>JAWMRA010000016.1:13699704-13856076 GCA_035584735.1 Pseudotriccus pelzelni
GCGCCGCCACCCTCCGCTCGGCCACCGCCGGGGGCCGGTCCGGCCGCCGGGCACCCCCGGGGCGGGAGCGGGGCAGGGACCGCCTCGCCCCGGGGCCGCTGCGAGGGGGGTCGGTGCCCGGGAGCGGGTCTGGGCCGCGCTCAGGGGCCGTCAGGGCTTTCACGGCTCGGCACGTGCCTCACGCCCGCTTCCCGCCTCCCGGCCGCGGCTCCAGGTCTTCACAGCCCGCGCGGGATGTTTCCTGAGGGTCTGGAGCACCGCGCTCCAGCGGCTCCGGGATGCGCGGGAGGGCCCTCGCAGGTGTCACCCGCCCGCCGGGTCTCTGGCCTGAGGGTACGACACAACCCGCTGGGCCCGGCTGGTGCCCTCGCAGTGTTGGTGAACCCTTGAAAAACACCGTTTCCCGTCTTCCGAAGTGGCTGCATTTCAGAGGTGTTACATACGGAGTTCTTGATCTAGATCAAAACTGTTAATCAACTGTATTAAAAATACCTTTTGAAAAAGGATTTATCCTCCCTTAACTGGGATACAAATGCCCAGCTATGCAGGATGGGGTTTGCTCACCTGCCTGATTTCACAATACCCAGCAGTGCTATTTCTTTATATAACTTCTTGTTAGGGGGATAGTCAGTACCTTTCCAATACTTGGAACGCTTTTGCTGGAGCGAAAAGTGATTGTGTACAGGTTAAGGTACTGGTACGACTATGTTTTTACTTTTGCATGTCTAACTAAAGTGGAGAAAGTGATTCAATTTATGTCGATTTCAGTGCTTCCCTAGACACCGTTTTTATTTGTCCACAGTCTCTCACTTTGCAGCGATCCCAGAACGCGTGTACCTCCAAGTACAGCGTACCAGCAGTGTCCTCATGGGATCTGCTGCTTAATTTTGTGTAATCTTACTGAAGAGAAGTGTAGCCTGTTATTAGCAGGGTGGGTGTGAGCTCATCTGTATTTGGAGGGAGATGTGCCTTATCTGCAGAGAGATTTGCATTTTCTGTGCCGGAGCTTGCTGCAGGCCTGGCTGATTCTCCCAGGGCTGCACGAGCTCCGTGCACGGCTGCCGTGTAATGGCATGTAGACTGTAATTATGGATGCGCAGATTGATGTCACCGAGTCTATAAAGGTTCCTAGGGGGAGATTGTCTGCATCAGAAATGGGAGCTGGGAATTCAGATATAACCCAGTGCTCTAGTTGCAAAAAAATTATGTGTATTTTGCTGTTCAGCCAAATTCAGCCTTAAGACTCAGGTCTTTTGTGAGCAGTCTGAGAATCCTGTTGGATCAACTTTATACTTCTAAACCCTCATTGGAAATAGCTGATGCAGTGTGTGAAAGGAACTTTGTCACTGTCTTAGGTGCCTACACCAGCATCTCAAATATTCCCCAAAAGTCTATGCAAGTTCTCATTATGACACACTATTCACCACCTGATAAGCCTCACTTTAATTCATTGTCCTTAAAATTACTCCTCTTCCTCTCAAAAGCTAGCATTAATTAAGAAAGCTTAGGGGTAGCTTGTAGCAACCTTCCAACACCTTCATGGAAGTTACCAAGGAAAGAGAGACAAAGCTCCTAACAGAGGAGTGTGACAGAAAAATGACACTCAATTTCAAATCAACTTCCAACTGGCTGGGGGTGGAGGGTAGGTATCTTTCTGAGGCTAAGCAAGCCTTGGGACAAGAAACTAAAGAATTTGCATAAGCTCCATCCCGGGAGGTTTTCAAGACCCAACTGGGCAAAACTCAGAAGAGCCTGGCCCAGTTCAGTGTTAACCTTGCTTTGTGCAGGAGGCTGGACTCAAAGTCAAAGACTTCAAGGTCCTCTGAACTGTAATGATTCTGTCATTCTGAAATAATTTTCTTCTTTTTAACAACAACCAACCACACAGAAAGCTCTTCTTCCCTGCCAGTTGAGAACAAATACTGTTTTCAGTATTTCAGAACTCACCCTGACTGTGAAAAGGGTGGCTTTGGTGAGATAACAGCAACTTCAACCAAGTGACTCAGACTTACAAATGTTATTAAGTATAGAGCAGCTGGTTTGATAACTTCTAGGTTCCTTTCCTTCTGAACTCAGGTTGAAAAGAAGACTATTGAAAGAGCCTTTCTGTACAAACTACCAGAAGGCAAAGGAAGTTTTTTTTACCAATTGTTGTCATCTGAACACTCAGTATTGCCTCACAGTTTCAGGAGAGAAATATCAACAAGACGTGGATGCACAATAGAGCATTAACACTTAAAGGGGTTTTACTGCATCTTCTCACATGTATCTACTGCATATCTCAGGAGCAGAGACTAGCAGAGCATAGAAGCCCATTTTGACAACGTATGATTGTATGTACATGTGCTAATGGAAAAAATATAAACACCTCAGAGAAATTTACTAATGTTTATGGAATTTAGAAAAGGAAAAAGTGAAAAGATTTTTTTCCTGTTTGAATTTATGGAGGCCAAGATACCATCTCAGAGGAATAACATTAGGAAAACCAAAAAAAGCAAGCATTACATCAGAAGGAAAAAAGTCAGAAACTGGCTGAAATGTGTAACTCTGCCACTTCCAGTACCAGGGGAAAATATAGAAGTTTTTCTCTCATGTAAGACATATATGTTCTAAAATAAAGCACACAGAGCTTTACTGTTATTTTTCAACTCATTGCAGGAGATTTCCTACATAGCAAGACAGAAATGGACCCCTGTGCAATGGACACGGACCTGGGAGTCCAGCAGGATCCTGCAGAAGGGCAGTGCCAAGGTATGGCAACCAGCAGCACCTGTGCAGGTTTTCAGGCATATGGACCCAGAAGTTGAGGAGCCAGTAGTCTCTCCCACCCGGACAGAAAGTGTTGAGATGGAAAAAAGGGACACATTTAAGGAAATCTGGATTGCAATAGCTTGTAACAGTATTCCAGCATCAGTAGATTTGATTGCCCTACCTGCTATGAGGGAAAAAACACAATCATTCTTTTTTCTAAAAGGCCTTTTTTTCATGTCACACAACTTCAAGTGCTAACTCTACAATCTCGTGCACGTTTCACAGTACTACGGTGATAAATAGGACTGTTTAGCAAGGCCGGAGGGAGATTCTGTCAAGCCCAAGACAACAATAAAACCCTGGTTTTGTTGTTCTGCTGGAGTTACACCTCTTGCTCCAGACTCATTTGCTCTCCTCCTCCACACCTCCCTTTGCTGGTAGTAAAACTAAACATGTGCATGTTTATAAGACACACTGAGATGTGCTTTTTATGCCTTTTCAGTCTGGCTGGTTATGCAGCTGATGCTGCCCTGGGAAAATGTGTTAACCAGGTCCCTTCTGGGTCTGTCAGATGTCGAGCATCTCTCTGCCCGTCTGAGGGGTTGTAACTGTAAGTGAAACAGTCTGAGCTCAAGTCATGGAAGCTATTTCAGTGCAAGCTGCTCCCCTACTGGTGAACACTACATCTGTTCTGGTGATGTAAACCAGGTCTCACCAGCCCACGTCTGTTTTGTTTCTGCTTTTAATCAACAAAAAATTAAGACTGTCTCAACTCCTGCATTAGCCGTTCAGCCACATAATATAAAGTACAAAACAAAATCTAATTAATTGTTTATTCATGTTTCAACTTCAATCTGAAATGAATATAAAACTGTTAGTAGGGAAAAAGTGGCTTATTAATTGGCCCATGAAAGAACGTAAGATTTTTCTCTGTAGTCCATTGCATTAGTTTTCTCAGACACAAGTCTGAGGATGATCATGCCTTTGTCTAATCACGCTGCAAATCACTGGCTAATGGAACACATTTTTCTAAGCTTTGCAAGACAAGTTATTAGTGGACTGATCAAAAAATGTCTCAGAAATGTGTACAAAGGGCACTTCAGTGTCATATCTACACTGGAACAAAATTTTTAAAGTTCAAAGCAAGCTCTTAGTTCTGAAACTGAGCAAGACTAATTGATTTTTTTTTTTTGGAGTTCACACTTACTTTTTCATCTTACAGTTAAAATATGTACTTGCTCAAGTACTTCAGAGAAAAAGCAACTTTCATGCACTCAGATACTCTTGCCAACAATACAACTTATAAAGTTAAAACCTACAATTTTCCAAAAGTTATAAATCATAAAATTTTATATCAATATATAAAAATAGTATCTAAACAATTAAACTATGAATATGATATTGACTAGGAACTTATGTTTTATTATTGTGTTTACATATATATATTTATTTAAACATCAAGGTACAAAAGTTTTGACTTTTGAAAGAAGAAATCCTCTGTGTGTGTATATATATATATATATATATATATATATGTATGTATGCATTAAAAAACCTCATTTGGTCTTCAAGTCACTAAGGAACATAAGACCTCTATAATAAGTGAAAAGGAGCTTTCAGTTTGCCATGTTAACACCAACATAACAAATTCCAGAAAAGGACAAATTTATGTTTAACAAACCTTTGTGGGCTCCTCTGAAAAATGGATTACTACCTCCTCAAAGAGGTGGTCGCATGTTGAGCAACGAATAGTGAAATGGGGACACACTGTGGGGAAAGGAAAGAAATGCAATTTCTTGCACTTTCGGGATCATTGTCTTGAATCCTTTGCATTTTCCTGTTTATCAGGGTCTGATGAAAAGAGAGGCAAGCCTTTAATTCCTGCACTTCATCACTTACAAAACCCCAGATAAAGGAAATATATTACAAACATCGTTTAAAAATCCAGTAAAAAAACTCCACTACGAAATCTCAGCATTCTGACATCCTTTAAGAGGAGATAACAAATCCAACTGAGTTACCTCCTTTGTTTATTGGGCAACAAAAGTAGGGAAGAACACAAGAACAGATCACTAAATATGCCTAAGTACACCATGACCTAGTTACATAGATGCTGCACTCACCCATTACAATTGAGAGCAGCTTCCTTAATCCCCAGGCTAAAATTCACATGAAATCCAGGATTTCAAGAGAAGAACGTGGAACTAATTATTTGATATATATGCACTATCTGGTCACAAACACCAAACTGGATTAAATTGCTTGCCATGTATTATGACTAGTGGGGGTGATTCCAAACCTGAAATTTAGAGGCAGAAGTTTTGGGATGCTATACAGATGTTCCTACAGGGATCCTATAATTTAGTTATCTGCAACTGCAGGGCTGGGCTCTAAGTTTTGGCCCAGCTGAGCTACAGAGAAGAAACACCATCGCAGACTCTTAAAACCCTGTTGAATCCTAAACCAAATTGCAGAGTCCTCTTATTAAAAGGCTGTTTTCCAGTCAACCCAACTGTAAATGGCAACTTCATAACTTGGGGTGAGACTTCTAACCCACGGCATGTGGCACTGCTGAGTGCCAGTGTGCTGGTCCCACCTCTGGGATGGCTCAAAAGCCCATCATGGAGGTGACTTCTGAGTCTTTACAAGGACACAGGTGAACTCCTGGGTACTGATGGTGATTGCAGGCTGGGCTACAGTGGCTTCTGACATGCTGAGCTTCTTCACTGATGTCACCTCACTCTGTGTAGATCATAAAGCTAGAGATGCAGTATATTAAAAATGAGACTGTTTTCCCCTTTAATGTAATTATTTTTCTGTAAAGTGTTGCAAAAGCCAGTATCAGAATTCTTCCTATTATGCACTAGAAGTTGTCTTGCTTTTGATTTGGCAGAAGAATTTTAATTGAAATACTTAGAACTCAAGCCTGGAGTTAACTTACCCTTTGAAGCTGGAAATCTCAATCTCAAGGGATTCATTCTGCCTTGACTGTGGATTTTGTGTAAAGCAAAGCCAGATTGTCTTATTTGGTAGAGACTGAGCAAGCTGTTACTGACTTTTAAATATTCAGGATCTATTCCAAAGCATGACGGTTGCTAACATGAATAATTTTTAATGAATTTTTTTTCATTATTTTACAGTCTGTGCTGTAAACTATCTGAATTCCAACTTCAGTTGCATAACCTAATATAGGGAAGGCTATGAGCAAGTAGTTCAGTGAGATTGTTTTAAGCTAACACGTCAGTAAACTGCAGAAAGTGAGGAGGCAGCATAGACTGAGTCCTGTCACTCATCCCCTGGTGATAGATTTCATCAAACTAGAGGGGTTAATCTCCTAGATCAGCACACCAAAATGCAAATTGTTAAAAAGCTGTAGTGAGCTGTAGTGTATGCAACACTTTTCCTGCTTTCATGTGGAAAAATCGCCTGGCAGCCTAGTCAGAAATCTGCTGGTTTACTCACAAAAATCATTTTTTTCCCAGTGTATTGCCGTGTAGATAAAAGGAAATTCAAAACCATTCTATTAACATGAACTCGGGGGAGTCCCCAGTCTATTTCCAACTAAAGTAGAATCCATTGTACTGGGCACTGATTTAAAGTGTCCCATGGAGGAGTATAAGAGGAAACATTGTCTTCCATCACACACAGAAATTCACTTTCACCCTTCAAAACTGCGGATGATTACAGTATCTAGCATCCCCTGGACCCACCTGGAATTTTGGTCAACTTCCAGTGACATTTGAGCCATCTCTCCGGTGAAACCCTGAGGAACATGGACCACTTGGCAGCACTGCCAGAAAACCCTCTCAGCCGGTTCTCGCAGGGCAAGACACACTGGAAGTAAAGTATTCGGCAAGTAGCATTTTTACTAAGGAAAACTTTTATTTCAACTGTGCAATCAATCAGTATTTAGACAGCAGTTTCATAAACATTTGGCATTTAAACTTCTATTACTTTTTGGCATGACCTTGGGGTAGTATATAAACAACCCTGGAGGGGAAAAATGAACCAACACACTAGGTAACATTTACTAGAATGCTAGAAAAAGAAAAACAAATCCACATTATTAAACAAAATAGTTTTTAAAAGACATTAAAAAGTTACATTCAAATCAGGGCAAACATTAGCTTCCCTCACGCAATGGAATTCACAGAGCTGATCCCCTGAGACAAATATAAAATTAATACAATTCAGCTCCATCCTCCATTAGCCAGTCAGCCATTGCTGCCCTTAGGAGAAAATGGCACACGGAGTGAAAGGATCCAGAACACCACAATATGAGATACATACCTGGCTCCTACACTGGCAGTTCATTCACAACTTAAAAAAAAAAAAAAAAATTAAAAAAAAACCAAAATAAAACAACAAACCAACCAAAACCAAAAGCCAAACAATCAAAAAGCAACATTTGTATAAGTCAGTTTTTCATATACAGTCAGTCTTCACTGAAAACATCCCAGGCAGATGTAATGTGGGTATATGCAATCATGAAAACCAGAAAACTTATTTTGAAGGAGCCCAACTCGCAATGGAACCAGAGGGCCCAACACAGCAAAACCTTAAGCACGTGTTTACATCCCTTTTGACTCAATTAGGACCAGTCTCAGCATAAATACAGAGGAATTCCAAAGAAATAAACTTACAATTGAGCCAAATTGAATTTGTGTTCTTTTCATACGGGCCCCTATGAACAGAAAGCAATTTGGGTTTGAACTTGTATTGAAGAACAGTATTTTCTGAAACACATGTTCCAAAATATAGTTACATAATGTTATTATAGAAAGATGCTCAGTATTTCCTGCAGACAGTCAAATCCCTCTGCTTTAAGAATTGCCTGGTATTAGCAGAGCTGCAGCTGCAGCAACCAGTAAGTGTGTAACATTTGTTCAAGCTAAGAACCACTGCAGCAATTACTAAGTGTAACTCTGCTTTCTATTTTATGGGAATACTGTCAGTAAATTGAATTCTGAGAAACACCACCAGTGTCACATCTGTGCAGCTCTCTTTGGTTGGCGTGAATGGGATTTTGGGCTGAACATGGAGAGCCCTACAAACCTACCAATGCTTCCCATGTTAGGAGAGGGACTTTTCCCTGCACGAACTTCTTTATTTAACAAATAAAATGAGCAAGAGCTCCTGGTCTTAGGCCTTACAAGTTGGCTCAGAGTAACATTTTACTGAGACCCAGCAGCCCTTGGTAACTATGCTTGTGTACACCCAGACTGCAGCAAATGATAAGTCATTCACATTGACTTAATTTACAAGGAAAAAGCTGTAAACTGACTTCAACTACAGGCTAAGATTGGACTCATGGAGAGTTACAGTGGACCTCTTATGCAGGTGACTTGTTATTTTCCAAAACTCCATTTGCCAATGGGAGTTTTAACCATTTAAGAATTCTGTCATTCTAAAATAATAATACTGTGGAGGTTTAAAAACCAAACACACAAAAAGCTTATTCTGTCTGTCTCGAGTATGCAAACTGAAATACAAATTAATTCTCCCATTGGCTTAAACAGAAACAGGATGAGGGCCCTGATTTGAATAAAGCAAACAAGATGAAGCTCATAGTCTAAAGCATGGGATTAAACCCACAGAATGAACTATAAGAATGATTAAAACCAGGAAAAGCAATCTCTTGATACCCTTTTCTGTTAAAAAAATCTCATCAGTTATACAGAAAATGCAGAGCTAATATAGGAAATTACTGGAAGCGATATGTAGATGTTTTAGGTTTCTCGTACAAAAGCAGAACTATTAAAAAACAATCAACTGACATACCCTGTTCTACATAGCATGTGTAGCATGCACACCCCCAGTTTTCTTAGCTAAATCCTGAAAGATGAGAATACTTTTTATTTGCTAAATATGAAGAAAGTACACAAGTGTAACTGTGGGCAGATTGAGCATTTAGTCTTGGATCCAGGTTCTGCAGAACAGGCACTGCTGTTGCAGCTGAAGGGCAGAGTCCTCACTTAGAAACACAATTAGCATGGTAAGTCAGCTTTCAAGGTTTCCTCTGTAAGTTTTGATGCTTTTCAAATCACACCATTTTTGCTCTGTTTTTTTAAAGTACAGGGGTTGCATATACACTCATTACACCAGCCATGGCTCCTTAGTTCTCAGTACAGTTAAACAAAATCAATTCACATAGTGTAACACTAAATTCCACATTTATGTTCATCTTCCAGAACATATTTAGTAAAATTCATAATTAAGAAATGATTTTTTTTTTCTCCAGGATCCAGTTTCTACAGACACAACCAAGAAAAAAATAAACCTGGAAAACCTGAAACCAGTCTGCCTGCTGTGTCCTGCCAGCTCTTTCTAGGCAAATGGAATGAAAAGGTTTTCATATACAAAACTCCTTTTCTTAGACAGCCACAGGTGCAAATTTTAAAGAAAATTATTGTCTGTAATATCACATTCATACTTACATGTATTGGCTTCAAGGATGTGAAGCATTTAAACCCTGAGCCCGTTTCTGCACTGTTACAACCATGAAGGATTGATCCTGCTATTGAGATCGATAAATAAAGTATCCATTTCTACACAATTTTTCTGGAGGTTCCTTTGCATACCTTGTTGGAGTTTTCAATTGTGAGACAAATGTTCTACCACGGAATCTTGTGATATATTACTGCTAGGCTATAAATTTTGAGGAGAGGATATTTTCTGTTCTGTAGCAATCACGACTGTGCCAAAGGGCAGCACGTGAATGTAGACTGGGTTCTGGAGAAGTGTTATTATATTTGGTTAACATAAAAATAAAGAAAAAGAAAGAATAATTAACGCCTAACTAAGCTTGCCTATATGCTGAGGTAACCTTAAATATCTTTGGTTTTCTTTATTTGCTGATAAGAAGTACCTTGATAAAACATTAAGTGATGAATAGAGTTCTGGTCTCTAATACACTGAGTATTTTCAACTCTTTGGCTTATTGAACTTAGAGCATCTATAAAAGATTGACAGATTTTATATGAAGTCTTTTTCACTCAAATTACCCATAGATTAAACTGCAGAGTGGATTTATAGTATTTACCTGTACTGAAAGTTATAAAATTACATCTGATTACCAGTACTCACAGCAAACAAGTCTTTGGAGAAGCAGTTACCATCAGCATATCAGCTCTTTCTGAATGAGACTAACAAAAGAGGCTACTCTGAAAGATGAAGTGTGAAACTTCATGCTACAGTTACACATTCTTACTCTAGTTTTGATTAATTCACACTTTACCTAACTAGAAACAGTACTCTGCTGTACACTAAACATTCTGCCTGACGAGACCAAAAATAAATCTTTGGTGAAAGGTTTTCTTTTTCTTCAGCAAGTAGATAAAAAACTGTTCAAAAATAGTTTTCTTAATACTGTATTGTTAATCAACTACATGCTGGAGAAAAAATTACACTTGGAATTCTTTGGAGATATCTGCTGGTATTATAGCTTTCTTTAAAGGCTCTTGTAACAACAAGGTAGTTAAAATTGTAGAAGCATACAACTCACCTACTAGCAATTGGCTACTACAATCAAGAAGCCCTATTGGTTTTTGTTAGTAACTACTTATACAATAAAATGTATTCAGCTCTTCAAACCTATAGCTTTTTACCTAGTTTAATTATTTTTGGACAATATGTGGCTTCCTTCTCTTCTACAGAAAAGTCTTTGGTACAAGATTATTTTTAAAGCATTTGAATCAACGCTGTTATGGAAGGTGAATGTGAATTAGCAAACAGTTCCAAAGAGAACTCCAGCAACCAGAGCCAGATTCCTCAGCACAAACCAGCCAGAAGAGTAAGGCTTACCAACAACTTCTGACCTCCTGCTGATACATGAGGAACAACACGAGTCAGCCCAGCCTACCTGGAGGGTGACATCTCAGTAAAGTCAGTGGAGTTCTGACAGACTTAAAGAGAGCCAGGAGTTCCTATGGTTGATTTCTCACCACATTACATTTTAAACATTTTCTTTAAGTAAAAACATATGCCTAATTTTTTTCCTTTCCTTTTCTTTCTTTCCTTTTTTTTTTTTCCTATTTTTTTTGTTGCTGTTTAAGTAAAACAGGGAAAGAGGAGGAGTGAGAAGAAGACTGGATATAGATACAGGCAAGTTTCTAATATTGGATGATTCCAGCCCCCTCCCTGTCTCTCGCTCTCTCCTGTTAAAAAACAAAACGATACCCTGTCAGTTTGCTCCACGTTTCCGTGAGGCAGCTTAAAAGTAACAAACTGTTCCCTGAGTACAGGAAAAAACAACATCAACAAAACCCAAAAAACACTAGAATAATTTTTAAAGGAGGTAGTATAAAACAGGAATTGCATGGGTTTGAGGCAGTAGCAGTACTCACCTCTTTCAACAGACTCTTCAACTAAAGCTCTGGCTTTTTTATTTCTCGTGGTAGCCTAACAAGAGTTTTAGATTGGCATATGGGTAAAGTCACTCCCTGAGCTAAAATTCCTGGCTAATAGCACGCTAGGTGAAGGCAAGGAGCAGGGTTGCATTCTAACAACAGCTCTGAGATATATTACAATGCTAGCAGTGCTTATCAGCACTCAAAGCTGGGTAAACATGAACTGTAAACTCATGATACAGTTTACTTAAAACATCTAAGAAGAATTTAAGGCATCTTTCTGTACTCCAAAGCAACTCTATGAATACTAAAAAGGCATAAGGCAAATCAGTAATTTCATAATATATAATGCAAGGCACCATTGCTAAGAAGTACTGTGATACTGGAATACTCAGCATTATTATCTCTTCCATGACTCGCAGGGAGAGCGACACTGCTTGAAAATGCTGAGTGCTTCTTCATTTTGCCATGCTTTTTAGCCTTAACTGTGAATAAAGGGGCAACATTTGTCACACTGTGGGGAATCCACCATGTCCCAGAGCCCTAAGGATATAGCAAACATCCTGTCAGCAGTTGCTGGCACAGGTTTCAGGGGGAAAGGCACTGTCCTAGGCTTACTGGGGTTATAAGAAATCAAGAGGTACAAAAGATTACATGTGGCTCTATATGTGGAAGCCCCAGTTTTCAACGTACTCTGTGTCAACCACATTAAATCCTAGCCTTTTATACTCTGAGGTTTCCTTCTTTTCAAAGACAGAGCTTCAGCTAAACAATCTTGTTCACCAACCTATACAACTCCCTGATCACTGAGCACATACATATGCACACACACATACACACACACATTCTACACACAACGGGGTGGGGGAACCAAACCAAAACCAAAAAACTCAAAATAAAACAACACTACTAGGAAGTATCATCAGTTCCATAGCTGAGACCAACTAGAACACAAATGAGGTAAAGCAGTCGTCATTCAGAGTTCACCTCTCGGCAAACTGAGGTAGATAGTCAGCAAAAGGGCCAACAGCCTTCCCTTTGCTCCAGTGACATATTTTTAACTTTAGTCAGAAATCTTCACTCCTTTCACATTTTTTGACCACTGAACATTCAAAATGAGTGAGTTAAAAAAAAAACCAAAACAAAACAAAGCAAGAAAAAAACCGCAAACATTCAACAGAAATATGGTTCACCTGCTAGGTTAGCCAGGCTTTCCACAATAAAACTTTGGCTCCCTGTTCATTGTCCTTCGAACAGACATACACTGTCAGAATGTCTGGCGTGGCCCCAGGATGTCAGTTTTGCACGGCAGGGTGGATCTGAGGAGGCGAGGTAGGAGTCTGGTCAGCAGCAAACAGCAGAGGAGACTCTGTGCAGTCACTTACGGCCGGGCTGATCACGTTCGTACCCAAGTCACTGCTCACAAAAGGACTGGTGGTGGGCGGGGTGGCACTGGTCACGGAGGAGAGATGTATCTCATCGTTGGATTCATGAGAAAACCGTCCCGAGTCGCCGGTCTCGTGGCTTCCCTCGCTGTTGGCAGAATGCTCCGTGTCGGCGGCGACACCGAACGGCGCCTGGAAGTTGGAAGGCTGGCCCGGAGAGCCGGGGGAGTCCTCACTGACCAGCACGGGGGGGCCTGGCTGGTACAGACACACCGCCTGCACAAACCTCCTCGGAGGCTACACGAAAAGAGAGAGAAAAGGGCTGTTGAAACTCTGAAAAGCTCAGCCATAATTCGAATTTTTACTGCATTTTCTGCCTTCTATGCCACCAGTGCTCCTAACAGCAGTGCCTCGGAACAACCAGGGCTTTCCTACAGGAGTTTAAGAAGAATCAGTCTCAAGTCTTGCTCAGACTTTTTGCTTCCATAATAGAAGAAATAATCCTTCTAGATATGCATGGGTAATCAAAAATTATTTCACTGCAGAGACCTGAACAGTATTTTGAAAACACACTTGGTAGAACTCTCTCTTGTCCCCTCATGCAAATTCTTTAAGCATTACTCCTTGGGTGACAGCAAATATTTTTCATATAGAGGCATCAGAAACACACAGCTGCTTCTGCAAATGCTTTTGAATATGAATTTACAACATGGATATCAAGACTTTCTATTTATTAAACACACAAGAGCACAAAACAAGTTACAATGAAATAAAGCGTAGTTAGATGCTCCACAGGTGTGAATTTGCATTACAGTGTTCCAGGTTTGGTTGAACACTTCAGTTCTGAACTGTTATTTTTCTCAACCAAATGGCAAATGTTGCTAGTTAGCAATAATTTCAGAAGCCAGACAGTTCTACTCAGATTCTCAGTTTCCTCAGTACTTTGGGTATATCATGTAGTTTCCCTCTTTTGTTTCTCTTGAGCAAACAGAAGCTTTAGCTGTCAGGGTAGGAGAGGATTCTCTAAATTTTAATATTATTTTTATGTATAAATACATATTTAATTTGTATGTATGTTTATACAAAGTCTCTGCAGATGTAGGAAGTGTGATGCACAGGCCCAGTACACAGAAATCCTTTCGCTCACAGATAAAAGGGCAAAGGCAAGAAAGTGATCAGTTAATTGTGGAGAGCTGCAGTGTCTGACAACTGTAAAGAGTTACAGTGTCCCAACAACATCTGTCAGAAAATGAAATATTCATAAGACTTTACTTGGAGATAGAACACCAGCCTTGACATAACTGAAACCATCCAATTAAAACTTAGACAATTAATTACACTTTTCCATAAATAGAAAACACCCTATCTTCCTTTGCAAACACAGGGTATTACAATAAAGATTGTGCATCTCTGTCCGTTAGAGCAATTACCTCCTCAGTCTTCACCTTTTTAGTATCTTGGAAGAACAGCCACCTTTTCTTGCTGTTAGCCTTTGTCACAGGCCCATAGCTGTTAATAATCAGATCAGATCCTCCCTACAACAGAGGAATATGCAGACATTTATTTTAATAAAGTAAATTTCTAAGATGTATGAAAATACTGTTCTATTCCTACCTATTGGCTCCATACTGAAAATGAAGAGAAATGAAGTCTCGGGGCTGAGTCACGTTTTTGTGGTCTGGTACTCATCTGCTCCAGACAAGTCAAGAACAGATCCACTAAATCCGGGAAGCCCACCTTCCAGGCCCAACAGCTGTAATACTGGAGACACAGAGCAAAATGTTCCAGCTGCTGCTCTTTCTCTGCTACTGTGGACGTTAACCATTCCCATTCAGAGTGTCTGTGCCTGTCCTGGGGTCCATTTCCATTCCCCAGCTCTTGCATATATCCTCGGGGAGCAGCCCCATTCAAGTTTGCAGTGTGAACAGAACAAGCCTTAATTCACTAAGTCACCATGTGAAAGGAAGGCCACTGTGGTTCTGTCACACTGGACTCCTGGGCTTAAGACTGATCTCCCACTGGAAAATCTAGACTAATTCATAGTTTGATCAAATATGAGTTTATAAACTGTAACACTGTCTTTGCAGTAAATATACAGAAAGATAATACTTTCTTTAACAGCTGCTTAGCGTCACACTTGACTAGACTGTGCACAGACACTTGCTGAGCTGGGTGCTGACGAGGACTCTCACTTATCTCCTTGGACTAAGAGAGGCCACCGAGCAGTCTCGAGTCTGTGGAGCCTTTATCCTTGGATGCTGTGCCAGAGCCAAACACTGCAATCTGCAGAATACAGTGTAAGACAACTCTGAACCAGATCTCTAGCTGACCTTTCAGATAAGTCTTGAAAATTTGAGCCTGGATTGCCAAACCTGTGCTTGTCCCATTAAAAAAAAACTCATGGGGGTTTGAAGTACATATATTTTACATTTGATAAGGACTCCGATGTCATAGTAATGAATTCTAAAGGGAGATTTCTGATTTGGGAGCAAGTAAAGCTCACAGTACCTTAGCATCGATGAAGCTGTTTCCCATTATCATTGGCAATAAGGATTCTTCATTCTCTGCAATTCCTTCAATATTCTTCTCCACCTCATTAGCACTGGCTAATGAGATGCTGGTATGTGACAGCTGGTCAGTGTTTTGCTGCACTGGCTTAGGAGCAGATGTTTTCCTACACAATGTTAAGTAGGAATAAAATTGACCCACAGGAATAAAATAAAAAAAAAAATCAAGGATAAACTTCAAAGCTATTATTAATCCAGTAATACTGGTATACTCTTGGCATTTACATTTTGTTATGCGATACTCCTAACTCACATGGAATTTAAATGTTATTGCTTGTGATAAAAATAACATCTGCTTCCAGTTAATCATACACAGTAGGCTACAAGCTTATGAGCAGACAGGAATTGTCATGATTAGTAATATTACTTGGAGGAAGTAACCACTAATGATATTAAGACCTTTCTGTCATGCTACACAGAGACTGTCTCCCAATCTGTATTTTTTCCTGTATGAATGCTAAAAAGCTCTTGTTACTGAAACACACTGTTAAGGAGTTTATAATTTATTATATCAAGTAACTTATATTTGTTTTGATGCCAGAGTTCTGGGCAGTCACTGGGCCAATTTATACCCTATAGCAGCTGATGACAGACAGATGATGGCTTGCACCAGTGCAAAGAAACTCCATCACGGATCTGCTGTAGAAACTGCATCATGGAACTGCTTTATGTCAGAGTTCCTTTTGTCCAGAAACACCCAGGGGGGTTAAAGCCTTGCACACCAGGTCTGGGCAGGCTGGAGGGTTAAGCAGGAAGAGCAGATGATGGACAGCAGCATGCTCATCTGACTCAAAGGGGGATTTGCATTTGGAAACATGCCTCATACTTAGTTGCCAAAGCACCACCACTGACTCACTCTGTGGGTTCTTCCTCCTTTTCATTGGAGAAGGGGCTCAGGTAGAGTAGGAAGAGCCAACAAAGTGCTTTGTTTCCAATGCTGGTAGAAACAGGTGAAGAGACAGAGTACTTCAGAGAACTTAGCACTCTTGGAGGAGGAGGCACGTCCCAAGAATGAGGGGATGCCCTGAATAAGAGCTCATTCTTCAAGAACAAAAACATACCTGGCTTTACTTCGATAAATTAAGATCAGGATGCAGATAAGGATGCAGGTCAAGGCTATGCAAACCCCAACAACAATGCCAGTCATTGATTTCTGGTCCAGATGGTAATAGTCAGAATAAGCTACATCAAAAAAGAACATAGAAAGGCTCAGTAAATAAGAAGAGTTAATCCCTCCTCCCTTGTCAGGAAACTAATAGGGTTAGTCACAACCACAGAGACAAATGTTTCCTTCTAATGAGATTTCCGTGCCTTCTCTGTCATACATTTTGACACTTTTGAAAATAAAATTGATAGACCAAACAGAGCAGAGTCTGGTCAGTGCAGTCCTGGTATGGGAGGGGAAGAAGGGACAACCTCTTGGGATGGACCAGTGCTACTGATATTTCAAGACATAAAGGACTTGGAGGAAATGCCATAGAGGAGTGGCTACAAAGTTGATACTGATGTCAAATTCAAACCAGTTATGTATTGTCACTTGATAGGCAAATATCCAACTTCTGAGCAAAAGCATTTAACCAGTTCTGTGTTGAACTGAGATAAAAATTCCAAAATCATTTCATTTAGAATAAGAAAATGTTTCACTGTTAGGACTGCCTCTAGATAAAGCAGAATGGTTTATCCAGAATGTGGTTACAAGCTAAAACAAACAGTTTTGCCCCAATACTTGAGACAGCAGTAATTAAAACATTGCTACTGACTTGTGGAATCTCCGGAATCCAGGCGTTTAGGTCTCTGATTAGATTCCGATGTCTCCTTCGGCAGGACAGCAAATTCCACTGCGTTTGAGAAGGGTCCTTCTCCCACTTCATTGGAGGCTGCTATTTTAACCAAGTAGATGTTTCCTGCTACAAGGTTTTCCAGCAAAGCCATGGTCATTGCTCCTATGAAAAGATTTGATAGACAATTCCAGTTAAGACGAAATCTGTGGGAACAGACTGAGATTTAGACACTGGGACCTACACTTTCCTTCCAATACCACCTGCAAATCTTGTTTGAGGACTGTGATCACTTTGATACCTTCTAACCTGCATATACAAGGAACAGAATGAAACATTGGGCTTTGCCTTCTTGTCCCTTCTGTCCTTTCTCTCCATCCTGCTTGAACACAGCACACCGTGAACTGCCAGTATAGCTCAAAAGCAAGAGTCAATACTGGGTACAACACACAGCACACCAATCCTAAAGCTGGCACGAGCTGCATTTCAGTGTGATAGCATTTATGCTGTGATCAGATCTGTGAGCAGATGAGCCAAGCTCATAAACAGACTCTCAGGCAGCAAAAGCAGAAATAAAGACCTCTCTCATATGTGCCTCTCCTCAGTCCACTGCACCATGAATGTGAATGCAAATTGTCATAACAAAAGAATTCAGGTTCACTTTATCAGATTTCAGGTGCAGTTGGTTTAATGAACAGGACAGCTTTGCAAGAGTATATTATACCACAATTTTAAAATAAAATTAAGCCCTATTTAGACCTGTGTAGGCTTCCTTGATTACTGTGCATCTAAGCTGTGCTACTAAGAATATTATAGAAAATGCCTTTTTCACATGCTAGGGATTCATTTCCTAAAGTCCCTGAAGGCAGGAAAAGAGATTAAGAACATAAATAGGATTCACTTGCATTGTCCTTAGACAGACAAAACTCCTATCAAACTCAGTGAGAGCTTTGCCTGCCCAGGGACTGCAGACTACTGCTTACAATTGCAGTTCATCTCTAAAATGCCTGTGTTTTTTGCTACCATAGAAATATGCTGCTTTTCTTTCCTTCAATAGTGGCAATTACAGGACCAAATCTCTCTCATGTTCACTTTCATATATTGCATTCACTTTCTCAGACTTAAGTCAAAATTTCAACCATTTAAATCAGTCTGAAAAGCCAGAATTTACAGTATCATGGGAGCCTATATAAAATATGAGCTTGTTTTGTAGACAGAAAAGATCATACACTTGGCAAAAAGGAAGCTACTTCCAAAGCTATTTCAGCTCTTCCATAGGAAAAAGCCATTAGCTGAAAGCATCTGAAGTAAAATGTGAGGTATCTGTAACCAGAGGAGCTGTAATATTTAGCACCAGCAAGGGCAAAAGGTCACATTTCAATATTACAGGCTCTTTCCCACCAGCTCCTTTCCAATCTGCTGCACTGCTGAAGCGGGTGAGCACTTTGTGCTGATTTACTGCACATCAAGTGTGTAAAGGCTGTAACTTCTAATCCACTTGAAGAGAACTAGGGAAGGGGGGGAGGTGGCTGGAAGGTAACTCCCATCCTGAATCAGCACCAAACTGCAGTTACATTTTTTGGTTTTGCCATGCCTAACACAAGCTCAGTCAAATCAGAGGGTTTTGGGTTTTAAACTGGTGGATTGGTAGAAAATTTCCTGCATAAACTAAAGCCCATGCTAGGCCTTTTATAAGGTGGCAGGGTTGATTTGTGGTAGTTTTTTGCTTCAGTTTGGTGGTTTTTTGAAGTTTTTTTATTTAAGGGGGATGTTTCTGGAGGTATGAGACTGGAATGGGGTCTAGATTTCAGAAATCTTCTGCAGAACAAGTTTAGCATCAAGACAAAACAAAGCTATATATTGCATAGGGTTAGCTGAGCTTATCAGAATAAGTGCATTAAAAGCCCAAATCCTGCTTCTATCTCAAATTACCTATGAAAGTACTGTCACAGGGCTATCACAATATTTGCCCCATTTTACCTCTACATACTAGTTTTCTTTCACAGACTTTTTCACTTGTAATTAAGAGCATAACAGATTATCCTAATGGCAAGATCCCTGAATTCCAGGCCATGCCTGAAACCCTAATATATCTGTCAAAATACAAAATTTGTGACTCTGACATTGATGGACATAGTAATACACTGAGATTTACAGCTCTCCATTTGCTGATTCCTTCCAACTCTTTCAGTGTGTGAACACATGAAAATGTTTACTGTTATTGCCATCCCCTCAGCCGAAATCTCTGGTGAAATACTATCAGAGATGATGTTCAGGCATGGCTGAGCTGAAGGATATATCTGAAAGCAATTCAGCCACTTTGCTGCATGCAGCAAATACAGTGTATCATCACCAGAATGACAAGATTTATTCTTCAAATGTAAGCTCTCCGTGAATTTAAAATCTGCTGGGTTTTTTACCGAGTAAAAATTAATAGTAAATTCATCTTCTAATCTGACAAGTTTACCTCACTGTTTCTTCCAACAATTCAGTGGCACACCTTTATTTACATTAGTGTTTCTTTGAACAATTTTAATAGTGAAAAAACATGGGCTCAAACCCCCCCCCCCCTATAATTCGACCTGATTGGTATTTCAGAGCCTAGTTATTTTTCACAAATTTTGTCGGAAGATTAGTAGTTGTTATTCCTCACAGGTGACCATTCTACTTGGGGCCAGCCTGACAAAAACCAGGAAAGGCAAAGCAGCACTGCCACCTTTCAAAAGGGCTGTTGGTCCTCCATCCTCCCCTCGGGAGCAGCACACCCACCAGCTTTGAACCAAAACACTTCACTCTCAGTGACGATGACACAAATTGTCCTCCGTGCCAGCATACTCATTAAGGTTTGGGAATTTTCTCCATGGAAAATTTAAAGCCTCGCTCTCTGCTGACAACTAAGCTTTCAGCCAGGTAACAACACAGAACAACAAAATAGTAACTCTTAGAGAACAATCCTCTTAAATGGGCTACTCAAGCACACGACTTTACTCTGTAACACTGAGTCTTCCCTCTCTAAGACATCATTAGAACATTATCTATTCTGAACTAAGTCTGTTTATTCTGAATATCAACCGACCAAGAAATGCATTTTTCTTTTCTTTTCTGGCTAAAGTAGAAATCTGTTCTTGAGGCAGCTCTTCAAATCGTAGTATTGCTGTGAGAAATGCCTATCCTATCTCTCCATCTAATCACAGAGATGTGGCTGCAGTTCATGTCACCATACCTGAGGTACTGCTAAATTAGCTTGCTGGGGCTCAGCAGTAGAATAGAGCCAGAGAATTAAATTGAATTTGCAGAGCAATTTACTGGGAGTAGGGGAAAGTTCATTAAGCAAACTGAGCTAACTGGATTGGCAGTGATCGACAGAAATATATAAACCCACACAGCTACATTTATACATTTATTTCTGGAGAGCCAGGCATCAGATTTGAAAGAGTGCATTTACAAAATGAAACCGTCACAATCATGGTTACCACAGAACTAAGATGGATGTAACTGGATTTACGAGACATTCTGGTTCCCACACTGAGCTCCAAAGCAGCACAGACAGCCCTTCTCCCCTCACCTTCTGAGTTTGAACTGGGTTTTAATACATTTTCCTATGGCAATTATTCGAAACTAATTAGAACTTTTATGTGAACATTTATATATGAATTTATTTCTTACTGTTGTCCAAGGGAGCTGAAAATAACAAAGCCTCTTATAAGTAGCATCATTGTTTGTCCAGTTCAGAGGTTTGTGATTTTAGTTTACCTTCTCTGTGCAACACTTGCCATTCCCCAGCAATCCAAGACTTCCTGGATGCATAGAGGATAGTGTATCGTGTAACGACTGTTTCAGGACCATCAGGTGGCTTCCAGGAAACCAAAGCAGTATTATCCTCTATCAAAGTCACCTTCACTCCTACTGGAGGGCCAGATGGTGCTGTGAGAACAGTAACACAATGCTATTAGGCTAACCCAATTTACAGGCAATTAAATTGTTCAGAAAGAAACTGATGTGCAGACCTAATGGCCACTGCTACATCCCAGAAACCACACATAAACAAACACGCACTGCCCCTCAGGAGATGCCCTGTTAACTCTGACCTGGTCAATGAATGAGATTCTGGAAAAGCAAATTTCATATTTCATATTTTTTCCTTCAACTCCAGAAGGAAACAGTTACTGATAAGGCCCCACTTCATTACCCTGTGAATAGGTGCATCCCAAACATTGCATTGCTGAGAATATGAAACCAAAGTTTTGGATTTTCCCCCTTCTAATCTGACAGCAAAGCAAACCAACTGCTAGAGCAGTAGATGCGTAATATTCCTACAGCTTCCATAACTTTTGGGGCTTAAAATATGTTTCCATAGTGCCTATGAATCAGCCCTACCTCTTCAATATATATTTTAAAGCTTTTATTCAAGTTAGTTCTATTCAGTAGTTGCTAATAGTGGAAGCATATCACACTTTATATGAAAATCATTGCTGATTTAAGGTGGATTTTGAAAAAGAATTTCACAGTTCCAAACCAAGGATTTTCCTGACAGCATTTTTCTAGCTCTTACTAAAAAGAGCACTATCTATCTCAAAGGAAAGGATTTCTCTCCTACAGACAGCTTAAAATTAATAGGCAATTTTTTAGGCCATTTGGTTCACAGAGCTTTCTTTTTAGAACCACGTGGTCCTCTCCTGGTTCCTTACCTTCTGGGAGGGTAGTGTGGTAGACTACAGGACTCCAGGGACTGGAGAGCTGGTCCACGTGCAACCGAACTGCAAATTCATACATAGTTTTTGGCTCAAGACCTTGAACTAACATATGAGTCTCTGACCTGTATAGATGAAGGAAAAAAAGAAATTTAACAGTAGCAATTGACTTGAAGATCCCAAACTCAGTTGGTATCTCTTGGTCACATGAGTAGGTTCTCACTGTCAGCTCAACAAAGGACAAACCAGTTCAAGGCCAACCACGTGGCTCGTCTGTGCTGCCCACCTGAAAGCGTACCTGTGATAACCCTGGAGCTCTCAGGAGGGTGTTATGCCTGCTGTCAGTTGACTTGAGCTCAAGCTTTTATACAGGTTCTTTGAACAGCTGATGCACAAGCAAGTCCAAGAATACTACTGGCTGGATCCCCAGCAGGTATCCCAAACTCAGCTCTTTCCACAGTTGTCCATAGGACACCGTGCTTCCAGCTGGAGTCACACAGACTGTAACCAGCATCACAGCTGACAAGGCACACGGTATTGACTCCTGGATCTGCTCCTCAGTTCACAGACAGACACAGGCTGTGTGTGCAATGTTCTGTTCCACTTACGGCCTCTATCACCTCCCACATTTAGGGGATCTCTGTAAAATATGAATGTTCCCTACTCATCTTGTAGCTGCATTTAGTAATTTATTTCTTGCAAAACTGATTATATTAATTATAATATTGCAGTTTACTATTTGTTCAGAAAGTCGATTGTAGACATTTCACTTTATTTTGATTCTAGGGGCAGAGGGAAATCTTTTATATATGCCAGGGTTAATTCTGGGTGATAATACCTCAGTCAGGATTAAATCTCAATTTAAAATGGTGTTACTCTACAGTTACTGCTTTATTAAATCTCATTTAGTAGTTTCATCCTCCACGGTGCAAAGGCAGTCACCAATATTTGCAATAGTCTGATCCTATCACAAAAAGCAGCGCTCCTTGCTATGCTCCATATTACACACTAAGAACTTGACATGGTGATTATACCGTGTCTCATCGGTAAGTCGGGAGTTCCACAGCAGCAGATGTGTTCTTGGAACAGAAAACCTTGAATATTAGGATGGGAACTGTCCTTTAAGACAGTTATTTAGAGGCTTGAGTTAACTGAAGTTTTAAGGCAGCTACACGCACGTGGATTCCCTCAACAGGCCCCCAGCATGGGCAGTCACATGGAACAAAGTCTTCTGCTCCCACACCACCAGAACACCAAGACTAGGAAGATTTTCTTCCCTGTTCTGCCACTCTGTGGCTCATGCTTCTCTGAAAAGCAAGCAATCCTATTCAGCTTTCCCCTGGCAGGGTCCCACACCCTCAGGAACATGGCATTCCCACAATAAAAAGCTCAACCCCTCAAAAATTCTCGCTTCCAGTCTAAAAATCAGACACTGGACTAAGTGCCACCTTTGCCCAGACAAGCTACCTATGAAATAGGTATTCTCTCTTGTTCGGCTGAAGAACCTAAAATGAAATTCAACCTAGACAGCTAAAAAGCCAATAAAAAATCAAGAGCTAGCCAAATGATCCAAGGTAAGGGTCACCGGTAGAGAATTAAGCTGTTCCATGAACACGTCCTACAAAACTCAAGAAACCAAACTAGCAGCCACTGGGCAAAACACACAGTCAGTTCTCCACGGGAGATAAAAGCTGTTACAAGTAAAAGAGAGTTAAAAGAGGGCAGGAAGAGCAGAAACTGAGAGGGAAGGATGTGGAATTGGCAAACCAAGGCTCACTAGGAACGCTGCACTTACGTTTGGAGGTAGAGCACCAGGGACGCGTTCTGCAGCCCCACGGGGTTGCAGCGCACTGTGTAGTTGATGAGCTGGGCAGATGTAAAGGCAGGTTTCCCCCAGTGAAGGTAGATGGAAGATGAAGTGTTTGCTTTGGCATAGAGGTGGTGAGGAGGGGGTGGAGGTGGCACCATGCGATCACGGACAGCTGTTTGAAACAGAAAAGGAGCAGGAATTATTTACTGGGTAATGTTAAGAGGTCTGAGCCCACAGTTTAGATTCCAACCTGCCCTTACCCAGCACTACCTGGTGTTCAGGCCCAGGAGTCTGGTTCAAGCTATTAAAGATCCCTGCTAACCCAGTACATGTCACATATTATTTCTGCAGTCCCACTTGTTTAGTCAAAAACAAAGTCGAAACTATCAACAGAGACGAAGGAGAGAGATAAATATCTTGTAAGATACATGATATATCACTGTCAGATGATGCAGACAGACCAACAGTGGAGGGAAATGTGCTTGGCCTATCTTGTTTCTTCAGCTGCACTTCACAAACACAGGAAACTATCTCAACTGCAAGATGACTAGGATAGTATTTGTCACAGATATGATCTTTCTGGTTCTCTGTTTTACACTGAATTAATTGATTATTTATAGGTTAAAAACACAGAGCTGCTGGGACCTTGAAACAGCTCAGCTCTAAGTAAATTCTTCATGCATCTACAACACTTACAGACACATCCTGGAGTGCTGACTGTTTGGTCTGCCTGATAACCTTCTTCCATATTGTTGTATGCCAGCAGCCTTACATGATACTTTCTTCTAGGATCTGCACAAAAAGAAAAGGAATAATTAGCCTCCAGAAGAAAAAAAAACTTAAATTTCAGACTTCTACAGAGAGTGAGACAACTTTCTTCTCCTGCAAGTTTGTTTCAAAACTTGTTTGCTACAATCAGTGGACTGAGGGCCGGATGCCTGGAAGTCCGTCTTTTCTCCAGCCCTGTGAATTCCCCTGAATCTTTGCCCAGACGTCCAATAGCCTAAACAGCAGACAGTGGGAGTAGGATAAGTATCACATCCCTATCTGTAACAAAGTCACAACTTCACAACTACAGAGCTGGATTTAATAGTATGATTCAGCATATTGAAGCGCTTTCAGTCTTTCATTAAAGATTTGCTAAAACAAACAGCAGGAGTTCCACAGAAACCAAGGTTTGTTTTTTGGATAAGCAGGAAGTAATGAAGCAGGGCTATCAAAGCAAAGGCAAGAAGACAGGATCCAGCAAAGAAATGGGAAATGTTTTGGTTCCAGGCTTTGAGAGGAGATAAACTGTGAAACAACAGGGATTGCCAATAATGCTTTGACTAGCAAATTCTGCCTCCGTATGTTTTCTCAAAAGCTGGTTCTGGCATTCTTGGAGGGTCACTGTTCCCAGCTTAAAGGATCTCCCCATTTCCCTTTCTCTGGCCATGTCTTTGGGCAGCCACACTGCAGTTTGCTGCTTCTCTTGGTTCTGTTAATGATCCAAGCAGAAAACGGCTACAGAGCAATGAGTTCGAAAGGGGCCTGGAGCTTTCTGCGAGTGGAGATGTGGTGTGGGGTACAGCAGGTGGCCCGGGGTGCAGACCACCAGGACGGCTGCTCTGCTGACTGCTCCCTCACAAGTGTGATTGCAACCAAGCCCTTCCATACAAGCAGGATCTGCAAGAGGGCAGTGTTTGCTACGAGTTCACATCAGCTCCTCGGGGTTGAGCTGAACTTCACCCCAGCACTGACACACCTATCGGGCCATTCTCCCCTTCTACTCACATGGACCTATTTCTTTCTATTAAGATTTGCAGAAAGTTCAGACATTATAGAAACGTGCTGATCTTGTTTATTTCTTTTTTCCTTCCCCTAAATTACCACAGTATTATCCCTTCTCAAAATAAGCTCTTCTTGTTCTCATTTTAGCTGAGATTTGACATGGCCTCTCGTGAAATAAACAGGAACACAAATCCCTGACATTTCTTCACCAGCAATAGGACTGTTGTTTCCATCAGATCGGTGGCTCCCTCTGCAGTCACTGCACCAGCAATACCATCGGAATAACTCGATTTGATGTTTCTGTAAAGGTGGCCAAGCAGTTTCCTAATAATGCCTTTTCTAAAATCTTTTTATTCTGAATTAGAAAATCTTTTTCTGCTGTAGTTATCCACATCAGCTATAAATGAGATATCACTAGGTAGAGTTTACATTTCTGTGTTTATTTTTTAAAGACTATTTTACCAAAACCTAAATATAGCTGTAAAAAAAGGGGTTCTTAAATTTGGGTCAAAGTATTTCTCTATGTGTTTGACACTAATGGTAGAATAGACAAGAGGAGCCCATTCCCATTTTTTTAATAGATTTTAACATCACAAGCAGAAAATGTAAATAACAAATTGGGG
Source organism: Pseudotriccus pelzelni (assembly GCA_035584735.1). NCBI lineage: Eukaryota > Metazoa > Chordata > Aves > Passeriformes > Tyrannidae > Pseudotriccus > Pseudotriccus pelzelni. Next base: position 13,725,428 of record JAWMRA010000016.1, read on the forward strand.
AAAAAAGGGTGTTTTTTTTTAAACTAAAGTAAAATTCTCATTTACTTTGAAGCTTTTTTCACTTTACAATAGCACTTTAACAACAGATGACATCAGGTGCTCCTCAACCACAAATTGCAGTCAGAGAAAAAGAGGAGAGGGACACAAACACACAGAATAATCAAATGTGACAAAAGAAATTATGGAATTTCAACATTCAAAATTCAGAAAGATAGTAAGATGTTATATGTAAATAAGTGCAATCCCTTAAAAATTTTCAAAAAATAAAGGTGCATTTAAAAATGCTGAGCCCAACTAAAAGGATAAATGTTAAAAATATTTCAAAAGTCCCAAATGATTTGAATACACAAAAATTAAGTTACAGTGAGTTGTTTAGGAATATTACAGCATGCATCTCAGAAAAGCAGAAATATATACATTCCCAGGCCTCTTAAGCTGTGGAAAGAATAAATATATTAGTGTGCAATTGAAATACTCAAAAACAAAGCCAGAATTTAAAAGAAGTCGTCATTGAGACATCTTTAACATCTCACTGGGATTATGCTTTGGAGCTTGTTATTTAAAAAATGACTTTTCCCAGCCATTCTTAAAAAACACTCGAGCTCGAGTACTATTCAGCAGGCCCTCGAACAGATCCCATAGAAGCAGGAGGCTTCCAGCTGGCCAAGTGTCGCTGCCTCTCCCTCCCTTCACAAGCTCCCCGGCCCAGACCCCCGCTGCATTTCCGCAGGACACGGGATGACAGACACCACAATCCATCATCCTGCCCTGCACCTTCAAAAACCCTGCGCCCTTTGAAACTGCTCACCCAGAACTGATCATCTTCACTGGGAAATGAAGGATAGCTAAGGTCTAGTGCCCTGCTGAGCTCAATGAGGAGCCTGTGAGGTCTGTTTATCCTCACTGCAATTTTTTTTTTTTTTAACTGAATTCCTCATTAACACTTGATTGAGGAGAAAAGGAAGAATAATGGGATGTGGAAGAAAGGAAAAAAAAAATCTAACTCCCACAAAAAATTCTAATGTCTTTGAGAAAAATACTTTTTAAAAATCCCACTTTTAAGTATCCTTAGCACTTGACATGTAGAAGCAGTACATTGTTGAATACCATTCCTCTCTCCTGCTCTTGTATAATACAAGAGGTTTCAAAGAGAATTATCTTTACATAGAAAAAAACCTGTTTAAAAATAAAGTCCCTCAATTAGTCCCTACCATCTGAAAAACAACGTTATTTCCACTTCAGGACATCATGGTTCAATTGGTACCAAGACTAGCTCAAGTCAAAAGCAATGTCTGAATTTTTCAGCTGTCACACATTGCTGCTTCGATGCCTGAAATCCCATCTGCTGGTTTCTGCAACTGAAGTAGCAGACAGAGGGAGGGCTGTGTTATGGACTGGCCCAGGGAAGCCTAAATGTTAAAGTCATCTAAAAAGAAGAATAGAAAAGAATTTAAAGAAATTGATATGAAACTTGCCTCACAGATTACGTGAGTAACATGAGCAAAGACCAATTCAAAGTACCCACTGAGATGCCTTTCCATGTTGATCAGAGTTTTCCCATATGTCAAACACAATAATCCAAGATCTGCCACAGGTCTGTCTCAGTTCCAACAGATACTTGCTCACTATTTGTTTTATGAAGTGCTGGGAAATATTTTTTGTCTCAAGTAGCCTCTGTTTAGAATATTTTTAAAAATTTTTAAGTTTCATTGACAGGCTGATGATATGATTCACTCCTCAGTGGCAATCCCAATACACACCTGGCATAAACGCTTTCATCTCACAGTTCATCAGATGGATCAAACATTCAAAGCCAGGCACATCCACAGAGAGAAAATAAACTTCAGGAGCTTTTTTATCTTTAACCAGCAAAGGTATCTTGAATAGTTTACACATAAATCACTGATAAAAGATTGAGGATAGCATGGCCACCTGGGGGTTGACAGTCTCAAATTTAGTGTATACCATCCATGCACAAGAGGCTTGGAGGCTCAAAAAACAGGGCGATGAGCAGTGAGGCCATCAGGTGTGCTCAGAGCAGACCCAGGAGTAACACACCTTTCCACAGATCACTGCTCTTCAGAAACAAACTGGGTGCAGTGATTGACTCAACCCACTCAACACATACACTCAGTGTAAGTAAAAAAACCTCACATCAAGATTTCATCCCTGCATTTACAAAATTTCTCTGAATAACTGGTAACACTAAATAGTTCTTCAAATTGCCAGAGTTTGTGTTGTGGTTGAAGGCTTGTTCACAGACCTAAGATGAACAATACTGTAGCCTATTTATTAATCAGCTGGCTGATTTTTTTTTTCAGGTAATTTGTTTCTGTTGAATATAATTTGGTTTTTTTAGAGTGTTGGTATTTGATTGTTTTAAAACTATCAGAGCACTTACAGGTTTTTAATAGGCATTTTTATTGTTATTACTTAAATCAGCTGGTGGAAAGGACACAACCTACACTGTTTGTATAAATCAAGGGGCTGGCACTGATGTTGATAGAAACACACTAGAGCTAATTCATAAATGTTATCACGACTGCCTCAGGCACACAGAGATTGTCTTAAAAGACATTACAGGGTGGATAAGTTGAAGTAGTTTCACACAGTTCAATGGACCTGTTTCACACACCCTTTTTATGTAACCAAAACCTGTCAGTATTAAGAACACAAGAATAACAGTTTCACCAGAGGCACAAATTTCACCTGTGGTAATAATATTCCTATAAAATAAGAGGAGGAAAAAGCTAAGTATGCCTTACATTTATTAATTTCAAATTATCAAAATGGATACTGTCCCCAAAATCACTGTTTGGCAATTTGTATCAGATCAGCCTCATTTTCCTATGGCAGTTTTTGTAGGAAGGTCACTGCTCCACAGTGATACTCCTCTAGCTCCCTATATTCTGTCATCCACTCTCCATAAAAATTTGCAGTGAGTCCTGCAGATCCAACCCTGATAGGTCTTTCAGCAGAGAAACACATGGGGGAGCCTTCCCTTTGTTTTGTGAGTTGGAGTTGGTTCTTTACCTCATAGGAAGACTGGCAAAATTAAATACTGCAAATACGAGCAAAAAAATTAAGATGAACTCTAATTCAAAGCATGGATTGTAACATGGAAAAACATTAAATGTTACAGTAGCTGAAGCTCCCAAAGAGGTTGGGTTTACTTGTATTACCATATCCCTGAGATATAATCTTAAAGATTATGTTTAGCTTCTCAAGAAGCAGACAGGAAGCTCATAGCAGTTACAGATTCTTCAAGAAAAATACTTCAGTGCACTCAGATGTTCCAACCCTAGTTTTGTGACAAGTCATTTCATTTCCCAGCATGGGAGGGAGAACCAAAGCTGCTCATCTGTCTGGATGTGGGAAATGGAGAGAAACTGCAGAAATACCACCAGGAATTGACTTACTGGCAGTTCTGTTGCTCCACACTTTGTTGGAACGTCCACATTTTATTGAACCAGCTCAAAATCATTCAGTATCCTTTACTACTGCCATCAGCCTTGCTTCTATGTAAATCTTTCACTTCTCTTTCAAGGAGGGGAGAACTTGCTACTACAGAGCAGCTGTCAGTCAGAAATGCTCATATTCAAATATTCACATTTCCTTTCCCAAAACTTAAGATTTTTAATATGTTCGAATGATGTACATTTATTAGTTGAGCATGGATTAAACGTTCAGAGCCTCATTTTCAAAGTCTCAGGAAATATAAATGGTCCAGTAAATACATACAGAGTGGAAGGCAAAAGCAACTACAGAGCTGATACCTCCTCATGTCAGAACTAGTTTTAGTGTGTGTTCATGTATTCTGTGGAATTCCACTGAGTTACTGTCTCAACCTTAGCTCTTCAGTTCTTCTAAAATATTGAAACAAATACAGAAAAACATATAAAATAATCTGACGTTGTCCCTGACCCTTGCAGGCCTCTGAAATATGCCCACTGAAAACCCAGGTTCTGCTGGGATGACTGCTGGAGCAGCTACCATTGTCTGGGGGGAATGGCAGGGAAATTAGAAAAAGAGGTTCTCTTTTTTGAAGCCATTTCCCTGGTGGTAAAGGTGACATGGGGAGAGGAAGGAACATCAACCACCGCAGGTTAGTTCCATCTGGTAGAGTTATACCTCTTGACTGCCAGGTGGTGTCCTCATGCACTTCCAGTGGGCACAGCTGGGAAAACTAGAGGCATCAAAGATTAAATGCCTGTATTCACAGTTAAACAACTGAAAACAGAAACGTGCTTGTAATCACTTTGCAGCTGGTGAAGTACTTTATCATGCAACAACCTCACTCTTAAATTACCAAGATTGCACAGACCAAGCTTTTAGAAAAAGTTACTAAGAATAAAGTCACTTCCATATTCACAAGGGAACAAAAATTCCACTCTCAATATTCTCTTCCGTAATTAAAACCCTCTAAGACTAAAGCAGCATGACACTAACAACAGAGCCAACAACAAATCCTAATTCATCCTCCTTCTCAAAAGAACTCAGAGAAATGCAAATGTCCTGATTACATTTTAACACTATATTCGAATCCGTTTTCTGCAAGAGACCAAAGTGCCTTTATCCCATTCAGATGTTGATAATTTGTTTTCATACCATTTTTTCTGTTCCAGATAAATTTATAACATTAAAGATAAGTATAAACCCGAGTTCCACGATCACACTGTACACACGAGACACACCCTGGGTCACTGTTCATTCAGCTGAAGCTTACACCGAACACAAAATGAAGAGTCCTGAATCAAAAGTGTTACAAAGTGCTTGCCGCTATCAACACCACCAAAATTTTGGCTTTCTGGCAAATGCTGCAGAGAAAGCATCTGTTTACAGGCTACTTAGCCAAGGTTACAAGAGAGTGTAATATTGCAACCCCTAAAAGCCCTGTCATTGTTTCTTTCAGCTGCTGCATGTTTGTGAAGCTCTGAAGGCCTTGAAAGGAGCCAGAGCAGAGCCAACAGGTCAGGGCTAGATAAAATTAAGAAAGAATCCGAGGTCAGACCGTGAAAGAACTTTTTTTTTTCTCCACCCCTCCAGAACAGTGAGTCCACCTCCAGCAGCCTTTCATTCAGTCCTGATAAGAAGAGACAGCACTACACAATCTGGATTTCAGACATTTTAAGCCCTCTTTGGGGAGAGGAAAAGATAAGGAAGTTGAAAAAAAATTGACATTTTACTATCATTTACTGTTGGAACATACTTTCATACCTGTTTCAAACACCTCTGTTCTCAGCAACTCAGATAGAAATGAAAGTGCTGGGGAGGGGGGGTTGTTCTTGTTTCTAAAAGAATTGGGATTGCACTGAATTTCTAGAGAAAAAAACAAGCAAACAAACAGAAAAGTTCAGTGTCTTGATGTTTTGAGCCAAGTTCAGTGACTAGAAACCTAGAAATGACTTCTTAAGGTACAGGCAGTATGGCAATTCTAATGGCTGAGGAAGGAGATCTGAAAATTTTTTCAGTTTTGTTCTAGTTTACATACAAAATTTAAAATAACACTTTTTTCCCCTTTCAATTGAAGGTATCAAAACCACAGTCCATTTAGAAGGCCGAAAAAATGGTTGTTCTAAGGACAAAACTTCTGTGCCCAAATGTCCATTTTTAACGTAATCCTTTGTGCTGCTGGATTTTTTGTGTAACCCACAGGTCCATTGTTGGGTAGTGGTCCGGCTGGAGAGCTCATTGGTCTGCTCTGCCAGGGTGACACTGCTGCCCCCAAGCCCATCCCTTCAACACAATAAACTCCAGATAATTATTCAAAGAAGAGGCCAGCAGCATGGGCTGCTCTGACATCGGGTCACGGCCTTTGACATCGAATCTGGGGCTAGCCGAAGTCTGCTCCAAGCAACAGAGGTCCAGGGGAATTATTAAGGGGGAAGGGTGGGAAAGGAAGAGCACTGAGAAATACTATCCTGAAAAATGTACTTTTGAAGCAAAGTAATGTAAATACAGCAGAAACTTATTAGGAAAATAAGCAAATACATTTCAAACACACCAGACGAAAGGGACAGAGAGAAGCACATCAAGCCAAACAGTAACACAAAGCTGGGAAGCAGAAGGATGATACAGATTCAGGGCTGTTCCTCTCAAAAGCAGGTATTCCCTCTCAGATTTTCAGTACTGGATTTTATTTCTCTTCTCTAAAGAACACCCTTTTACTTTGCTTGAGTACATATGATTAATTAAATAAACGGAGTTTAACAACCTTGTTCTATTACTGCTTTTTAAATCTTGTTGAGCCTCTGGATATGGAATTTCTAAGCATTATTACTTGCTTCAAATAATAGTATTTAATTTCTTTTATTTTTACAGGAGTTGGAATTTCAACTGAACACACATTTTTAAATAACGTCCTTTTAATATCAGATTAAAGTAGTTTGAGCGCTTACAAATTGCCAGCATTTTACATCTCACGGTTTCTTTTTTAATTTGAAGGTAACTTTAAACAGTTAGATGGAACAAAGACTGTCTGTGATACTCATGTTTTCCTTTGCAAACCAAATAACTGAAGCAGAAACTAAGCAATTTGTTCTTTGTACAACACTGTAAAAGTTTATTTTGGTAGAAACAAGAACATACGACTCCTGTGAATTGATCCAGCTAAACAGTCTGGCTTTCCACGGCTTTGGATGGCTCTGGCTTATTTGTCTAAATCTGAAAAGGGTCTGTATCCCTTTTGTAGCTTTGCTCTATCCCCTCGGAGGGCCCCAGGACAAACAACACCTCACACCCCCTTGCAGTAAAAACATCACCTCTCCTACTGCCCACCATCAGCAACAGCAGCTCCATACAGAAAAAAGTGCTGGGGGAGGGCTGGAGGGGCAGGATGAATTCCCAGCACACGGCATTTTGGCCTTTTGGAAAATGCCTTTTGGAGCCCAAGGAAACGAGAAATATCTAAATGTCTCTAATCTTTTTAAAATAAGCGAAGCAGATGTCAAGGATTTTAAGTTTGCTCCATTTCCTCATGGGCACAGAACATTCCCCCTCTGCCTGTAAGGTCTGCCATCAGTCCCCACGTTTCTCACGTGTTTCAGAGAACTGTTAAACTGCACAAGCAAAAAAGCTCCCTTCCAATATTATTGTAGCAGTGCTCTCTAAACCAGCAGACACCCTTATGTTAACTAGCCTGGCTCACCGTTTTCAAAGTGAGCCCTCAAAAGCTAACTTGAAAGCAATACCAGAGGCCTGGACAAACACCTAATTTTGATCTTTTGTGCTCGTCTTTTCTTCTGAGAGACCTTTTCTTTTGTTGCTGCCCAGTGGAAAGCACACAGCTCATTGGTCCTGCTTTGAAAGATGAGAGCACTGCCCCTCAGTCCACCCCTCCGAGCACAATCACTTTAATGGAATTATGTAGAGAGGCCATCTCTGGAAGAAGAAAGGGAGGGCGAGGAGAGGGGGGAGGGAAAGAGTGTCCGAAGGAGCCAGCAGAGCCTTAATTACCCCAGTTACTAACAGAGATATGTCCACTGAGAATTCATGCAGTGGTCCAAATAGGATGTGCCACCCCACACAACAGGTTTCCTTACGTACAGCAACCGAGCCACGCACGAGTGACAGGAAACAGCGAATCAAACATTACAGCAGCGGGTCGGGAAAAAAGAAAAGAAAATCACACACACACTCCTGCTGCAAACACGCCTCAAAACAGCAGCGTGCTATAAAAGGTTCTTTTCCATAAGATGCAAGAGATTGAAAGGATGATCTCCCCAGTGGAGACAAACATTTCCGGGATGCAGACTGGAGGAAAGTTTAGACAATTTGCCTGACCTTCATGCTAAGAAGAATGCTTCCAGAAGATGCATCTAAACACAGTGCTGTAAACACTCTACCAAATTTGGTTTAGTATCTGTCTGTTTAGGTACCAAGCTCTATCATACAGTCAGTAGGCACTGACTGCCTGCTATCCAGCATCACCTTACAAACAACACATTTGTACACAATGACAAAGGCAATCTGTTCACAGCACCCAAACTTTCCCCTGGAGCTATGATATAAATTTTCTTTCAGAACCAACATTTTCTGCTGGTCTGTCATGGACTCCCCATGCCATTTTGACCCTTTTGTGCAGCAAAATGAAAACACTATCTATCATTACTTGCACCACAGTGACTTTGTAGGAGGTGCACAGTTTCATTGCAAAAACATCTGTGGTCTGGTGACTCAGATCTCAAGCTTTAGGAGTTGTGCTGTTCCAAGCATGACTGCAAGATGCAAAAGTTTCAGGCAGGGCAATTAACAACCAGTCTGGCTCTTTCTTCCTGGAGAGGGCAACAAGGAACTGAAAACACACTCAACTTGCTAGATATAAAACAAGTCAGCCATGACAGGAAAACAAACAAAATACACGCAAGTGGAAAATACCATATTTTTCTTAAGGCAAATATTGGCTGCATGGACTATATCCAGCTGCAGCTGTAATTAGGGCCCAAACTTCACTGGGATGTTCTGTTATTGCAGGTGTCAAGGGCCACGTCTGCTCCCACTCCCACAGCGTTCCCTGGTATTTGTTGGACACAGGTAGTGGAGGTGCATGACCAGATGGACAGACAGACACCTATCCACACCCTGTGTCCACACACAGCTGTGTGAGCGCAGAAATATTGTTCCACAGGCTCCTTGCAGATGTAAATAAAGCAAACACTTAATGAAGCTCAAAATTCTGGCACTCGTTTGTTGAGCACTGGGTAGAGGGGCAAGTTAACCCAGACAGCTGACAAATATTACAGTGAAATTGCTAACGTGACCCATTTGTCGTAGGCTGCCAGCTAGTCTGATACATGTACTGCTTCTAATATGACAACTCTCATACTTCATTTGCTGAAGTTAAATTCAGGTGCATTTAAAAAACAAAAAAAACAAAAAAACAAACACTTTTAAAAAAAAGACTGGCATCAAGCTTCCTTTGTACATTACTTTTAATGTAAAGTATTAATTGAAAATCTATCATACAATGCTAAATATTTGCCAGATACACACATTAATAAACCAGGAAGCAGGGAAGATAGTTAACAGTACTTGTAAAGAGTTCCCCTCAAACGCCTTAGCTCAGCAGGTAATTTCACCTGAAGTGTGTTGGCGCAGGGACACAGGTCTCTGTTCCCTCAGCCAGGAAAGGCATTGCAGTATCTCTCTCCAGACACGAACATGTCTCTTACTTTTCCCTCACTATCTTCTCAGAAGCCTCATTCTCTACAGTCTCTCTCTGAATAGTTGCAGATCTTTGACATTTAGCAAGGGTATTCATTTTAATTACATTTACATTATGCTGAACCACCTTCCTAATGATTTGGCGCAGCGCTGTTATTTTTAGCCTTTACATTTTCATACAGCGTATCCCAAACTTCTAAAACATGCCCCGAAGAACATTTCCGTCTGTAACGATAATAAAAGTATCCAGAACCCTTATAACATCCTTGGCTCTGATATTCACCACTGTTCTATTCAATGGCACACTGTCATGAGCGATTCATAATGATTTTTGTGGTATGAATTTGTACAGAAAAGTTTATTAAAAGGACACAATAAGTGACCAGGCAATGAAGGCTGATACACTACATACTTATACTCCTTCTTGAATGCTGTCAGTATGTTTAAGTTTAGTGAGAATACCCAACTAGAAGACCAGGAGAATCTGCTTCTCCATGAAAAAGTCACAATAACTTTTCATGTCTACACTGATTCCTGCCAGAACCATCTTGTGCTCATCTCTTTCCATGCCAAGACTTGGCTCTCCTGAGATAATTTATCAGGAGGATTACTCAGTCCACATTAGTGGCAGCAGCTGTACAAGTTAATGTTGTTGTTGTTTTTAGTTAAATAGAAGTTAATGGTTTATTTGAAGACTATTTAATTAAGACCAAATTTCTGAAACGGTATTGTTGGAAGCACCATAGACAAATCTTGCAGGTGGTGTAAAAGAGGTCAACATGTGCAATCTGAATTTGGACCTAATGTTGTCAGGAGCTCAAATTCTTTACACAGAGTAATTCTCTGAACTGTGCCTGGGTACCCTTCCACACAGATGTAGTTTAATGTCCACACAAATAAGCATCTAAACAAGAGTAGCCTGAAGGATTTTAGGCTTCCTGAAACTTCTGAAACTCTTTTGCTCTTCTGGCTGACAACACAGCTCCTGCTATTTATTTTATACTTTGTGGTGTTTTATAAAGACAAAAGCATGTCTTTTCCCCACATGGAAATGGATTACAACATTACATGTTTTTAGTGTAGACATTATTTGCTACAGGTAAAGACTACTGTACTTTAAAGGATGCCCAGAATGACAATAACAATGTGGAAAAGAAAACACAACTTTGCAGAAACTGAAAGAGAATGTTACTGATTGGTCCCTTTCTTCAAGAATGTTTTTTTATATGTGTAAAGTATTTTCCACGATTATATATGAGGGAATTTGGTGTAAATTTTTCCTTTAGAATGTTTTTCTTTAACTTTTCTTTTAATAAACAAAATCACTTCTCATAGTAAGCAATGCTACTGTTGTCCAAATGTTTGACCACAGACAAGTTGTAATTTCAATCTTTTGCCTTACCTACTGTATTTTTTGAATAGTTTTTTGAAGAAGAATTGAATACATGTGTTAGCAAACTGAAAGGTAGAGAGTAAGAAACTAGGAGACTACTCATAACCAAGGTTATTTTTGTTAACTTTCCTAATGCATTCAAGATAAATCCAAGCTATGTCACTACCTTGACTGAAAAAAGGAGAACAAAATTATCTTGATGTAATTCCTCGCATATGAAGTTTATACAACACTTAGAAAATGGAAAGCAGTCTGACTGATTGCTTAAATAAAATAAACACACAGCTACTTAACTCTTAGCTAGCTATCTTCTTTTGTACAATTAAAAGGGTTCCCCATCATTAATTCAACCTTACAAATGCTGAGTTGAGCCAGCAGTTTGATGAGCATTTTAAAGCAGCATTAGGCAACGCTGCTGCTGACAGAAGCCAGCCTGCCTCGCCTCGGCCACTCCTGCCACAGCCTCGTTCCGACTCCCCACCGTGTCCCTGTGCTCCCACACAACTGCCAGGAGCAGGCAAGCACAGAGGAGCAGCACAGACAGCAGGGATGGGTACACAAGGATTGTGGGGTGTTCCCTCCCAGCAGTGCCAGCTTTTGCTACTTCACTGTGCTCAGAGTGGAACTTTGATGAGTTCTGATTGCTGAGCAACATCCCAAGACAACAGAGCGAGCCCCTGGCCAGCTGGTTGGGACACAGCACAGCCACCAGGAGTCTGGTCAAACTGTGAACCTCAAACCTACCCTCACGAAAACTCCAATGATCAAAAAGCTGTGTTATGAATTTATTAATAAAAGATATTTCCCTCAAGGGGGAGCTGTTATCTAATAGACTAAACACAAAGCTGGAAATCTGGACATTTACAGCTCAGTTCTGTCGCTGATTTCAGAGATATATCACACTCGGGTTAAACCATCAGCACCTGAGCAGCTCCATGAAAATGGCCCTTCTCTTCCCTGTGTTTCAGATACCCAGTTTGTAAGACAGGACAGTGAACACTTCACCTGTGAAACTTCCAGGAATGCTTACAAAGTGCTGGAAGAACACAACACGTGTTCTTAGCCCAGACAGATGAACACATGCATGTTATTAGCAGAAAAGTGGAAATACAAGTAACTGCCTAAACTGGATTTTTGCCACGTGCTGCAGGCAGTGTTTCAGCTGCCCTGCACAAGGGCACAAGAGACAACACAGGCTTGAGGGTCCCACTGGGAGACTCCCCCTGTCTCCAGCATGAGAGAAGATGACCCTTCAGAGGCAGATCTTCCAACAGGGAGGCTCAAGGAAAAGAGGGAGGTGTAAGCACTGCTGGGTCAACTGGAGTACCCTGGGCTTGTGCCTGCACTCTGAATAATGCCAAGCAATTCACTTTTCCTACAATCTGACTGTGCTTTGGTGCTTTTCTTCAGGTATTTTACTGGGCTGACTGGAAGCTCGATCTGGTTGTCATTTCTGAAGGAGAGGGATGACTATCACTGCCTACATGACAGTGACACGCAGTCACGGCCCATGCGTGCACCTGCTCTGCTTGGATAACATACCATCACTTCATACATCCAAGCCACCTCTGGGAAAAGTTTTCCAGCACAAATAACTGGCAGGGAGTGCTACAGATACAGGTCTTCTAAGGCAAGTCACCAAGGCAACAAGGGTTGATGAGAAACTAAGAGAAAGTAGATAAAGGCAGGTGTGAGAAGCAGTAAGAAGGCAGCCAAGACATGAAGAAAGAAAAAAGGCTAAGTTAGTTTAACACTAGCAATTATCATGAAAATAAAAATTAATGCAAAAGATTAATATAGTAAGAGGTATGACTGTGATGGAGAAGTGCTGGACTACACCAAGACAAGAAGGATCAAGAAGACATCCTATTTTTCTCCCAGCAGTGTCTGTATACACATGCAAATACAGACACACAGATACAGGCTGTGAGCACATCCCTCCCTGCTTCTGAAATATACAAGGGAGAAAGTGGGTAAAGGATGGATAAATGGACACAAGGCACAGCAGTGCAACACCTACCCATCTGTCTCTCTTTCCCCACATACACCATCCTACTTACTGCTACTTCAAAATATCTCCTGTCCAATTGCCTTAAAAAAAAATCCCTGGGGGCTGATATACAGACCACATTTTCAAGATGTATTTGCACACAATACTTTATGTTTCCTCCTCTGCCTGAGTATACAAATGTGTCAGTTGGACAAAGAGCCACAGCACATACAACTGGATGCCACGAGAGGCAGAAAACCCAAGTCTTGAACTGATGTACCAAACAGGATCAGGAACTCATTTCCCTGTCCCAGCTTCTACAAGCACGTGCAATAGCAAATAGTTTAGTTTTGTAACGATAACCATCTTGAGAAAGGGCACAATATTCAGCTATGGTAATGGTAAAAACACTGTGAAAGTGAGTGGAAGTGTTGAAATACCAGAAAAAAGTATTTGCATAAAAAGTGTAAGCCTTTTTCTCAGATGGAAAAAAAAGAAGTCACATTTAGAGGAGAACTTTTACAGCATGAGCAGCTTCTTCCAACACAAGATTGTTTCTTTCCCCACTTCCTGCATCCCCCCCTTCATTTGCCACAGAAGTGTGACTCCAGGCAGCCTGAAAAAAACAAACATGGGCTTTATCACAATTGCATCTTCTCCCAAAATTGAAAAATGCTTCTGTTAGCAATAATGCCTTCATGGCAAATATACAACCGCGGTGTTGCTGAAGGCAGAAAACCTACCAGAAAACGTGTTAGCTTAGCTTTAGAAGTGCATTTATTATCACTAACATAGAAACTGCAAAGATCCCCCTAATTTTACCTTTCCCATACAACTACGGATGGTAACATGACCCAAAATTGTTAATGAAAAAAACCTCAGGATAAATTAAATTAACATTTTGATCACAACTGTTTTTTTTTGATCTGGACTGTTGTTTAACAACAGAAGAAAATAATAAATAAAAAGAAAAAAGGGGGGGTGGAAAAATAAGAAATGTAACTAGCCCTGTATAGCAAATGTTTTCTTCTGTCCACTCTGAAGTCTCTTTCATGTGCTAATGGTGGCATTTTTTTAAACTCTTCCCCTTTGACTTACTCAGACCTTTAAGGACCTCACACATCTAATGGTTCCTCACATTCACCAAGAACAATCAAGTGAGGTCTGGGGGTTGACATGCAGTATGATTAATGGACAATGTTGATTTAATTTCCTATAACAGGAGTTTTCTCTAAGCTTTCTCCAAGGAGCAGTTTCTTTGCAATCCAGGACTTAAGTATTTTACTAATGAAGTCCAATAAATAGCAAATTAAATAATGCTGTCTCCCAGAGACAAATCTTCTCATTTCAGGAAGGGAAAAAAAAAAAAATCAACCACCATATTTAAAGTTCTGTTTAAATCTACAAAAGGTCGTATAGCAGGAATGTACTTAGTTGTTCAGTTTTCTGGGGGTTTTTTGCCTGGTTTGCTTTATTTTGTTGTTTTGCCTAAGGAACTTTAGTAGTTGGTTATCTGGTCATTCCTGCCATTGTTATCTGCTTGCTGATTTTTAGCTTTAAACAGGAGAACACATTTAATAATTTCCAGTTCCAAGAAATTAGTCTTTCTTTATTGGTCACTTTTACTTTGTAGCTATCAAAATATATACTATAACATATTCATTGTAACATTTAGAAACATTTCAAAAGCAACTCTGAGGTTTTTTTATCGAAGTAATTTACTACTTTCTGCCTGTAAGGAGTGATCAATATGTCCTTTTCATGAAGCAAATTTTAACCTTCAGCTCCAGCAAAGAAACAATGGAACATTATTTGCATACTTCCTAACTGTTACTCAATCAACATGACACAATTTCCCAACTGAATTCCCACACAGGTTTAGCTCTAAATGGTGGAATTTCTACCCTGAGAACACAGAGCAGAAGAGAGATTTCCTGCAAGATTCCAATCGTTTTCCCACCACCAAAAAGTTTACCTTCAAACAGTCTGAAGACACAACACATTTTGCTTTGTTACTACAGGCTGGCAAGTTATCTTGCCGGAGTGCAAAAAATCTCCCCCTCCTGTTCTTCAAGTTGTGACACAACTAGTCTGGTGTCCTGAGAGAGACAAACGCATCCAACCCAGCTATGGGGAGAGCTGACAAAGAGACAGAAAGTCTCTCAAAACCAGGCAACAACCCTCCACGCTACCGGAGTGGGCCAATGGAATATCATCTCTCCTGTTGCCTTAGTAAAGCCCGTAACTTTACATCAGTGCTTTTAACATTGCTACAAGGCATTGTCCCATGAAACAGTGAAACTTCCCTCATCCTGACAGCTCACACTGTCTCTTTAGAGAGTCGGGCTTAACTGGTCTTAGCACTCTGTTTTGGTTTTTTGAAGTACAGTACATTCAATCTTTATTCTGCACTTGAGTATCTACTCCCTCATTGTGTCCTTCCCCTTTAAAGAGCCACTAACTTGGGAAAGTTAAAATTAATTACTGCAAAAGTCAAGGCATGTTTAGATGAGGATGTCAGGACTATTTTCCCAGATAAATGGCTCCAAACTGGAACAGTTCAGTGAGCATGTTCAAGGTTACACAAGAATATATTATGCAATCCTTCCGACACACAATCTACCTGTTTCTGAACGATCTTAACTGTCTAAGAGAACAAGAATGCACCTTTCTGACCCAAGACTAAGTGCTTATCATGTTGACAAATTAATAATTTTCCATGAGTTTTAGAGCCATTCCATGACTGCATTCCATGATTCAAAGAAAGCCTAGAGATTCCTCTTGGTATCTGTCTCATACAACATTTTAATCAGCACCAAAACCAGTTATGCAGCCAATGGAGATGTTACAGATGTCAGTATTCCAACACCTACTGAAGTTGATTTCTGGCTAAATTGGTAACCCACTGAGAGGCTTGATGGCAGACCTTAAAAATGACAAATACGTTAAACATTAATTAAAGCTTTCCCTTACAAACGCACTGTATAAAAATAACGTTTACTTTCAAAAACAAAAATACAGGCAGAAGTAACTGAGATATGAAACTTAAACGCTATCAGAAAACATACATGACAAGGTAATCTTTTTTTTTTTAAGAAAAAAAGTTCAGGTGAAAATATGTAGCTATGATACATATCAGCAATATTGCACGATGCAAGACAAATAATGGCAGAACTACACAGGAAGGAAGGCACTGCAGCTTTTTACAGATGTGGCACTCAAACTGCATAAAAACTAGGCAGCATTAGCTGCTGACAGTTAACTGGCTCCTCCCCAGCAAATCTGCTCAGAACAAGCTGATATTTATCTGGGATTCCCACTCAGTCGTGTGCAAGAGTGCTTAACTAAAGCTGAGCCCAAGACACAGTTGTTGTAATGGATGCCACGCCAATAAGCTCCAACAAAGAGCCACAAAGTTCAACCCCGGCTTCAGTTTTGCTCAGTAAAAATTCAATTTACAACCCGAGTGAATCAATTTTTCACCTAAACAGAGCAGTGCTGTATTTTAATTCCGTAAGGGAGGCATGAACCAAGTGGGCGAGTCTGTGAATCTGTGTCTGGTCACCTCATGTCAGCAGATTTGTGCTGTGCAACCTCCTGACATTCCCTGCTCGCTTGCCCCAGTGCACCCCAGCTGCACATGGACCTGACCAGCAGTGCTGCACAAAACAGAGGTTTAATGCCTTCCCTGCCTCTGACACCCAGCCTAGTTCCTGCACAAGAAAGAACAGTAAATCTCAACCTAAAAGGAGCTCTCTGCTCCAAACAGATCTAGAGAAACGACTAGCACTGACACACACTGGAAACAAAGCACAATGCGACAGTTTGTAAATCACAGCAAAACAGAAAATGCAGTGTGATCTCTATTTACACTTACAGCCTGTAAAATGCAATATGGTTCCTTTTGCAAAAGAGCTTAACTCCCATCAAAGCAGCATTTGCTTTGATATTTTGCAGGTTAAAAAACTTAGAGTAATAAAGTCCCTTCCACTCTCTCTTTTCATCTGTGATCTATCTTTCAAAACCTGAAAGGAAAAAAAAACGATATGCAGATATGCCACATCTGCATTTGGGAGACAGACTCATTTAGAGCGGTGACAGGTCTGCCTTTGACAATTATGAAGCAAGGAATGTGTGTCTCATTTATCGACGTGCAGCAGAACTGCACTATCATAGCAGGGCTGGGCAAGGGCTGAGGTTTGTTCACTACAAATATACATAATCTATCACATCTGCAAAAGAGAAAGAGGTCACAGTTAGGGGAGGAAGAGGATGGTTTTAAACACGCCCAGTTTACTTCTAGGGCTTTTGGTTTTATTACTGTGAAGTACCAGCGATTCCTCCTCCCCTCTCTCGGCAAACCCCGTATGTTTTAGCTGATAAGTAGTAGTAGCAAGCCTGTTACACACAGTCAGAAGAATTGACAGATAAGAGGTTTAGTTTAAGGATGTAATCAGTGTGAGTAAACACTAGACTGACCCAGCTGTAAACAGTGGAAATAAATGATAATATTTGTCCTGGTCACCTCCTGAGCTATTAGACACTTTCCACTATGTAGCAATGTAAATATAATGACTACAGTATACACAGCAGACAGTGCTATCAGCTGGTTTTCTAAGCAACAAAGCTGAGCTTTCAGTTGATCTTTATTAAGAACTAAAGTAATTTCTAATTATTTTTTTAACAGAGCTGTCTTCAGCAGAGCATTTAATTAACCGTGAATGTCTGATCTGATATAAAATACCTCAAGCCAAAAAAGTGTATCTGTAATACATTATATTGTATTGAATGCCATTTGAGAAGAGCTAACAATGAAATAATAAAAAAAAAAAGTGTTCCTCAATGATGTGTTTCTTTCACATCATTTCATGAAACTGTAGAAATGCCTTGCTCCTTGAATTTGTATGGGAATCACAAGCTACATTTCAATAGCAACTTATAACCAAAAAGCAGTATCAACTCGTGCCCCCAATTTTAAGCATCTCAGAATTCTCAGATTCGAGTATGTGATACTACATTTTGACACCAATAAAACATGAAATAAAACTAATTATAGCCCTAGCTATCAGAAAGAACTACATCAACACATTAAATGCTCTTACAATGTTTCTTCTCAGTAATACAGTATTTGCAGTTCTTAGTAAGAAAGATATCATCATTGCTGTCCAAGATGACATTAAGTTTTTAAGACTTACATTTTTCCAGTACATTCACTTGCAATATGATACAAATGAAACCACTATGTCCTATCTGACCATCCTATCAACTCCTTTATGAAAGCTGATAAGCACTTTTACAGAATCATTACCAGAGGCGTTTAGGTGACACACATCAGGCAGTTTAATTGGAGGAATTCTTTGCATTGACTCTTCTTACACACCCTTATTTAATTTCTACAGACTACAGAATGACCTTGTCATCTTTGCTGCCCCGGAGTAAAGCTTAGCTACAGTCATGGTTGTAACGTGATATAAATAGATCCAGGGGAAATGAAACAACTGAAGGCCAAGTCTCTGGGGGAATCCTAAGTGTTGTAGGTAGTTGGCTAATTCTTCAGCAAAAGCCCCCTTTCCAAAGGGGAACGCCATGCAGGGTCACAAAATGTGCCTTTGTGTCATGTAGACCTTGACAAATTCTTCACTTGGAAATTTTGTCCAAGTCAAGGAGGGCAGAGAAATGCACTTTGCTTTATTTCTGCTCTCTGCAACTGGAAAGAGGTAGGACATAGAAGAGCTTTCAGGCAGAGCAATTTCTCCTGATTAAGACCAAACTTTTTGGAGTAAATGACACAAATGGCTCTGACAGAATCTAATTATTTTTGCAAAAGTACTAGACTGGGGCTGGGGAAATGCCACTGGGTAATGTAAAACTGCAGTACCAGGAAAAGCAGCACAGGGTTATGATGCACCTCATATTAAACAGCTTAGATGACCCTATCAGCACAGGAGCAGCTTTCCCAGAGAGAAAGCTTGCGGTGCCTCCAAGCCTCCCAGGAATTACGGAGGAATTTATTAATTTAATTATTTATTTTAAGCAGATACCAATCACTAGGTAGCTTCTCCCATCCCCCTGCAGCCCCAAGCCCTGGGGAGCCAGCAGTGCTCCCGGGGGAACTGCAGCTCCCAGCACAGGACACCCCACTCCACACACAGGCTCTCCTGGGGAGGGGCTTTCTCCAGGGAAAGGACAAGATCCGTGTGCTCCCCATGCTCAAGGCATTTTCACCAAAGCCAACAGACCAGTTTTTCCATCCCCTGAGGTGTCTGTGTGAAGGTTATTTGCTGCGATATCATCACAGCAGAGACAAAAGAGCACCTCCAGTGTGCGTGCACATCTCTGCCACTGCCTGCTGCCCTCAGGGCTTCCTGTGCATTTAGAGACCCTACCTTTGCCTTGCCACCAAAGTGCCACTTTCTGAAATCTTCACTGTCACTCCAACCCTGAGGCTGGGACAGCTCCCAGATAGCAACTGTGGGAGAACGAATTCAGCAGAGTGAATTCTTGCTTCCCTCCCTCCCTCCAAGCACAGAAGTCTAACAGCAGGAACATGTTGCAATCCCCCATCACCAGTGGCATTCATTTCATTAATTGCCAGCATGATAAGAACTGAAAAGTGAAGTTCAGAAAGGGAAACTTCCAGGCAGCTTGAAGAACAGCATTCTTGTGTTACAGCATCAGAATTGATCACACTTTCTTGAGTTTGATAACCAAGAAGATGAATTTGATGTTATCCTCCCAGATAAGCTTCAAATGGGTTCTTGTGAGTCACTGCCCTTCTTGTACAGTCTCCAACTTCCTACCAGTCATACAGCTGCAAATACAGTGAGCCCTGACAGGCAAACAGTCCACTTAGCACAGTAGTGAGCACCATGCAGGCACAGATGCACACGCTTAAAATACTCTTTGAAAAAAATAGTTTTAACATATTTAAAGGGGGTGATGAGCTTCTCTGGACACTCTCTTCATTTAAACTGTCAAGTTTTGCCAATTCCCCCCCTATTGCCCAGCTAGAAGGTTCCCCAACAAACTCTTCCACCAGCAAAACTTACTTCAACTCCTGAACACAAGTATTCTGAACCATTACAGAAACAGAACCTGTACCAGCAGACTCATCCAGTTTCACAGTGGAAGGCTTTCTGTAAGGAAAAAATTTCTAGACTAGGAGGAAGCAAAGGAGGAATTAAAAATAGAGGCAAAAATGAATGGTATGCACCCAAGGGTCTGCTCCTGTGGCAAATTCAAGTAATAATGGAATTTTACACTGGACTAAGAAATGGCCTGCTATTGAAAAATAAATGCCAAGGCCTTTAACACAAACAAATGTCTACGTGAAACTGTGGATATTTATTTTGAGAATGGCAGCCCTGACTCTGATCACATCATTTAATTCTATTTATGTGGTGACTATCATACTAAATAACCCTTTAAAAATACACAGAAGTAACTGGGTAGACCTACACTGGAGTAAGAGAAGTCAGTTCTCAGAAAACGAGGTAGGAACCAACAAGAGACTAAAACATGTCGCACAACATTCATATTGCTACATTTCATGTGCAATCACTGTAATCTATTTCACACTAGCATTGCTGATTCTGCTTTACCTGTCATAATTATCCTTCCATCAAGAGTCCTGTAGACATTTGCAATCATTTACAGTAATTATATCAATGCTATCAACAACCAAGGCAATCAACAGTGCTTATAATAACAATGCTAATATTCTCTTTGATTAGAGAATATTATGAATTCTCATTTTGTTATGCACTTCAATTGCCACAAAGTGAACTGTCTTTTTTAAACACACAGATTTTGCACAACTGGCATTTGTATCAATGTCTGCAGAAAGTTCCATGGATTGATGTACTGACATGCTCCAAATGTCACTACAAGTCTATTTGCAGTTTATTAACTATGCAAAAGAACAGGGTACAGTAGAGCAGCCTTAGGTCATGACAAACTAAGAGATAAAGCGGGAGTGTTTGGAGGCCATATAAATTTACTGGCAACAGACAGTGCATGAGGAACTGCTCCATCTTAGCCACTGGGAAGCACCTAGCACTATTAGTATATTCTTCCACATTCCAATAACCTTCGCTTTTGACCATGTTATCCAACATATATGAAACCACAAATCTTAAAACACACCTTTCCCCTTCAGCTTTCACACTTGCAGTATTCTACTAATTCCTGTAGCTCATAATGAAGACATTTATTTTAAAGAGGCTGTCAATAAATCAGTAGTTTAGTGTCCTCAGGAGAGGCAAATGGATGACAGAACATTAGTCCTTCAAGCCTCTGTCCAGTTCATGAAGAATCAGTTTACCATAGCTACAAAACCCAGTGCATGGCTTGCCTTGTTTTATCTCAAATTCTACCAGGTAGGACCACTTCCTAATACTAACAATTTTTACATGCATGCATAATTGTCCTAGTCCAAATTATTTAGATTATTCACGTAAAATTTAAAAAGTGCAAATCAATCCCTTTTAAATGTGTGGGGTTTATATGTTTATATGTTGCTTACAATTCTACCTGTTATTTTCTCCACATGTGCAGCTGCCAGAGGCAGAAGAAGGTTGGCTGTGTACTGTTTTCTAAGAAATAATTTAGCATGCACAAGTATTTCAAAGAGGCAGCTTGGCAATGGGCAAACACAGCAGCCAGACAGGCACTATCACCATGAGAACTCTGTTCACTGTGTGAACTTTCCAAGCTTCAGCACATTTAATCATCTTAGCAGTGGAAAATCATGACCTAATCAAATTTCCTGTGCCGAGTTTTTTGTAGCTGTAGCAATGAGTGCCTTTTACTGCAAACAAAAATAAAAAACAGCAAAGAAACTTACATATGAAAGCTTCCCATATTTGTTATACACTTCAGATAACTCAAATACATCCCATTAAAAAAAACAACAATTACTACTACTAAAGTTACTTGAAAAAAATGCTCTTCAGTGGACCTAACTTACAGCAGCACAAATTATGTAGATGCAAAGAATATAAATTATGGCAACCAGATTATACGTTTTGGTCACCATATTTAGATACTGAGAATCATGATAAAGGATTAATACTCAACACATCATGTGCACCATGACTGAATAGTTAACTCAAGCATATGAATTCTTCCTTCCGCAATTCAGTTAACTGTGATCATATGAAAGTTTGCCAAACTCACTTTTCTTTCATTTTCTCCTGTCTACATGGGAAGAAAAAACATTAAAAACATGTAGATAACGTACATTTGAACATAATTCTGTAAAATATTGTTTTAACCTGAGGAAGATTAGTGTAGCGAGAAAATCCATATGATGTAGATCACACTGTTAATAAACTTGCATGTGTCTGAAATTACTGCTTTATAACTCCATAATGAGAAGAGGAAAAAAATTATTCATTTCTGTCCTAGGGCACAGACACCACATCCTTTCAACCCAATGCTCTTTTGTCTCTCAGCTCTGTTAAACAGCCAGCCACTGCCAGATGCTCTGGATAGAAATGGTCACAGATGGTCAGTTGTCCAGTTAACAGACCAGGATGCTCTCCTCAAATCTTTCCTAAAATAGTATCTCAACTGTATTCAGCAGATGAGAATATCTGAGCATGGTCAAGAGGCCATTTGACCTAGTTAAAACTGCAGGTCAATTCCGACAACTTAGTCAAGATGAATTCTCTACAATACCCCTAAGTAAACTATTTAACAGTCAGGTGATCAAGGGAAAGACTCCAATGGGACTCGGCAAGTTCTGTGTCCTAATCTTTGTGCTCAGTCCTGCAAATATTTACTGGTACTCCTTAAAAGTTATTAAGGGAATAATAACATGCACAAGGGCTACTTGCTACTGTGGTGAACAAGCAGCGCTTGTTGTGCAGTATGGCTGTGACAGAGGCTACAAATAAGAGAGAAATAAGCTAGAAATATCAGAGAAAAATCTTCGGTATTTTGAATTCATCTTTCACTGTTCCTAAGTCAGGCTTAAATACAAAAAGGCAGAAAAAACCCTGCATATTAAAAAGACATGTCATTTACTATCAGTATTTACTAACTACAAGTTCTGTGTCTTGTGATAAGTAGCTGGTTGTCCTTCTTCCAAACTACACAAGATTTACAAGATCTGGTTATCTCAGCGTTGTGCAACGCACATTTTGTGAGAGGCTTGTTCCCTCGGCAGCCCAACTCCAGCTTACAAAGCTTATTGCTGGGAAAATAACTGGCCAAACCAACGTTGCTGCCCTGCAAGTTCCCCTTCAAGCTCTCTAGGATGTCGCTGTCTCCCAAAACAGACGAGAAATATTTCATATACTCACCTAAACCGCTGACAGTATATTCAAGATCACTGGCATCCAACAGAATGGGCCCGTTCTCCTGCTGCCCCTCTTCCTTGTAATACAGCTTGTACCCCTGAATAGCTGCAGTGTCCTCAGAGTCCTGCTGCCACTGCACTGAAATGGTTGTGCAGTTCATGGGCTCCAAACGCAGCTCAGGAGACTTTGGTGCTGGTTTTAGAGAAATACATGTAACAGTCTTATATTCTAGAAATAACTGGGTTTTGTGCAAAAATCTGGGTGCCCATAAGTCCAAAGTTCCCTCATGACTTTGATGCTAACTCATGTGTCTGTTCACCTAATTATTTCTTTCTTATGATGTCTGGCTCCCTACAACCTAAACTAACAAATTAATTCAGAATAAAACAGAATACTAACAGCTTTTAATTCCACGTCTTAATAAATAAATAAATACATTTACAAAGTATTTTTAAAGAAGAATTAAAACACTCCAAAGATAGTTATAAAATTACCTCCTGTTTTAAAGTGAGACAGAACAAATGTGAATTCAAATCTACATATTTTTCAAGATATTCATGTAAAGTTGAATGTTCTTCTGCATGACATTACTAAATAATAATGTAATCCAAAGCTCAATTTTAATAACTCAAATCAGACTTCAAATATCAAGTCAATTTGCATATTCAAAACATTAGTGCATTTTGTTTTTAATACAGACTTACAAGCATCAACTCAGACCCTTTAAGTACCTGTACACCCCGCTAACGTGCAATGTCCCGCTTGGCAGAAATGTATTTTACACTGAAAAAAATGGTGCAGGAAGCTTTAGTTCATGTTTGCGAGCTGATCAAACACCTTAGAAAAGAAAAAAACCAACCACCCAACAACAACCCCAAAAGCCATTAGTGCTCAGTGCAAAGTATGTCGAGAGTTACCTTTCACACTTGTAGCTTTGGGAGTTCGGTGCGAAGTCCATAAAGATGCCTCTCCCCAGCCAATTCTCGTTGCAGCAGTGATACGAACCAAGTACACGCTGTCAGGCTTCAGACCTTCAAGCAGATACTCATCTGAGGTCCCTGGAAGCTCTAGGACTTGGATTTTGGTCTCTGTGCTGAGGCGGAAGGACAGGCGGTATAGCACGACCTGACCTCTCCTGTATTTTGCAGGAATTGGCAGCCAAGATATGAGAATATCTGTAGGACTCCGGCTTGTCAAACTGATTTCGGGAGCTCTCAAGGGAACTGAAAAGAGAAAGACAAAGCTTGTGAGCTCAGGGGAAAAAAAAGGGGGAAAATTCTCATCTGACAACCTTGGCCTAATGCTGAGGTGCCCATGTTGTTAAGAGTAAATAATCAAACAAGTCTTGCAGATTCTTGTTTAGGGATAACTTTACACTTCTCGTACTTCTCACCTATACCCTAAGCAAGCTTTTCTCTGTTAGGTCCTCAACATTTTCTTCTCTTATTGGTGCCAGCAGTGATCAGCACCTTAGTGGTCTGAAAACTGCCTCTCAAGGTCAGATGCAGCAGCTCAAACTGAGTCAGGACAACAACCTGTACTGTCGCAGACTCGGTGCATGTTTTCTTCCACCAACCACGTAATGAGGGTTGTAACTCCTGACAAAGAGACAGGCAGACACCTGGAACTGTAAATGTTCCACACTGCCAAAGCTTAACCCTGTCAGAATTTATTAATCAGTTTTAATGCACTACACTAAACAGTTTGTTGTTGCCATGATGTTCAGGTTAATTAAATCACTGCAAAGAAATAAGTAGGATCTTTCACGACATTCTGATTCTACTACAAAGCACATAGACAAAAAAAAAACCCCAAACCAAAATGTTTGGGGGGTTTTATTTATAGTAAGATTTTATTTCAAATTTTCCTACAACATCCGCAAAAAAACACGGTGGGTGTGCAGTTTGATCCACATTTCAGTCACAGAGACTAAATCCTAGGTTACTATCAAATTCTCAACGTCACAAGAATTCCTAAAGATCTAGAGGGGTCATTAACATGATTTAATGAAATGTCTTTCAAGATAGAAAAAGACTCCGTGTAACATACACTGCAGCCCTGTCAGAATGTTATTTTACTCTCATTCCTTTCATGAGCTGGCTTGGCTTGCATGGTGTGTATCCAGAACTCTCATTGGTATAGATGGAAATTCGAGATCCTCAAGAACTGTGCACGCTGGATTTCACGTTTCTATTCTGTACGAATAACAATGTTCACCAAAATAATTCGTCTTACCATCTTCAAGGGTGTGCTGAGTCACATGATCTGACATCTGACTGGCTCCCAAAGGCATATAAGCTACAATATAGAAGGTGTAGTTGCTGGCTGGTTCCAAATCATCAATAATGTAATGGGTTGTATCATTTCCAATGACCACCTGGTACTCCTCATTATTTAAACCTGGCATAAAACAAGGGTTAGACAATCAAAAATTCCTGAAAATCCTCAAACATCACAGTATCTTGGCTTTCAGATCTTACAAAGTAAATTTCACTTCCTTCCCCAGCCTACCTTTATGTTTTCACCCCTACTAAGCAAAAGCTCTTTCATGCACAGGAGTAGCTGCGTCTTGCTGTGGTGCAGGTTATGGTGTTTCAGGCTTTTCCCAAATAAGGGATGCTGAATGCAACTCTAAACCCTATTTAGAATTAGTCACAACAAACTGTGCCCCATGTACAGTAACATAACAAGCTCTAATAGCCTTATCATTCATACCGAGCTTCTAAATCTATTTGTTTAGAATCAGGGAGGTTTTTTCAAAACCCATTTACAAAGCCTTTCTGTAGCACACTGTGAGGAACGTGAAGGCTTCGCTCCATCAAAAACAAAACAAACAACCCCCTCCCCAAAAGAAACAAACAGAAAGAATTTATTCAGCAAAAGGATCTCGTTTTAGCCCTGCGATTTCTATATGCGTTTGATTGACACGGGTTTTTTTTCTTTAATTTGGAGAAAGGCCAATAAGAACAGACCAGAACGAGCTTCAAAAACGTTTGGCTCCTTAGCAAGTTGCTACAAAAGAAAGAAGGGAAAAAAAAAAAAGGAAAAAAACTTGTCAGCATTCACATTAAAATATGCATAGCAATGCAGGCAGCAGTCCTTGTCTTTGTTGGGCTTTATCCCACAGAGGAAGGCTATGAAGTGGACCGAGTGTGGTGAAAGCTGCTGTGTTAACGAACAATTCACACCAAGTGCATGTCACCTTAATCAAAACTCTGTAAGAGCCAGCTCCTCCTCTTCACCACTGAATTTATAAACAAAACCAAAGGCAAATTCCACCATTAAGTTTTCCCACATTTATGAATTAACTTGATAGCATTTTAATTAGACAAGACTACGAGCATCTCACAACAGACTAGTTAATGGCTTGTTAATTAGGAATTGCAAGGCACGATTTCTGACCTGCTAAACAAGATCCTTGAGCTCAAATTAAAAGGACTTGTTCTCTCATTGAATGGATTGCTAGGCCTCATGCAGAGGCCCTAATGAAACAGCCATAATAGAGAACAAGGCTTGCCTTCCACCAAATCAGTGTTCCCTTTGTGCCTTTTCTAAATCACTAACAAGGAATTAACACACTCCAACATGCACGCTCATCAGACCCTTATTCTTCTTGCTACTATGACCCCGATTTGAATGTAAAATATGCTGCTAAAAGAAACAAAAACAAAAACACAAAACCCACACCTGTTAGTTTCTTCAACTAACTTGATTAAAACACTAACTTTTTTTCTTTTTTTTTTTTTCGTAATAGGGAAGAGGACGTGAACTTGTTTTTACAGTGAAACATCAGAATATTCAGGTTGTGAAATTTAATGATGAGTGATGGTATCTTTTGTAATCAAAGCACCTACCACAGTGTAAAGTCTACAGAAAAAAACATAAAACTGCATATCATTCATGCATTATCCATTTCTGCTTTCTGTTTAAAAGTTTATGGAATCATAAAGCACCAGTACGACTCAGAAGACTTAGCAAACACTGTTTTCCTTTGGCAATACTATGTTTTCACTCACACTTTCACATGAGATTCCTAACTAAAACAAGAGGGCAACATATGAAACATAAATGTATCAGGAAAAAAGTTACACAGGAGAAGCTTTGAGCAAGATAAAATCTAGTTACGTCAGACATCTCTGATACTGTTTTTGACCTTTTTTAGGGTCAGAAACAGGGTGTGAGAGTGGAATGGGGAAAGACAAGCTGAAAGGAATAATGAAAGCAATACATTCATACAAATACTTACATTAATAAATAATAATCCAGAGCCTTTGAAGCTCAGCATTTTTTTTCCACGAAATGAGACAAAAGTGCTTTTTATGTTCTGATGCGAACTTCTGGTACTACACAATCATGTCAACAAATTAAAAATGCATGCTGATCATCTACATTTTGAATCACATCACTGTAATTACACCTCTTAACACAGCCCTCTCCACTCTCTCTCTGTGTGGATTTCTTCACCAATGTGAAAGGATGAATAACAGCATTATATTAAATAAAGTAAATATCACAAGACAGTCAGGAAAGATGAAAAAAAATGGGTAGTTGAGAAAGCAAGTTCAAATAAATCAGAGGTTTCTGTTTGGTTGATTGCTTTTGTTCGAAGTTAGTTTTGTTTTTTAAACCAAGACAAGCTACAATCTCATTTCACAAAATACAATCTTTGGATAAGCGAGCAAGTAAAGCAGGGATTGCAAAACGATTTTGCAGAAAACATTCCAGAAGATACCTCCTTTCACTACTGTGCAAGAGCATTTCCTGCACAAATACACACTTCCCTAAGGACAGTTTGGCAGTTTTCTTTGAAGTTACCTGGTCTCTGCTCTCTACAATTATCCGGATAACTTATCTAGTGTGACTTTATTCATATTAGCTTTAAAAGGGGATTGTGAGCACAATACCTCAGTGACTGAAAGAGTAGGGGGTAATTTCCCACACCTCTTGTCCTCATTATCTTTTAAAACTCTTTCCTTCCTTCCTTCCTTCAGACAAAATTCTCTTGTGTCCTGAAATATCCCACTTGCAAAAGCAAAGGCAGCTATTCCTGCATCAGTATTAGAGTAATTAAGCTGTCCTTCCTGTCCTCAGCTTGGCAGATGGCAGGCTGGTATTCCACACAGAGCTGAGCATCTGCAGTCCTGTCCTTCAATAAACCACTTACTGAATAGAAATGGAAACAGAAATCACTCCTAGAAAAAAAAAAAAACAGACCTGCATTGCACCTTACTTTAAGCACCTAACAATTTTTAAAGTAATTTATCAATCACTTCTGCTTTTGAAAAATGGCTATTTCCTACCATCTTAGATGTATCTTAAAGCAATTACATAATACTAAGGGATTTTATAGTGCCTGTTTACTCTTTTTATTCCAACTACTCATTCCCTTTTATACAGATATTTGTATATAATTTCAGAGACTGGGATAAACCACTCATGGCCATTCAGCACATTTCAGTGTTTGATTACACTTTTCTCATTACAGAAGACCAAGGGTGAAAGGAGAGTGGATTTTACCACTCGGCCAATATTCATTCTAAGAGAAGGTAGTTAAGGCAATAGCGAATCAAATATTCTACTCCAAAATACATGAAAGCCAGTAAAGTCACAAGAATTTGGGCATCTAGACAAAAGAGAAGTCTCTGGTGAAAAGTTCAGCTCTGTAAGCCTCCAGGACTCTGCTGTATGCTCTGTTCTTCCCTGGATACGAACCACTCAAATCTGATAGTCTCTGCAGGGACATTCAAGTTCTTCTTGTCACATACAAATGGTTGATAGTATTTAAATCCAGCTGCTTACCTTCTGCTTTCATGTAATGCACCGAGTAGGCGATCACTTTGTCCGAGTTATACAGCGGCCTCTCCCAGGCCAGCAGGATTGCTGAGCTCGACATGGTTTCAGCATGGACGTTGTAAGGTGCACTGGGCCTGTCTTCTGACATAACTACGGTAAGTCTGGCCCTGGAGAGAACAGATCCCTGGCTATTCTCGGCCATGCACTGGTAAATGGCATCGTCCTCAGGAATGATCTGGTTAATCACCAATTTACTGGATCCAAAAGGAAGAAAAAAGTGGAAAAAAGTTCACATCTTAGATAAACTTAGCTCTACATAATGCAACAACAGTTATGTTTGCCTCTGCTTCCTGAGTGCCACAAACTCTTCTATTAGAAATGGACACGCAGCTGTGAAATTCAGCAGCTTGAAGTGTTCCTCAGGACCAGCCATGTTTCTGTTTATGCCTCCAAAGCTGGGCATCGTGAAAATAAACCTGCACATTTCTTCCCTCCCTGCAAAATGAAGAACCTTAAGCTGCTCACTCTACAGAAGCAGCAGCAATATTCTGCTACACTCTGTGTATGTCTGAAGTAAGTCTGTGGTGAAACTCTTCAGTTCAGTCATGCCCCCCCCGCCTGATAATGCAATAATCACATAAGCTTTACTGATTTTAGGTGTTGACTAATCTGCATTCCTTCTGCCAAAGAAATGCCCATAACTACATTTAATGTCAGATGTACCTGAGTTATATCTTGACTGGCTACATTTAGTTACTGGAATGTCACCTTTTGGTAGCACATCACTAGCACAGCTCTCATACAGCAATTACAATCTTACCTGTTGTACATTTTTATTCTACCATTGGAGTGTATTCTTCTTCCATTTTTTAACCATGAAATTTTGGGGGCAGGATTTCCTTCTGCCTGACAAGCAAAACGAGCAGTACCAGCTCGAGGCCTTGTTAAGCTTTCCGGCCATTCCACGAATGAAGGTGGAGCTACAGATCAGTAACAAGTGGGAAAAATAATTTTTAAAAAATTGAGCCCCAAAAATACAAAGGACAGTCATAATAATAATTAATTTTCTACACGCAAATCTCTCTCCTCAGGCCTCTCAAATACACATATACCCATGCAAAACGCACCTTCCGTATTAAAAAAAGCACATTCAAGGATACAGACTGTCTGCACAGATAGTGATATTTCTACTCATGCATTTATCCATAGAAACAAATCAAACTTCAGCCTATGGCATCTTGAAGTATAGATATATATTACATATTTCTACTTGGCTACGGGATGCTTTTCTGCACTGAAAGCCAGAGCAAACATTGCACTTGGGTATCTCCAAGTGCCAGTCCACAACTCAGACGCTGAGTATCTGACACTTCTCATCTAAGTCAACAGAAGGCGGCAGCCACAGTTCTGTGATCTGTTTCATCTCCACAGCCTTTCCTTGCGTGACGTTTCAGACAAAAAGTGAGCCCAGCGTACAGCAGAGCTCAGAAATACAGACAGGGGATGTTAAAAGACACCGCCAACCGAGGCAGCTTACCCAGCACGGTGAGAGTTGCCATGGCTACCGTGAAGTTCCGTGTGCCTGGAATGGTGGCCCGACAGACGTACACCCCTGCGTGCTGCACCTTCACGTCCGAGATCATGAGGTTCCCGTTGCCGAGGACGCGGGTGTTGAACACATCAATGGACTTGTGGTCTGTTCGGGAGAGCAGCACAAGTGGGTCACAGGGCTGTTCAACGTGTCTAAATGCCTTCACCAAACAGGGTTGTCTGGGCAGTAATAGCATAGATTAGAATTTAAAAGTCAAAAGGTGCAAAGGAAATCACAGATGGACTTTCAGAGGTTTTCACTTTGCATTTCCTTTGCTCTTCACTCCAGTTATCTGACCATTCAGATGGCTGTGCCTCACCACTTCATAAGTGGTTTATATCTGAAATTCACAGCTAAAAAAACTAATGTCATTTTCCAAATTAGACTCCTCAATTGCCCTGCACTATAGTTCAGTTCTTCACTATCAACATCCACATCATCTTTACAAACAGTGATCATCCGTCTCTGAATTATGCTGTGGATAAAATAAGTATATTTAATTGCAATGTGTTCTATTTTCACGGCAAACGCTCTATGACTATTAGCAAAACCTTTTTCTTACTTGTTTGTCTATAAGAGCCACTGAATCAAACAGGAAAGATATATTTATTTCTCACACTTTTAGAAATAAAAACGGGGGAAAACTTATCATGATTTGCTTCTACACGTACAGTCCTGGCTTTCGCACTTAGGTACGTGCCAGAATAAAAACAGAGGTAGTTTCCATGAAAAAAATGCGATGCATTGTTGAATGTTATGATTCTTAGTGCATCCCTCTTCTCCCCTTCCAGGCAGACTATTCTGGGTTTGTCTACAACCACTTATAGTCCAAATGCCCCATTAACACAAGGTCCAAACCACGTTCACATAGTGCATCTAAGAAGAGTGGGAGAAACATTTACAGGACTGTTTCACAGGATGGAACTGCCCCAACCTGCCCTAACTCACCACTGATCCTACTCACAAATCCCTGGAAGTCACCACCCTCCCTGTCCCTGTGCCCACTCTGGCTGGGTCAGTGAGGGACTGACAGGAGAAACAGAGTTTAAAGCCTCAGAAAACCTCGGGGCTTCTTAAAAGCAGCAAGGAAGCACGGAACTAAAAGTGCTTCACTTATCCTACCCTAGCCTACTGCACGAAGCCTCAGAACAGTAACCTAATTGCTCAAATCCTTTCTTTCCAGCTTTGCTTCCTCTCCACAGGCTGAAGGTCGCATGCTGTAATTTTAAGACCCACCTAACCGGCTCCATGAGATGATTGGCTTTGGATTCCCTGTGGCTACACACTCCAGTATGACAGTCTGATGAAGAGATGCTGTAATGTTTTGAGGACCAGCTATTATGGATGGCTTGTGAAAAGGCTTCAAGTCGGAGGCTTTGCAGGAGGGGAAAGAAAGGAAAAAAAGTGAGAACAATTTAAAAAAAAAAATCAGTTAAATATGAAATAAAATGTATTTTTTAAGGATGCTGAAAGTTAAATTTAAACCAAAATCTTATTCAGTAATTGTGGAAACCTACACTAAACAATATTTTAGCCACAAGATACATGGAGACATAACTATTATTTGGACAAGTGGTTCAGAGAACAATTACAGCTCTTTAAAGCATCTTAAGTGTTTTTGCTACAACATAGAAAAGAACACAGTGACATCCAAAAACCCTCAGGTGGTGAGTACCTGGGATAACACTCAGCACTGCCTCAGTGCTTTTGCGTCTGTTGGCTGATGTTGTGGCAACACATCGGTAATTCCCAGCATCCCTCTGTTCCACACCATATATCTGAAGAACTCCTGTGGGCAGAGCCGTTATCCTGCCACAGAAACCAAAACCAGAAACGTAGATCAGCCAGTGAACATCATCCTGGAATTAACTGCTTGATTTACAAACAGCCATTGCTATACTGACCTGGGAAAGGCAGCCTGGAGACTCAAACATTCCCGATCCATGACTCACGCCCTGCATTTCTGAACTACAGGCGAAATTCTCCCCCAGCACAGGATGAGAGCAGAGGAATTTACTTTCAAGAAGCAGATCTTTCTGGCCCTCAGAAGCAACCATCCCAACCTTCTTCAGCCAGCTACTGCATTCCTACTATTCAGGTTGGCTGATTTTTTACAGCAGGCTCTGATATAGGGGCATAACTAGTGTATGGTTGCCACACAGATTGAACCCACCTATGGTTTCAATTTTTAGTTTCTCTTTTTACCTTCCTTTGCATGGCAGGTATCTTAGACATGTTCAACCAAAGTTACATGTCGAAAAGGATGGGAGTCACTTCCAGGAATACAAACTGGACAGGGAAAGAATCTAGCAGGGAGCAAGCAGGCTGTGTGCTTCGAATTAATCCGCTCAATTTTAACTCAATTTTCTGCACATATAATTCTTTATTGTACCTCTAAAGAAAAACAGGTTCAGTATCAACTCTTCAGTGAAAGCAATCCTGCTAGTTCAAAGCACCCCCACAGCCAAAGTTCACCTGTTCCATTCCCCACTGCAATTCCCATTCCTGAGGATGCAAGTTTCACACAAAATTCATCAGTAAGAATTCAAAGGTGACTGATTACTGTGTAAACAATAGCGGGTGACTCTGGTCTGCACTCACAGCACCTATTTAAAATTAATTATCAACAATCATTAGCAGCTATTTTAATAGCTGACATACTATATATATGGAAACTTTCTTATGTAATGGCACTGCAAGTACCCAGATTTTCTTCTCGGATCAAAATGACAGCAAAAAATGAATTACATTCTAAAAGGTGTAACTCTCCATACCTGTCCATGACTAAAGGTAAAGTTGTTCTATTCACTTCCCATGTCACAGTGGCAGGAGGGTTTGCTGTTATTTTACAGGCAAACCGAGCTACTCCACCTTCTTGGACCTCAGTTGAAAGTGGCTGGACTTCAAACGCAGAAATGGCTGAAAATAAGAGAACATAAAATTCAATAGGTTGAAGTGAGAAAAAATTCCTGATTAAATCAAACTCCAGTTCAAAGATCAACTTATAAAAATACTCAGAAATACTTCAATAGCCCTTTTCTTCCTGTATGCAAAAAAAGGTGGATGTAACTACCTTGTCAACTTTGCTCAATAGCATGTTTTCATTGGTTGAAGGCTTACTTAAAATAACTTTGCTTTAAGCTAATTCAGTAAAAAAAATGAAAATAGAATTAAGCATACAAATTGACTGGCATGCAGCTGGAAACCATATCAATTATCAAACTAACAAAGTTCACGTCAATTCCACTAGTTTGGGACTGGCCCTGTTATGCTTTAAAAAAAAAAGCAACAACTGACTGCAATAGAAAATTTCTGAAACAAAATTTTTTTTTGGTTCCTGACAGTCAGATTTCAGTCCTTTAACAATACTCGCTTCAGTGAAAGCATCTGCAGAGCTGTACAAGTTCATGTATGGTAAGAAAAAGAAATCAAAACCCAACAAAGATCTCAAGCTAAGTTTAAGCATGCAAGAACACTTTTATCCCAACACCTCCAGCAGTCACCAAGCAGATGCCTGATGCACAGAGCATCAATGTGATTTTGAGCATTTACAACTTAAGGAGTTGACAACTGAAGTGGCAGATCAATAAATAACCTCCAGCCAACAGGCAGCTAGGAAGGCCATCAGTAGTTGGATTTTTTTACTCAAAATATAAAAGCCAAAGGGAAAGGAATACAAAACCCTCTAATTAATTGCTTATTTACTGCCACTTACAACACAGCTAATGGAAAGCACAACTCTTCAGAAGCAACTCCTTTTGGATAACAACACAAGTAATTTCACACACCTTTCTACCCCCTGTAACTGCAGAGGGAACAATCCCTGTAAACTCAGTGGTAGTTATTTGGTTTGGTTTTTTTTTAAAAATCAGATTTTAAATAAATTTCCACTCCTGTATAAATAATACAGCCACATGATTTCAATAAACCAACACTAAGTTACTCATCTCTTCATATTCAAGCTTTGTGTTTAAATAATTTCTCTATTTTACTTGTTTATAATTGAAATGGGGTTTTTTCATCCTATTTACTCTAACATGTTCTCAATAATGCCCTTCTGCAGAGAGGACACAGTCAGTACTGATGCACACCAGGCATTCTAATGACTGCTCCTCCCTGCCATTTTCATCCTCTTGTACAGCATCCACGGCTTAGTATTGGAGTGTGAAAGAAATGCAAACTCACATGGTTGCTCTCCTCTCCACACACAAATTAACTCCTAACACGGGCCTAACTACATAATTTAACGATTCCTATTAATGGTATGTCTATTTCACTTCCCAGGTCTGAATAAATCTGGGTTTTGCACTGCAGGAATGAGTGCTCCCAATCACACCTGCAGAGCCAAAGTGTTGTAGCTTTGTGAACAAGCCTCCCAAAGACTGTGATTAACAAGACAGCAGAACCACCTTGTGCTGCAAAATCACCTGAAAGCAGTTGGAGCCGTGTGATGCAAACACTGGGACCCCTGGAAACCAGATCTGGCACCTCAAATGTGGTTCACACACCCAGGATGAAAGCAGAGATGCTCCTGGTACCCGTTTTTATGACTGACTCCATGCTTTCAGTGGCAGGTCTCCACAACCCCCACACACTCTGTTCACCTTCACCACAGACAGAACTGGCCTCTCTCACCAGCAGAATTTAACCCAGTTCCCAGTTCCCCATGTTCCACTGTTTGTTCTGTCTTTCCCTTTTGGGCAGTACCGGATTCAAGAACAAACACGTTAAACCCCCCACAAATTTGCATAAAGATGTTACAACACAAGTCTTACATTTAAAGCCTGTTGGGGGAGACACAGAAGCAGTTCTCCCCTTAAACAGATTTTCTTTCGATTGCAAAAGGAATTATCAGAACTAAAAACGAGACATAAGAGGTCCTTGCCTACCTTCAAAAGCTCGGCTTCACAGAACAGACTCAGTACAAGTCAAAGAACCTGCACGAACGCCAGGTTGTTCCTGGATTTGGTTTGGGCTGAATTTGATGCAACCCAATTCTTCCTGTAGTTTTCCACCACAGAAGGGGGGAAGGAGGGGAAGGGAGGAGGGGAAAAAAAGGCATCCAGGCTTGTCTTTTTTACTCCCTGCCCTCCTTCTCTGTTTTAATTGCTCCCTACATGGACAATGTGTGTTCACCTGGAATTAAAACAGAATTTCCCTAGTGCTGTTCTTAACAGATTTTCTAACAGAAAATACAGTGCTTTGCATTCTTCATTTATTTACTGAAAGGATGATGCAGCAACCTAGGCAAGTCTGTTCACATTTCAAAATAAAGTCTCTAGGAATGTAATAAAGGCACATATTATCAGAACAACCCAAACCATTGCAACATGAGTTTCAGAGCCATCCTGCAGCACAGCTGCACCACCACTGGCATAAAAAAAGGATCATTATAACAAGACAGAAACGTAATCATGCAGTCCTCCTGAAGCAGAGCTCTTACACACCTTGAGAAGTTTCATCTCCATTGGAACTAAAAAATAGCATCCAGAATTTCCTTATATTGGTATGATTATTTAAAGGGACAGAGTGAGACAACAAAACCACAATATTTGGTTTTCATCTATGTATATACCAAGAAGGATTTATTTCCATTCATCCGGTACATTACAGCTGAAGATGAAAGACAGGAGTGAGACTCGCAAGAACAACAAAGGAAACTGAGGGCAATTAGTATTTCACAGAACACAAAATGTCATCATGATAGCAGGCAAGAACAGGTTCAGCTACACTATTTAGGAAGTCCAGTGCAAGTTGTGAATTGAAGGTGATACATAATGAATCACTTTTCCACCTCAGCAGGAACAATGTATTTCCTCTGAAAGTTCATCTTTAAAGACAGCAAAAGTCAGAACTATGAAAAACTGCATAAAATCTTCAGGAAAACTTATTACTGTCACTAAATCCAGCTTTAGAAACAAAAAATCCCCACTTACCTCTCATCTAAATTTATACACTGTTTATCAGCTTAGCTCAGTACTTGCTCCTTCTGTATCTTGTTTCTTTATGCAAAACTCTGGTTTCTTCTTAATTCTGACTTTATTTGCTCCAGTAAAATCTGTTTTTACAAGTCTATTGCTGTCTTGTGAAACCTGACCTCTTTGTAACAGGCTTGTTTTCATGGCAAGCGCTGGTTCCAAACTCAGAACCCCAAGACCAAGTCATTAAAGCAGTGCTGTTAAGAGGCCAGAGCTCTATAAAATGGATAAGAAACAAAGTCTCAAGAGACATACGTTGTTCCCAAAAACAACCCTGCAAAACGCAATAAATGTAAGTGCCTTTTTATTTGAGTTTTCCTCCCCTCTTCTGCAGTCCATTTAATCATTTTGTTCCCAGATTTATAGCTGCTCTGAGAAGCTGATGCTCCCACCCTTTTGAACCTGTGAGATACCAAATGCTGCTTAGAGAAGCAGAAAACAGTATCTAGAAACTGTATTTCTTTTGTAAATTCCTGAAACTTATGTGATGGGAAAGGGGGTTTGTATGGTTACTTTTGAGTATGAATATCTTTGCACGACAGGGCTGTGTGGTTTATGCCATCAGGGTTATCTGTGCAGAGAGAAATCAGATTTCAGTTCTGGTAAGAGTTCCCACATTTACCATTGAGAAAAATATCCACAGGTTCAAAAACCAAATGATTCCTTGCTGTGACACACCAATTAAGTATTAGAGAAACACTGCTGATGACTCCTGCACCTTATAGCATACAGTGGGATTGAATACTATCCTGCATGCCTGCAAAAACTTCCTCTGTGTCGAAACAGGTTTACACAGATTCAACTATTAAGGTACAAAAAAGTAAAATTAAGAAGTTCATTCCTCACACCTTTTGCTTGTTTGTGTAAATGCAGCAGCAGTCCTTCACTGACTTTAATTCTCTTAAAAAAAGAAACACGGCACACTCCCATTTCATTCACTCCTGAAACCAAGCCCTGAAGTTTGCTGCAACACAAAC
The DNA here is from genome assembly GCA_035584735.1 of Pseudotriccus pelzelni. NCBI lineage: Eukaryota > Metazoa > Chordata > Aves > Passeriformes > Tyrannidae > Pseudotriccus > Pseudotriccus pelzelni. The sequence goes on from JAWMRA010000016.1 coordinate 13,762,616, forward strand.
CTGGAGACTTGTTCCCTTCCAGACTGCACTTCCTACTCACACACTTCATGTCATTCAGTAATTTTCGGAATGAGCTTTCTTAAAAGGCAAAAGAAAGTCCAACAACCCACGTGTTTATTACTGCTCCATCCCAGCTGACACTACCCCAACACCGGACTACAACTGTAAAATAAAGGAGGGATGGAAGATAAAACCCCTGAACCGAAACAGTAGCACAGTTTTCAACAAACCAGAATGCAGCAAATATTGAGAAACTCCGCAGCACAGGACAGTGACCACTTCATGTTTCTCAAGACATAATGGCCACTCAAAGGGATGAACTGCTCAGCTGGAAAGAACAAAAGTGCATAATGCCATTTGTAGAAGGTATGTGTTAATGCTATTGAGGATTTCACAACAGCCCTAACCCTTCAGGTGAGACCAAGAATCTCTCCATTTTTTAAAACTCTGAGGTGAAGAGGTTTCACTTGAGAAGAATAAACTTGTGTGTTACAGAGAAGGTCTGGCTTTTTCCAAAGAAATGGATTTCAGGGCAGCACATGACAACTTTTCCTTCTTGATCTAATTTTCATGATGCTCTCTCTCTCTCTCTGAAACAGCTTTGGTGTCAAAGCCAATTTGCACATATTTTCTTGGAGTTTTGTGCAATTTCTCAGTTCTTTCAGGAGCAAGGCTTAAATCAGATTATAAAAGAAGTTGTGTCGTGCCTTTTGGCTACATAGACACACATTTCCAATTATTTGCTACTCAAATGGCACACTTTGGTCTGGATCTGGATTGGGAATAACCTTTATATAAGTATACACTGACAGATCCCAGACCCATCGCTATTCCCCTCATTTCTGAACAAGCATTCGGAGCACACAGAGCTGGAGCTGTCACCAAGTGATCTAATGGGTGAATCTCTCCCGAGTTTCCCAGGAGATGCTAGTAAAATTCTGCTTAGAACATACAGTTCAGAGGTGAATGTCACACAAATAGAGCAATACGGGTAAAGATTTTCATAGCTCTAAGTGAAAAGGCATTTCTGTGAAAGGGCATTCTGTATGTGCTACCACAAGGACAGCGATTTTTTTTACGCTCGCCTTTAAAACTTTAATCAAATGTTGTTTGACCTAGAAATACTACTTTTAAAATGTGAGGCATAAAAATGTGAGATTTCAGAAGAAGACAGAACCTGAGCTGTAAGGAAAGATTAAAAGAGCTGAGGTCTGATTAGCTCTAGGAAAAGAAACTGAAGAGAGAAGTGATGGTCTAACAAATACACAAAGAAGATGTTAGAGAGAGCAGGGGGTGATGATATTCATTAATCAGTAAGAACAGAAAAAGCAGGAAGGGGTTTTAGCTCCAGCTCAGTAAGATCAGGTGAGGTTGCTAAATGGAAATGTGTTGGCATGGAGTAGGCAAACAAGGGAGGCATCTGCATCTGCAAAGACTTTATCTCACTCATTGTCTGCACAGACCTTTTCCTCCTCTAATGGCCATTATTTAAGGCAAACAACTGAGTTTGAGATGGAACCGAGTTCCATCTGTAAGAGGAAGTGACATCATCCAGAACACATTTGGCCCTTTCAGGCACAAAGGAAAAGTGTCAGTTCATGATGACTGTAATAAAAGTCTGTAATTCAAACCCCATACTGGTAATGGCAATCCTGTAAATTACCAGAGATTTAACTCTTCTGATAAATTGGAAATGTAGCTTTTTTTGCTGAAGTCAGCTGTTATTTTTAATTTCTGCCAGAACGGTTGGGAAAATAACCTTAACTAAAATATGCTTTTCCTAGAGCCTTGCATTGAGATACTCTGAAATTGCATATTTTTGTGCTACTGTTGCTTAAAACTTTAGTTTCATACACCTGGTTTTAATTAAGAACCATAGATAAATACGGTGCTGAAAGCCTGACACTTAAATGCAATTGGAAGAAAATCAGTGGGAGTTTTTTTCAAAAAAAAAAAAACAAAATCAGAAGCATCACAAAGTAAAGAAATAAATCATACAGGCTGCTGAGTTCACTGCCAAGATGTTAAGAACTCAGTGAAAATTGTGGAAACCGCTGTATCAGGTGCTTAACTTATGGCAGTAAAATTTTCAACGTGTATTTTTCTTTCTCTGTATGAATCCCTGGCAGTAAAGGCTACCACACATTGACATGTTAATGAGCTGTGATAGCCTAACAAAAAGCAACTGATAGCAGTAAAACAGCTGAACAACCATCCTCTCCTTCTCCCCAAAATCTAAAAACAGGGAGGGGACTGTGGTGTTTATAAAATCATCCCAGGCCTTTTCTCAGACATAACTTGAGGGTCTCAAGAAGTTTCTTCTTCTCACTTGCACCTGTAGTACGAAAGGGAGGAGAATAATGACCGATGCTGTTCCAGCTCCTCATGCTGCACATCCAGAGCACTTGCAGGAGAGAAGAGCAGAATATTGCACATTATCCTTATCTAATAAATTATGAAGTCCTAATTACAGGCTGAATCTCTAACCCCAGGACCCACAGATTTTAATGTCCCTGAACTAACGTGGGCCTGACCACACTTCCACTCCCAGACAGACCTGTGACTCCAACTGCCTTTCCTTACATTTCAAAGCAGCTTTTCCAGACAATTTCACTTCCAAAGAGCATACATTTTAAAGGATTATTGAACCAGTTCACCACAATTTTAAAACCCATACACGTGTGTGTTTATACATGGTATAACTGCAACAGTTAAGAGAAACCACAACCTTTAAGCCATCCCACTTCACCTCACTGATACCTTGGGAAAAGCTTTGCTAGAATGGCACCTTGCACCCTCTAATCCCAAATTAAACTAAATCCTTTTAATGTGCCACAAGGAGATTGCTGCTATTAATCCCTGGATTTTAATGAGGTACTAACACTAAACTGTTAGACATGACTTTAAAAATCAGTATTCGCTTGAATTGCCTGGAAATGTGGCCATCCCTGTTAAAGGGCATTCATTTTACCTTTCTGTTTCATTTCCCAGCTTCATATTTTAGCTTTAATTTCTGTTTTTCCTTTGTTTTATAAAGATGACTATTAAGAACTCACTCTTAGAAAGAAGACAGGATACAGACCTGAGATTATGTGACATAAACACACTAGTTTGCCATCAGGATGACACTCATTTTTCCAATATGAACAAGAAAATAAGTTTCCTGGAAAACCTAGAGATTGCACTTAAAAAGGGAGGGTAAGGGAATGACACCTAATTCAGATATGTAAGAGAAGAGAAATATCTGAAGGAAGAAAGACAGAAAAACAAGAGAGATGGAATCTACCAGCAGTGTTACACACAGAAAAGGACTCCTGAAACCACAGTATCCTGTCAGTTTAAAAGCCCTTACAGCCAGGTGTAGAGTTTTTATTACAAAAATTGCTACAAAGCAGGGCTTGGATGCCACGTAAATTACTCTTTTTACAGTAATTTTACGCTATACAGAAATATTTCAGCGCTTTTCAGATTCTTTGTTAATATTTTTCTCCAGAAACCTGTGAATATGAAGGTCAGTAGCTACCAGAGAGTGTTTTCACAAGAGAAAAAACCCACATATTTACAGAACAACTACTGCGCTGGCAGGATGAAAATTCTACCAAAAAATCTCAGTGCACATTTAGCTCTAAATATATCCTGCCAATGCCTCAGGAAAATCAGGAGGTTTTCCTCAAGAAGAGGTTTGAAAAACGCCTCTACAGTCACTCCACGTGGCAATGAAGCTTCCACAAAACAAATGTTTATGCCTTGATTTACTGAAATCAAATCTGAGGAAGAAAATCCTTCCCTTTAGCAACAAAGCAAAAGGCTTGAGTTTAAATTTACCAAAAATTTTTTCCATAAAAAAATTCTAGTTCAAGACAAAAATGTAAACTTGGGTATGGTAACAAATCGCGTTTCCTTTAGCCTACACTGAAATGAAAAACAGTCACAGAAATACAAATAATGGTACCTTTTTTAATACAGTCTCTCTAAATTGTTCAGCAACAGAGAACAAAAACCTGCCATGAATACTGGAAATAACGTTTAGCCTATCACCATGCTTTTTGTGAAGCAGATTACACTGTGTGTTTTCACAGACATTTCTTGAGTTAAACATGTTCCCAGGATAAACTCGGGAATTAGGAAAATACATCAATTTTCTCTTCCTAAAATGAAAAAAGAAATGTTCCTCTACGACTTTATCACTATGAAGAACTTCTTAGACTGTGACAGTATGAACACCATAGCAGGATTTTTGAAGATGATAGTTCAGAATTGCCTTGGAAAAGGAGCCCAGACTCAGACTATTACAATTAAATATTGGGGAGGTTAAATGAGACTGAAACTGCCACATTGATTTGACACTATTATCAATAATTGATATGGGACCCCTATTAATCTCTCTATCCCACAGATTTTTCTTAGCCATTTGCCATGTAGAATCTCCTTGTAGGCATTTTAACATTCTAAAGCAAGTGGATCAGAATTACAGTTTGTACAGAACACAATCATATTCGACAGCGGCCGTTCTAAAAATCCCTGCAGAGTGGGAAATCACAGAGCTGAATTTTATATATTTTATAGTGCACCATAGCATTTACAACTTGGGTTCCTCTGGCTTTCCTACACTTGTTTTTTCCCCCAAGGCAAAGGATAGATTTCATCAAAGCACAACGGCGTTTTGGGAGCTCCTGGCACAGATTATTGGCATCCATGCACTTCAGAGTCACAAAGCTGGGGAGTTTGAAAGCCAGACATCCAAGGCTGCTGAAACATATTTCTTCATTTTTTCCAACCTGTTGACCAGTAGGAGTGTTAGTCTTGGTAGGGATTTGAGTCAAGGCCTTACCTTAGAAAGAAAGAGACCCTTAACTGAGAAAATACTGTGCCTCCACAATTCTCTAGATGATGTGTGCGTTACACCAGAACTCAGGCACATATTGCTTTGTTGGGATCAGAAGGAAGAATGAAAAAAGACTGGAACAAGAGTCGTTCCAGTTTGGTTTACTAATTTTTACCCAAAAAAATTCTCACATGAGTGCAAAGTATGCCAACACTTCACTGAAAACACAAACCTAAACAATAAAAGCCAAATAAATCAAAAAGGTCCAAATACTGCAAAAAGCTAACAAGATTAGAAACCCCATTTCTGCACTGAGAAAGACACAAGCTCAGAGAATGAGCCAGGTTTGGCCAGGAAATTTGACATTCCCTATATGCAAAACTGATCCTTCACACCGTGTGCTCCTCACGTTTCAGTTCACGGAACAGTACTGGCAGTTGGAGCTGAGGAGCAAATCTTTCTGAGGCATTAGGCCTGAAAAACCCTTTCGAAATCACATTCTGAATTTTGGAGGGACCAGAAAAGGCTCTCTGCACATAGGGGTAATTACAGAAAGCTTTCACTGATAAATACCAAGAAGATCCCAGCTGAGGTAATGAGCGAGGATTTGGGCCATCTGCCCCTTCTGCTATTCTCAGTTCATTACTTCTGCTCAGGACAAATCTCCTCCAGGGCCCTGATGCTCAGCTGAAGGGTGAGCTCCTTTGCAGAGCTTACTGCAGTTTGCCTCCAACAAATGCCAGGCAACTCCGCCGGGGAAACTGACTGCTCTGCTAAAACTTACCATCACCTTATTGCAAAACACGTACTCCTGGCCTACCGTACATTAAGTTCTGCCACCAAATTAAACAATAAGAGGGAAATGAGATAAAGAAGGTCATGGAAAAATGAAGAAACAATGGTATATTCTAATTTTCCTTTCCTCCCTCATATTCTTGCCAACTTGCTGGCAGACCTCTAAGAAGTGCAATGCTTAGACAATCCTTTCCAAACTAAGATACAGATCAGCAAGAATTACTCTCCAATCTCTGATAAGGAGGGAGAAAAGAAAATAAATCGTTCGTCTCATACACAAATCCCACACTTATAAAACACAATGCAAAAAATGTTTCTTTGTGCATTACAATCTTTGCATAGCAATGTCCATAATTGCCTTCCCACCCAAAAAAAGGCATTTGCCCATTCACAAACTAGCCACTACTTTCCTGGTACTAAAGAATGCTGTAATCTAAAGGCAATGAAATGGAGAAGCAAAGAGGTCAACAGCCTGAGCACCCTTGAACAAAAGTTCCCTTGGAGATGTCAGCTGCAATCTCATTTGTTTCCTCTAACACTTTCAGGTCCCCCTGCTCCTTTCTTTAAAGCTCCTAATTCAGTGGCTGACAAATGATCATTTAAAAAATCTCTGTAGAGGAATAACCAAGCCCAAATATGTCCACTGCAGATCACTAAGCTGGGCTTAGCTCACCGTTTGGGCTGGGACTAGGTTCTGTCAAAGCCTTCATGGCCACCCACAGACACAGCTTCTCAAAGTTAAGACCACTCTGAAGTTTCATATACAGTATTTTTCTCTTCCTGAAAACTTCAAAGTCAATTAGACTATTCTGGACTAGGGTTTTAAGGAAATGTACTCATTTATTCTTTCTTTCCTACAGTATATCCTTTTATTCCTTCATTCTTTTAGTATCCTCAGAAAGTAAGAAAGTATACTGTCTCCTCCAAATACAGAATGGAAGTTATTGTGAGCAAGGTTCTGAACTATTCCAGTGCAAAAAAAAAAAATCAAGAGAAGAGGACTCAAATGGATGCCTGTTGAAGACAGTTAACAGGAAAGGAGAAGAAACTTAAAAAGATAAGAAAAAATACCCCAACATCCCAACACCACCGCCTTTTCTTCCTCCCAATTTAGCCAAGTTTGGTCTTGTTTCCATTAAAACTAAAACTTTCTTCCCCTCTTTAGAAACGCAAGGTCTGGAGACAGGATCCCAAAGACAGAAAATCATCTTTGGCTGCTCTGGATGAAAAGGGGGAAAAACAAAAAGAAAAAAAAAAAAGGAAGAAAAAGGGAAAAAATGAGGCCTGTGGTTCTAGAACAGCTTCCCTTTGGTGAGGCAGTTTTGGAAATGCAACCCCTTCCTACACATATGGACATTGCTGGAGGCAGAAGCCAGACCTACCACTGCCATTTATCTGTTAGCTCAGAAGCCTTCAGTCCTGTAAAAGTGAGGTTTCTGGGCTCAGGATACATTAAACAGCACAACAGAGTCTCAACACTTAAAAACGTGGCTGGCTGTCTAAGCTTCCCTTCTTGGGTAAAACTGTGAATTCGAAATTATGACAAGGAGCATCAGGAGTCTCTCTGACACTGATCAGTTTTTTCAAGGATAAAAGCAATCATTTCACCTCAGGATATATACAACATTATGAAAGATGCTCTTTGCTTTTGCTAAATAGGCACTATACATTCACTGCAAACTTTGCAAAGTGCAAAGAGAAAGAGTCAATAATTAGCACGTCTGCTTGTCAAGGAAAAAAACCTCAAACCAGTTAAAGACATTTGGCTCCTCAGAAGTAGATTATCACCCATCAAAAAGTTCTCTTAAATGCAAAACAGTAAGTACAATTTGACAAGGTGACTACCAGACTGTACCGTTGCCTCCTCACTTCTTGTTATCCATGACATAGTCACGTGACGATAAATGGGATCCTGGACAGCACCGATGTGCTATAGAAAATGACAGGAGGATCCTCACTGACAAAGTACCAACCCACGAGTGCCTTATTCTGCAGTATTTTACAGTCCATTCTCCTGCCCTGCTCTTAGAGCCACACCGAGATGAGGGTCCAGAATTGCAATGCAAGGGCATGCATCAGAATTCCCTACCTGCGAAGGAAGAAAGTACAGGATAATACGCCCACTTTGGTCAAAGCAGCCAATGACACTGCAACAATGCCACTTTCTGCCCCTTGTAGCCAGATGCCAGCTATTCACAGGAACACACAGAATGCCTTACCACACCTCAATCATTTAAGAAAAGCTAAAAAACATATCACTGCCATCCTTCCCAATGAAATCAGGCAGACATATCACCTCAGGAGTTATCATTAGCACTGTTTTAGAGGAACTAAAAGACTGAGGCTTAGAAGATATGTGGTTCTACGTGTTCAACAGTTTATTGATGGTGTTTCTGCCATACCCTACTGAACCATGTAAACAACCATGAGAGATTTGATCTTTTCACTTCTGAAGGCATCCCAGCTGGGGTTTTCCCTTCTCAGTCTATCTATCATCCAGGCAACAGTGTGTGGCCACAGAAGGCACAATAAATGCTAATGCACTTATCAAGGAATTCGCCTCTGCTCTTCTGCAGACAAGAAGCGTAGGAAATAGGAGAGAAAAGGCACACAGTAAGCCACATTAACCAGCTTCAAAGCTGTTCTACTTGTGTGGCTGCCTGCATTCAGGAGAAAGAACACGCCACTTTCTCCCTTGCAAGGCCTGCTTTCCTTCAGCAGTTTGCCAAGTGATTGCCTTCTAGTATCTCTGCTTAATCCTACAGATGCCTTTCTTTGGAGTTGCTGCCATTCTGTGAAGAATTAGTTCTGCTTAATAGCCCAACTGTTGCATAGGGAACATCCAGCACAGTTTTGCACTTTACAACACGAAGACAAGGATCAGAACACAAGCAGGATTTTGCAACAAAAGACATATCCCTTCACAACTATCCTAATCTGGCATTAAAAAAAAAAAAAAGGAAAACCAGCCACACCAAAAAAACCCTCCCACACACATAAAAATAGAAACAGAAAATTAAAGATTTAAAGATTGATTGCTACGATTCTGAGGTCCCTCAAAGAACAACAAATATGCAATAATTGCTCAGTGCAACACAGAAAAGACAATTTCAGCACTGAGCAACAAGAGCCTGCAGCACTGTAAGCATAAATCTGCCCCATTCTGACCAATGAATTTCACTGCAGATGCCAGCAGAAGGGTAAGACCTCTATTTATCAGTCACGTACCTCTAAAAATAAATAAACGCTATTCCTGGCTAAAATAAAACTAGACCCTGAGTAGAATGCAAAACCCTCTCTTCACCTCACCCTGCCCAGCTCATCAATCAGGGGCAGCACCACAGAGCACATCCCAGGACAGCAGAGGGGCCCCACACATTCCTCTGCCGCACCACCCACCGCTGAGCCTTCCCTCACATCTGGGGGAAGGCAGAGGAAGAGGTTCCATTTCATACAGTGGCAAACTGACACCCTGCACATCTGAATGAGTGTAAGCTGATATGGCAGCGCTGGTCAGTCTTCAGGCTGTCAGAAACGCTCTCCCCATTTTTTCATTACGGTGTTTCCGAACCAGCGTCCCTCAGGATCAAAGATAGTTTCACTGCAAAACGCTGAGGAGAGGGGCTGAGAATTCAAGCCCTTCTGACTCTCCAAATGTCAACATTTCAGCATTCCCATGGGGAAAGGAAAGAAGAAATGCCTCCACTCTCAAGGGCCAAATGCCTGCAGCTCATTTCCCTGTCACCAAATGCCCCACTGCTGCATAACACAGCCAGAGATCCTGCCCCCAAAAAGAGTCTATCTACACAGGGAATAACCAACTGCTGAAGTCCGACCGTCCTAAAGTTTGAGAAAAGCAGAGAGAAAATCAGAAACAAACTTCACATAAAAAACCCCAAGTAACAAAAGGCACTGTCAGTAATACTTATTTATTTAAGCTACTTAAATCCTCTGATCAGATGTTTATCTGAAAAATTCTGGAGGTAGGAGAAGGGTAAGAGTTTACAACTCCTGCAATTTCACATAAAACAAATCAGAAGTGCATATTGAGCAGGTCACCTTGCTCTGACTATTGACAGCGTGGGTGGGAGGCAACTGTGGGACTGTTGGACTTCCAGTTTGCCCAGTCACAGTGCCAGCAAACAGCCACGTTCTTTCTACCTAAGCAGGTAACACCTTTGGTTATTAGATTACCTGTATTTTCTAATACACAACGACAACCCATTTTTCCTTTTCACGATTTTTTAAAAAGCTCATTATTTACCTCCAACCCAAGGCCCTGAATCAAAGCCACCAGGGAGGCACTGAGGGAAGTGTTATCTGGAGCACAGAGAAGCCAGTACCCCCATCTCAGACATCAGCCTGGAACAAGCAAGCTCTGAGAACGGGGACTGATCCCCAAGCAATGCAGCTGAAGGCATGGAAAGAATACCACCAGATCTCCAAGGAAGAGGCTGCCTATTCAACAGGTGTTTTATTTATCCCGGATTTCTGACACGTATGTAGAGGTGTACAACAGAGAACAGTTAGCCAGGTTATATTATCTCAGACTTCCTTCCTCTCTTGTGCTCTTTAGTTAAGCCATTCGTTTATCCTGACAAATACAAAATTCTCCCTTTTCCCTCAAAAAAGAGGGAGACAAAAGAACACAACAGATCAAGCCTCACTGTATTTTCTTCTAAATTATGCATTTGAACTTCCATCAGTACAAGTATAACACCCTGGCCTGAAGCCAATCAGAAATCCCTCATAATGTGTCCAATAAGCCAAATCAAAACAATACATAGCTTATGAGAGCGGGGTAAAGAAACTTGAAGGTCATATTTCATCTGCTGCAGCTCATCACGTTCATTCAAATAGAGGCAGGAGGTTAACTGGCGGGATCTGCTTTTTAATGCCTGTTATTTCCAGTGGAAGGAGCTAAGCAACAACATACTTCTCTCAGTACTTCATGAAGAGGACCAGCAAGAAAATCCTAATGCTAAGGAAACACAGCCCAGCTGGAGGGCAGATGGACAGAGGAGCCTGGCAACGCGAGGAAGCTGTAACACACCTCCCCAGTACAACTCAAAGTTGGTTTTTGGACGCGTTAATTATAAAATTGAAGACAAGACTCGAGTTTAATAGAGCATGGAAACACCTTCCTCACTTTTTTTTAAAAGGGGATTCTAAGCCAGCAGCTGAAAACAGACAAGATAGCTCTCCTGAGCATTTAGAAAATTCTGGGTTTGTACAACAAACTATTGCTCATCAGGTGAAAACAGAGACTAGGGAGAAAATACCAGGTTCTACTCTCAGCTTTGCAGTTGCCTGTGTTGTCTGGAGAAAAGCAATTTATTAGTCTGATCCTGTAGAACTTATTCTCTTCTCGTTTTTCTCTTCATATAAACCAGAGGCAACACACTAATCTTCTGCTTACTCAGTGCTTTCCTGGATTGCTTAAAACCATATATGAGAGGTAGTAGGACCATTAGTACTCATATAACGCACACATTAAAATAGAAATTAATATTCTTAACTCTCATATCACTAATCACAAAAATCTATGGATCTGTTGGCAGAAAAATAGTGGGGTGGGCAAATCACAGAAGAGGGGGGAAAAAAGACAAAAACCAAACCAAACAACCCTATTACAGTGATGGAATTGAAATCATCTGTCCCTCTGCATCAGCACCACACCACACTGATAAACTAAATCTCTCTTTGATTGAAGGCCGAATTAAAACAGAGCAATGCAGGAACTCTTCTGACCCAAAAGTAATCCACTCAATCATATAATACATCCCCTTCCTTTTAGTAAAATGAATAGCCTTCCATAGAACCTTTTTCTTCCTTGACAAGTCCTTGACAGAAGAATGTGAATCTGGACAGTTAAATGAATCAATCACCAGCTGCTAGTCTAGGGCCAAGATGGTGAGCCGAGGGGCCTGCCAGAGTTCACTGACCACTGGTCAAAGCAGGACAAAGGCTTTGCCTCTATGAATAGTCTGCTTCTGGGATCCAAAGGTCACCGAGCTGCCTTGGAAACGGTCCCCTTTGGTTATTTAAAGTTCTCAGGCTATTCTGCCACAGATATTATTGTTTCAGGTGGTCACCATCTTTCCTCATCACAAGTTTGTGAAAGGGCAGGCAAACATTATTTAGATAAACCAGAGACAATGGCAAACACGGCAGCAACTAAACAGCAATGAAGGGGACAATTAAAATAAATACAAATAAAGCTTTACCCTTTCTCATAATTCCAGCCTTAAAACACGCCTGCGAAAAACATCCTCAGAGAAGGAAGGTTCCAGCACCCAAAGATGCTGGATCCCCAAGAGGATCCAGCTGCAAACGTTACACTGAAGGCATAAGGTCTTGAATACTTCACTGCCTTTGAGATTCTTTACATAAATGTGCCAGGTTAAAAAACAAACAGACAAACAAACAACAAAAAAAACACCTACTGGGGCTTTCCTCTACTCATGACTGTGGGGCTGTATTTCCAAAAGGCTGCCCTATGGCTCAACATTAAGACCTATAGCCCAACAAGTAGGTGGTACTCTAGGCCATGTGCTGGAGTAAATACTTGTACTTGAGAGAACAGGCAGACCAGATGAAGGAGGAGGTGAAACCCACCGTTGCTAACACCTCCACTGTACTGGAGCCTACAATCCTGCACGGCACCTCAAAAACCTTCTCCTGTACACCAGCAACAAACCCAATTTCATCTCTGTCAGGTCACAGAGAGAGTAAAGTTCACGCTGACAAACACCAGAGAGTGTACAGATAAGCATATGTGTATATATATATAAAGAATATTACCTGAGGACTTTTATTATCAAGTTAAAGGTATTGCTAAACACATGCTTAGACACCAGCCCATGTTTTGGTTGAATCAAAAAGTTCTGACAAACTTACCTGACCAGAAAGTTGCCACAAGGCCCTCTGTCAACAAGTCTATTTTCGTGACACCTTGCCCACATAAAACTCTAATACTTTCAAGTATATTTATTGCAGGGTTCTTTGTATTACACGCATCCTTCGACACAGCATTCAGTATATGTGTCTCTTACACGTGTATACAAACACAGTATGAAAATTTCCAAAGCCAAATGCCCAGAAGTTGGGAAACTGAAGAAGCGAAGCTGTTTATGTAACTGATTTGCACTGTTTATATACATGCTTTAGGAAACAATACAACTGCACAATCACACTTCCCCCACTATTCACAGCACCAAATGAATGGTGCTCACATAATGAGCATCTATTCAATATTTTGTTTGCTCCTTTCTGTTCAGTGTGTGGCCTCATTCCTTGTTTATTACACTCTGTTAAGCACTGCCCTGAAAACAGAGTTACCAACTTCCCTATGGCCTTTTCTGCAGGGCTCTGCACTACAGCTTTTCACAAATGTTAATGCATCTACGGTCAAACAACACCTTAAGCTTACATTGTATTACTACTTTAATTTTACTGTTGGGTATGGACAAAAATACTCAGTAAATTTATGTGTCCAGGACACTGATCCTTCACAGCCCTCCATGCGTTGCAACCATGGACGGCTCCCCCAGCTTGTTGCAGCTCCAACTGATCAGCCCTCAGAACCTCCTATCAAACACTGAGACCGTAAGAAACCCATAATCACAGACTCCCCACAGAAAGTAGGGACAGGTAGACTCATGTCACATATTGGAGAAGCTTTGGCTGAAGCAGCAACATATTTTTAATACTCTAAAGCTCCCCTGACTAGGAGGGTATTCTTTGTCTTCCTAAAGTTCCCAAGGGAAGTCCAGGCCTCCTGAGTCAACCTTCCAAGATCAGCTGCTCTGATGGGCACAGTCTCTTGAGTCAGTCTTTACCAGACCTTCAGTCCTCTCCTACTCCCACCTTGTACCCAATGGCAGTCTCCGAATAAAACCAATCCCAGGCCTCTCTCCACAAGATTTTCCTGAGCACCAGCCCCTTCCCACCAATGCACTTCTCTTACCCGCCCTGACCTCCAGACACATGAGACCGCTCACACCTCCACCTCACCCTCTTCCCCTCCCGAACTTCCTCTCCAGGTAATTAGACCATTGTTTCCAGCTTTCCATGCCAGCTGGTTTCTCCGGGCAGTGTTAGATCACACTTCAGCTCCTCATTAATGCAGAACGGAAAAAAAAAAAAAGCAAGTCTACATCTGTCTAGGACTGCTTAGAGGGAAAGCCCAGCTCGGTGCTCACAAGCACAAACAGCACCTTCTGTGTCTCCAGCAAGTCAAGCTGAGTGAGGCTGTGTTTGAGATCTCTCCTCAGAATTTACAGGACAACCAATTATAGTCATGGCAACAACAAAAGCTACTGCCAGACAAAAAGACCACTTCCCCAACAAATCCCATGTCTCTGTTCCCTAAGTAGACATTCCCATGCTGTCCTGGTGAAAAACAAAAATACAGAGAACACAGTTTCATCTTATGTTTGTTCTAAGGAATAAATTAATTTAGGATAAATGGTCCTGACAAAGTATTTTGTATTCAAAAAAATTTAAAAGCAAAGAGATGGATACTGACATGACAAATTTCTACCCAAAAGGGTAACATGTCAGAAACTTAACAATTACAGTTCTGCAGTATAAATGCCACCAGCCCCCTTAGAATAGAATCATCGTTTGCACACATACACACACACAGAAAAACCAGAAGAAAAGTCTAGCACTGGCATTTTTTTGGCAAGAATCACAACCGAAAACATTAACGGGCTTCATCTCTACTGTGCAAAAATAAAGTCTGGCAGCCAATTCTCTTCCTCGGGGCAGGTGTTTTTCCCACTGATACAACTCTGGGTCTGCTATTCCTTCAGAAACAGCCTGGCTAGGAGGACTATAGCCAGGCCATGCTAACAATTCAAACCTCTATCCCCTTACCTAACACAAACATTTTCATTATTTTAAATCAAAGTAAGACCTCAGTGAGGTTACCTTCACACTGCTATTTCTTGACATGGTCCGAGCTAATCTACCAGTCAGTAGCTCTTCCCAGAAAGTCCCAAATCCACGCTACTGCTGCCTACTTATCTTGAGCCAGCTCCAGCAAACTAGTGGACTCATTAAACTTCTTTATGTTTCTCTGCAGTTTCTTCTTTAATAGCTTCATGTTTATGTCATCAGCGGACTTTCATATCTAGTACACAACAAAAATCCCACAGGCTACTTACTAGTAAATGAAGGGCATTAAAGAAAGTGTCAACATTATAAACATTCATCTAAACACAAAGCAGAGATTCTGAACGTGCTTCATTCTCTCAGTAGGATCTACTTCCAGTACCAACCCCGGTGCTCAAAGTGTACGTGGCTCTAAAAGAAAAGACAAATTGTCTCTAAACTGAAGTATAATGAAGTTCTTCATGAAAAATGTTTATTCTGTTCTTAAAACTGACAACTTTCAATCAAGTCCTGACCATAAAGCAGCCTAATATACTACCATGTGCTCCATAATGACACCTATTAGCAGATTAGACATGTTGCCTTCTATCCAGAGAGTTTTCTGCAGCTATTTTATGATAGATAATACAGGGGTTCCTTTAGCATGCATCATTTTTATTATTTTGGTTTATTTATCTTAAACCTATGCAAAACCAGTAATTATATTGAGGGGGGAAGGGGGGTAAAGCCCTGTTTAGATTTCAGGGATTCACCATCTGAAAGCTTTTATTCTTCCACAGTGAAGGAAAGTTATGACCTTTGACATGTGGCCATGGTGCCAAAGAAACTGCTCATAAATGTGTGTCAGTAAAGAAGCAGAAATCAATAAATTCATTTAATCCAGTGAACTACTATGTAGTGAGACACGATATATTTTAAAGAGCCAACTGCTCTACTCTTTCCCTCAAAAGGCGAAAATGTTACGTAATGTATTTTTGGATATTCCATTTTTTGAAGGTTTTACAATCTGAGTATTATCTTAGGCCCATTAATAAATATTTTAGTCAAATTATATCGCAATTTATGAAGTCCATCTAGAAATACCCCTGACACAGTTGGATTCAGGTAGCACAACAGGAACACTAGCAGGTGGGCAGATACCCTGTTAACAACGTCCACCGTTACGAGAGACAGCAATCCACAGAAATCAAACACTTTCCACGCTGGGAAAAGAACACACTGCTCAAGAGCAGAATGAAGGAAATATCGTTCATTCCAAACACGGTAATTTTAAAAGACCAAACAAGGCACTGCCCTACAATGTGTATTATAAAGGCTTCCAGCAGTGCATTTGGACACCCATCGTACACTCTGTGAGAATCACCAATAAGCAACATCGTGTAAAGATTATGACCATTAAAAACAGGACTAACTGCCACGTGCTGGGGATGTCACAAAACTCCCATCGGCGCTACCAAGAATTCCATAGTTAATTTCTTGTGCGCTGTGGGATAAAAATCGAGCTGCCTTTCTGGCACAGACTGGCTGAACTAATAAAAGCAGTATCCACTTTCAACCTCTATTGAAGATCAATGATAAATCTGCTTGCAAACTGTGGGCCACAGGGCTGTTTGCATAAATAAGCATTACAAGCAAGAGGGGAAAAAAAAAAAGAGCTGGTCATGTGCTCACTTAGGCTTTTGGAGAGGAGGTGGGGGAAGGAAGTTTCACCCTTGTAATCTGGGACACACTATGTACAAAGTTTCTCTCCTCAGGCAAAATGACAGAGTCGTGCCAGAACTCCCAGAGAATATTTCCAGTTAACATCAATTTACCGGATGTCACAGACAAGTTGAATGAACAAAATGATAAATGTCTGTCAATGGCTTCATAAAGTCAACGAATTCTCGTTACAAAGAACATACATAATGCACAGCTCTGCCTGAGGCACATGTTACAGTTATTAGAGGTTTACTAGAGATCTTGATGTGGACAGTGAAATGGTAATTTAACAATTTACAGTAGTTAATTTGCTGATAAGTCACCTAAACAATTTATTAATATGTTGAAGATTGTAGAAGCAGGAGTAAAAATTCTTCTGCACATTCAAAGGCTTTGAGATTAATTTTAGAAGTTTCTTTGAAAGATAATGGCTTATTTGATAACTTCCAGTTGTAACAGGTTGTAAAACAAAAAACAATACTGTGTAACACTGAGCTGTTTTTATTGTATATTATTGTGATGGCTATCAAAGCAGCTTTTTCTTAATCATAATTATTATCTGATTTTAAGTTACAGACAGATTCTGGTCGAATCATTTTTACCTCATCTAAATTTGGGGTCAAAACTGACCTTAAAGTATCTTATGACACTTCCCTCCTCTGCCACAGCTGTGAAAATAAGCTCCTCTGGAAAACAGCTCCTCCTTCCAGTCATCAATAAGGAATAAGAAAGGAGGGGGTCACCAGAAGTGGTTTTGCAGATCCAAAGCAACGATATAGCACATATGTGACAATTCGTAAGAGAAAAGGAAAAAACAAAAACTAACTGAATGCAGCCAAACCAGCCTGCACCTGATGGGAAAGAGGAAAGAGTGGGAACACAGGAGAGGACAAGGATGAGAGAATTCTGAGTGTTAAAAGAGATGAGCAAATAAATGAAAAGCTCTTCTATTTGATACGTTTTCCTCTCCATTTTAAGGTGTACAGAAAGTGAATTACTCTCAATGTAGCTCAAAAGAACTGACCAGCCCGCTTCGTAAAACATGCTGATAGAGGACTTGTACGATTTTAGAGGGAGAAGACGGAACACTGCTGCTTCACAGGAGCGGCTCAGGCTGCAAGGGCTGAGATGTAAGTTGTTTTTCTAAATTTATTACTTTTTTTTTTCTTTAATCTGAAATGGCTCAAAGGAGAGCGAAAAAACCCTCCAAAACATTAAGGTTTTACACAAGAAATTCTGATCTACTGAAATGAGAACAAACAATGCAACCAATCAATGGAACCAGGATTGTTACCTGAAGACACTAAAAATCCAGTCTGAAGATACAGAGTTGCATCTGCTCACAGAATCCCCTCCAGTTTCCAACAGTCATCCATGACTACATACAAGACACACACCACAACCTGTAAAGACTTCTTTTAATACATAGCTGGGGGCAGTTAAACTAACACCAGATGACGTGTTTAATGCTTGTAATGACTTTCACGTACCTGTTATGCCTGGTCAATCAGGTAACTGTTTCTTTTAAAGCTCTCTCTCATAAGCAAATGATTTCAAAATTAAACTACTGTGCCTCAGAGCTAAAGAGCAAATTTCCATTACACATCCTTCTACAAGGTAAATTATTGCTATTATTAAAATCAAAATCATAATTTTAGCATGTTCTGAGGGTAGGGGACTAAGATGAAATAAGTTTTGCTGTTTTGCCATCAATGTACCACTCAGAGTAGCCTGCACCAAAAAAAACAACCTGTTTTCTCCTTTCTAAAACACAGTATTTGTCCCACCTAAAGCTGCAATTCAGAAAAACCTGCACAGAATGGAATTTGTTGCCCATTCCAGCACCTGCTTAAAACATGGGCTCGGCAAAGATGCTCCACATCTGAAACAGATACGGTGAATTGCAGTGTTCTGAGACAAAACCCATCCCACCACCAGTCCCTCTACATCAGCCAGTATGTAGGAAGTCTTCTTCCTCAGATTCTGTAGATGGGAAAATACATCAAAGACCCTCTCTGCAGTTAAAGTCATGCTTTTCTCAATACGTTGCTGTCACCGTTCTGAAACAACAACCATCTCAGACCCTGCTGTCCAGAACTTCACCAGGGCTCTGAAGGCAGACACTGCTTTCAAACATGGTTCTTGGCAAAGGCTGGAGATGTAATTTGCTCAGTGGTATTCTACCATCGAAAAAAATTGGTGAAATAGGAGTCAAAATGTAACTGTAATGTCCTGAGAGGAAAAGTGTTGATCACTACTGTCTGCTTTGTACTCCAGGAGTCATTCCTCTCCTCAAAACTTTGCCTGAATGCAGAAACAACATCATAAGATCATTTTCAAATAGTTTATGGGAATGAGTGCATTCTCACCACTTTAGTCAGAGGAAGAAATCAGTTTATACAGGTATAAATGCAAGAACCATGATTACAGAAGGTTAAATTACTGCACTCTTTGCTGACTTCCTCCCCAGTAGCTTAGTCCCCAGTAACCCTGCCGGGCTTGGTGAAGCAATATCTTGGTACACTGCAACTTTTGCCTCAAATGATTCAATTCCGATAAAAGCTCTGGATATAAAGCTTGTTGTCAGCATTTCTGTGCCTTTTATGACAAGTTCATTTTCAGTATTTCATTTCTCACATTGCATTCTACTGCTCTGACATCCAGCAAATGAGAGGGTAGTCACTGAATACTATCACAATGGCTACAACGTTCAGGCTAGAAGCAAAAGTAACTTCCTCAGGCTTAACTATTGCAAAATTTACAGCTTTTTCATCAGCCGAAGTCAGAAAATACCCTGACCACAGTGGGAGATCTAAAAGTTGTTTGCTGCAACAGTGGCACAGAAAGGCTCAGGAACCCTGAAATCTTTACCCCATAAAATACAAAGATTGCACATGCTGTCATTTTGGGGTTATCATAATAAGAATCTAAGTGAACTTCAGGAGCGCACAGCAGACCTGTGTGCCTCTGGGGGGAAGGATACGATTTCCCTAAGCTGCAGATGCACTGGTGTGTCAGAAAACTCCTACCAGAAGTGCAAGAGATGGGCACTTGAGAAACAAGCCCTTTGAACAGGGCCTCAAGATGCCAACTGTGTTATCCAGACACCACTCAGCTTATTTTGCCTTTGAGAATATTCATGTTGTTAAAACCAAAAAGACTTCCCCTCACCTCAGAAGATCAAATTTTATGTCATTGGAAAAAAAAATTAAAACCCCACAGAATTATTATTGAGAGTTACAACCAAAGTAAAAGCAGTAGAGAAAAAAAACCAAACCTGTCTAATAACACTTCTTTATATTTCCCTCTAATAAATTAGGAAGACCATCTCCCTCCAAAACTTTTACACAGAGAAAAAACAGAAGAGGTTATAATAATTCCATACAGTAGTCACAGACAAACCACCCACACTCAGGTGGTTCCACACCCATCTCCTTCCTAAATCTGCTGTTTACGCCTTTACAAAGTAACTATTTAATCCATACAACCAAAAATTGTTTCCACTACAGATGCAGGTTTTGGAAGGCTGCCAGATCGATTTCCAACTCCCGGCACAAATCACCCACTGCAATTTTTTTTCCCCAGCGCTAACTCAATAGCTGAGACAATCAACTTTAAAATGTAGACACTGCTTAAAATGCTGCTGCTTAAAAGCTACCTAGAGGCTGACCCTAGTAACTAATGTTGACCGTACAAACCACACTTACTCAACAAAATGTGGAGTCTTGACATTGTTGATTACTTTTTCACTTAGGTGGTGATTACCAGTTATAAAGACTGGAAGTAATCAATCCCAATTTAACAGCTGGGCCTATTGATGAAACAAAAAAAAAACTAAAACAAAACAAAAAAACACCCCAAAACACCAAAAAACCAAAACAATGCAAAACTAAACAAAAGATTATGCCCACAATTTTGGAGATAAAATGTGGAAAAAATACAAAATCCTGAGAAAAACAAACAAAAACTAAGCACAAATTGTCCAACAATGGACGCGGCCATATTTCTGTAGGGAGAAGCTTAGTAACTTTTAAATTCTTCCTCCAAGATTCTCTTTTGTCATTGTCTTAAATTGTTCTGCACACCATCAATAGCCACAGCTGTTAAATTGTGAAGACGTGACAACAAGTCTCTAGGCAAACAACTGCTCAGAGTGAGATCCTTTTCTTTAGGATAATCAGAGCTGGCTGACAAAAGGGGGCCTTACTGAATGCCCTTTCAACAATTTCTACACCAAGAAATGCAGAGAAGGAGGGAGGGGGAAGAAAGGGAGCAGTGGGGGGGAGCACCACACTGCAGGAACAGAGCAGCATCTTTTGCTGCCATGCACTGCTTTGCAAGCAGAAAAGAAATCTCCACAGGTTAGTGCACACATCTCACACAGAACCTGCACCAGGTAAAAACTAAGTGCTCATAGTCACACCTCTGAACAACATCTAGCACGGAACCAAGTTTCCCTTCGACATTTCTCATGTAGGTGAAGGTTTTGCTACCTGCAGAGTACACTGCCAAGAAGATTGAGCAGTCTTTTGAAAAAGAAGCTGGTAAAAAGTTTATACATTATAAAGTTACAGTGATAAAAACTCATAAAAAACCCAAAAGCTTTGGTCTTACTAGCTAGGAAGAAAAGCAAAGGCATGGAACAGCTCAGCTTGGCATTATGCTTGACACAAATTTGAAAATGCAGTGTTGAGGAAACCCATAAAAACTTACTTCTCAGGTATGGTGGCAGTGGAAACAAGCACTGTTTGTGGGCACTAAACAAAGTTGTATATATATTTTTTCATCCTAGTTACAGTATGAAAGCCCATCCCTTAGTCTGTGGAAGAGCTCTTACAAGTGCAGACCAGTCACTGCTGAAAGTACCAAAAAAAAAGAAAACAAAAAAGAAAAAAAAAAAGGAACTTGGTTATATCTTAAAAGGATGATGACAATGCCTTCTGTAAAAGTGCTGTAGGGCTTGAGGGGGTCAAAAGATGCCTGGGGGAGTTATAGAGGGAAATTCTACAATGAGAATAGTTAAGAATGAAAATATTTCCCAGTTTTCTTATTTCTTCAGAATATTTCAGTTAAAGAACAAAATTCTTACTGTTCTTCACTGTTACCAACTGGCATTGCTAACCAAGACACTGAGCCTCGTGGTCCTGCCTTAAATACTGGAATTTAAATGTACTGACATTTCAGCAGCCTCCTCCTGTCCTCACTAAGCTTCCCACCTCCAATCAGTCCTCTCAGTTACATCAGTGCAATGACTTTGAGTGGCTCCAAGACAAACCATATCAGGGAACTCATTTGGCTTAAACACCGTCTTTTGGTTTAATTCTATTATTTTAACCCAGCTCAGTTCCCTGCTCAGTTAGCCACACATGCAGCTGTGCTCACACAAGGAACAGCACAATGCAAAAGTGGGAACAAACAGCTGGAACTGCTAAGAAAACACGATTGTCACAGCACAGAATAAGGCTCAGTTGGGTGCGCTCTTTAGTGGAAATATTTAAAAGCAGAGCAAAAGATGTTATTAGGCTCTGAAAACATAAATATGGCCAATTACTGGCAGGACAGTGGGACCAGAAGTCACATCTCTGGTACAGCAGGTAAGCAAAATTATGAGTTTCCCCCAAAGTATGGCCTGCAATGTGCAAAGGGCCCAGCGTCTCACAAACTGCAGTGCAGTGAGCACATACAGTTTCTTCCAGGAGGATGTGCCCAAAAACCTTCTGCTTGCATCACCTTTCACTCCTGTGAAATGTGGAAACCTGAACATTTCTTGTAACTCACAAACATTTAAGACAATTCAGCCAAGTTACAAGAGGAGAAAGGGTTATCTAGGAATGTTGTTTATATACCATCCAACCATCTTAAGGCTTCCATTTCCACTTTTTGTGAAAAGGAAATAAACAATGAGCATCCTGTCCAATCACTACACTGAATTGCTGGCTTCAGAACATAATCCACCTTCTCCATTTTTCCTTAATACTACTTTATTAGAGGTATAAGTTTTATTTTTAGACAAAATCTTAGTTAACTGTGGTTAAATTGTCACAATTTAAAAAGGCAGGAATATAAAAATTTCAGCTTGTTTTCTTTTAGCTGATTCAAAGTCATACCAAAAGGACTTTCTCCACTATCCACACTCCTTTTATATTCCGTTCAAAGAGATCTCTCTCAGTAGCAGTGGCAGCAGAAAGTTGAATTTTGAGTAAGTCATATTCTTAATTATTATCACTTCACCTCCACATGAAGCCTCACAAAGGAGCACACAGGACCTCCTCTTTTCCCCCCACATCGCTCAGTCTGCTTTGGAAGCAACGACAAGCATGTGCTCAAACTAATATTTAATTTTACCTAAGCACTACCTCACAGCACCACAGTTTCCTTCTAAAAAGTAGGGGGATCTCACCAAAAAAAAAAAAAAAGCCCTAAATTAGTCAAATTCTTTTGTGCATGGATGAACAACAGGAAAGCAAAGCCTTGGGGCCTCTGGGGAGGAACCCTGTCCCTGCAGACCTACTCTGATGTGCTCGGGAGATAAGGCTCCATAGTGACACTTAAGGAAAGGCCTGCTCACATTTGAATTTCTGCATTCCTCAAGAACAATTCATGGCAATCACTAACTTTGCAGAGGAGCTACATGAAAGCTTTGGCCAATGAATGAGGGTCATCTGCTCTTTATCACAAGGGTAAACCTCATCCTGGCCAGTTTCTAACCTTTTAACCCTGTGAATTCTTAATTTGCACATGAATAATGGGATTCTTGCCAAGAGTGCAACCTTCAGCTTCCAGTTTCTAACTTTAGAAACCAAGACCTGATCTCCTTGTGTGTTCAGATCTTAAACTCTTGGACAGATTAAACTTTTTGATTTCCAAATGCAACACTAAACATTACAATTCTGAAGCAAAAGATAAGCTTATTGGCAAAACCTCTGACCAGGCAAAGTAAAAGAACATCCTCGCACCCTGCTGCTACCAGTAACTGAAGAGAGCCTTTGCTTTTTTTCTCCAAAGAACGAATGCCCATTTAATGCCTATTCTCTACCTGTTTAATATGTATAGTTCTTTCTGTACTCTGACCACAAGGTAATTTGCCTTTGCAGCAACCGCTTCTAAACAAAATTATAAGGCTACAAAATCCCCCACAAGGCTTTCATTTATTTCCCTTCAAATGTCTACAAAGTTCAATCAGCTCATGATAGCAGGCAGAAACACTGTGAAAATGAGAAAGAAAACTAATTTTCCATATGTGTTATGGGTTCCAAATTATAACAATACAAATCGTTGCCTAATTTCACAGCTTCACAGCAAAGTTGACATTCTGAAACCGGTCAGATCGGTGCTTGACTAAAGAGAAGAGACTGCTGCATAGGATAACTTCATGTTTGACCACTAGTTAACCACTTAATCACTAAGTCAACAACACCTACTGTGATCATTATGGATCCGCTATCTCTTCCAGTTTTCTCCAACAGCCATAGAAAACCTTTCAAGTATTCAAAGAAGAAAAAGAAGCCTTTTGTTGCAGTCCTGCAGAGGAGCAGAGGGGGGGGGGGAGAAAGGGCTGCAAAACAAGTGTCTCCCTCCACAGCATGCAATCTATTGGTTCACAAGAGAAAATTTACAAAACAAAATCAAAGTATCTCTCTGGTGAAACAACGTACACCAGAGAAACAAACATTTACAAAAGTTCAGTACTGTCTGAATAATTACCCCTGCATTACTGCGCTGTGCTACATAGTGCTCTGTACTATTTCAGAAGTTCTCTGATATTGAGCATAGAGCTCACGCTGCAATGTCTCTGATTTAAAGTGAAATTTCCAGTCCTACACACAGAATCCATTAGCCACTGCTTAGCTTTATGTTGGTTAACAACAACAAAAAAATCATATCCTCTTAAGAAGGGTTTTTTCCAGTCTAGTGGTGCTGACACTCTGAAACACGGTGATGTGAATTTAAATGTCAAAAACATTAATACCTGTTTCACCATTTCACCAAAAATACCCAAGTATTGCTTGGTCTGTCAATCCTGTACGTGAGCGAGACGCCACGATGCCATGAAATAAGTAGGCAGGTTTTTGAAATCAAGAGTTCTTATAGCACGTGAAAACTCATCACCCACTTGGAGCCACCTGCGTCCAGGCTGGTTTTGAATGGCCCAATGTTCTGGCTCACTGAACAAGGTTTTTCACACCTTCTTGGGGTATCTCATGGACAGTTTTTCCAATCAGTTCAGAAGCATGCAGAAAAAACTAAGAAATGTCAACATTCACACACATTTTTTAATGTAAGCTAATGTACCAATTAATTAGTTACAGGTTGAATTTAGGAAAAGCTACAACTTACAACTAATGTGAAGTTTCCACAGAGGTACCAGCACCACACTTTTGTGCAACTTGCCACTAAGAACAGGGTCGAAGAGGTCAAAGGAAGTCTTTTCCTATTAGATTAAGTTCATCAGTTAAGTCCTATTATAGAGGGAACATGAGAAGACTACATAAACTGTGTACTCTCTGTGTTATACTTTCTTTGAAAGGGAAGTTTTCTTTACTTTGAGAAAATTTACCTTTCTTTGAAAAGTACATTCCCATGTACTTTTGGGAAGCAAAAGGTGATGGTGTTGTAGAAGCAGTCTGGTGGCAAAGCTCTGCACTGCCATGGAAAGAGGCACAGGATTCAGTTCCTAACACACATCTCTTGTTCAATATGTATAAAGGTGGTAGGAAAACAGAGGGCAACAAACACCCGGGGTCAGACTGTTAAAGCCATAAAGGCACTTAGACACAACTATTTCCTTCACCATTCATCCAGCAGTAGGGAGTCGCCCTAGAAATGTGACTCTCACTTCCTACGGGAACCACATAACAGGCCCAAAATGGACAGCACCCACATCTGCTTGGCTGAACACACGTGCCAGAAAAGCAAGGCCTTAGTAATACAAGCCTCACAGTTGCCCAGAAAACCTTTTTCCTCTTTTCTCTCCCAGAGATAGACATCTGTATTAATCATTCTGCCTTGCCCCGAGATGGCACAACACATCAAGCTACTGAACAAGGAATTTTTTTATTTTTTTTTTTAATCAGATTTGTAGATAACCCTTGTAAGGCTGCCAGAACAGCACTTGGGAAACAAGACCCATGAATTCTGTAGCCGTTGTCAGCATAATTCTGCATCACCACCTGCTCCTGAGACTGGTGACACCCATGAGCCACCCACACAAGGCACCACTGCTCAAGAGCAGGTGGCAGAGCCTCTCCTGCCACATCAGGGACCACCCTAAATTTTTCTCATACTCTTCAAACATTGAAAAAGAAGCAAAGGTTCTACAGAATTGCTCTGTACTTTTATACTTGAACTTTTCAGGTACATAATCAAAAGGATAGGTTGTTGTGTGCTGTTTAGGGAATAGCTGTCACAAACTCACGAGCAGGTTAATAAACAAGAGCTGGGACTTACTTGCTAGAGTGAGGTGGCTTTTTTGACTGAGAATGGCCCCGTATTTGTTCAGAGCTAAACACTGGTAAAATCCTTCATCAGACACCTCTCCTTTTTTTCCTTCCACCTCACTGATATACAACGAGCCATTGGATAAAGTGTAGATCCGTTCATTTTCAGGTACTTTGCCTCCATTTTTCAGCCATGTAATAGTTATAGGAGCTTCACCACGGGCTTGGCAGTCTAAAACCACCGGATCCTTCCTTGCGACAGTAACGTCTTGAGGCTCTTTCACAAAAAACAGTTCACTAAAGCACCACACTCCTGAGAGAGAGAAAAAAAACAAACAAACATTTTGCCTGTAAGGACAGACGTGTAAGCAGAGACGTGCCAGTTACCAAGCGCACTGCGAGCTGCGAGTCATCCTCGCAGCACGAGGCACAGCTATCGCTATCACCCGCTCCGAGCTCCGAACTCGGACAACTCCCGGCAAACTTGGTGCTGACTCCAAGCGGCGCGGAGCCACCGGGCTGCAAAACGCCCCGGCGTTTGCCCGCTCGTTTTCAAACGCGCTGCGTGTGCCCAGGAGCACCAGCGCCCCTCAGCACCGCGGCGGCCCGGGCGATGCCCCCGCGGGGACCCGCAGCGGCGGGGCGGCCGGGCAGGTGCGGCCGCTGCCTGCTTTTACGAGGCTGCCAACGGAGCCGGAGCGGGGCTCGTCGTAAAAACGCTGATTTTACAAGGCACGGCCAGCCAAAGCCCCTCGCCGGAGCGCGGAGGGTTCCCCCGGCGCTCCTCCCGCCCCGTCTGCGCGGCGCGAACAAAGCGCGGGGCCGGTGCCGGTTCCCGCTCCCTCCCCCGGCGGTCCCGCCGGATAAATAAAGCCACGTGCGGCTCGGTGGGACAATGGGTCGGGCGGGCTCACCTGGCAGCAGCGGCAGGAGAGGCAGCAGCAGCGGGCGGCGGAGCGGCGCCATTCAGCGGGACGCGGCGGACATGCCCCGCCGGCCGCCCCACACACACCGGTCAGCGCCCGAGGGGAGGAGACTGCGCACGGACGGAGCGGCCCCGGCGCGCCCGTCCCGGCCCTACTCTCCGCATCCCGTCTCCATTGGCCTTTGGGGATGAGAGGGGCGAGGGGCAGGGCCGGGCGGAGGAGGGAGGGCCGGCGGTGGACGGGGCGGGCCGCGGGGCGGGGGGTCGCGGCTGACAATGCCCCGGAGAGGGGGGCGGCGGGACCGGCCGGCCCCGAGCACGAGGGGCTGTGGGAGCCGGCGCCATCTGGGCCGGGCACGGTCCCGGAGATGTGGCTTGTCCCGGACAGCACCGGGACCCGACGGCAGCTCCCCGGTGCTGAGCTCCTCCAGCCGAGCAGGAGCTGTTTGCTGGCCGTGCCTTCCCCGAGCATCGGCAACACGTGCGCTTGGCCGGACCCGGCCGTGCCAAAACCGGGGTTGCCCACCCCGAGCACCGAAGCGGTGCCGCCCCGCGCACTGGACCCCGCAGCGCCCGCGGTGTCCAGGTGTGCCGGAGCACCCTCACACCCAGGTGAAACTGGCTTTCCCCACACACACGGGCAAATGTTCGAACGTGAGGATGGGCGTTTGTAAGAAAGGAAAAGCCGATTATGTTAGTGGTTCTCACTAACCCCTTCCTACAGCCCCGATAAAAGCAACTCCAGATGGCCATGCAGGACAGCGCTCTGCTGCCGAGGATGAGCTGTTCTTTACCTGCCTCCTCACAAAACGGCCTGAAGTTTACCTCTGTCTCAAGTCCAAACTAGCTTGCCAAAATGCAACCTAAACTGCAAACGTATGGCTTGAGAATCGTGCTTCACCGCTCTCTGGATAATGTGTATGGGGAGATACCATCAAATGCTGCCACTATCATTTAAGCTTTCAGTTTCACCCCTGATTTTACTCCATGCTTGCAGCCACTGATTTCTAAGCTCTTTTTTTGTCTGTTTAGAGTTCCAGTTTCTAAAGATACCACGTAGGAAGGCATCTTCTTACTCAGCAGATTTGCCCCCTGTTTGCATTCATTGTGAGAGCTGCTGACTTCAGTGACAGGCCAGTTTTTACTGCTTTTTGTTCCTGCCAGCACTGCAAAGCTCACTGAGTCGGGAGCTGGCAGCCAAACCGGTCCCTTCTGCTGCATCATCACCGGGACTGGCTACAGCCTTAGTCAGTGACTCCTCTGAAAGTCTTTGGGAGAAAATCAGAACTACCAAAATATGACGTAAACCATAGTCTGACTTACATCACCTTCCTCACTTGTCAGAAACACCTGAGCAGAAGAATTCATCCTGCTCTGATTTTTCTGGAGGTTTCAGGAAAGGTAATTAGGAAATGCTCGATTTACATGCAAAGCACTTACCCAAAAGGCATCCAGGCAGTTTCACAGTCGCTTTGCAAAGCAGGACTGCACACGCACATAGGACCAAATACAGCAACAGGATCCACCTGACCCAGTATTTTTGAGTTTTCCTCAGTGTTTTAATTTGTCTAGTCAGAAAAGTGTGAACTACGGAAAAAAAAGTATCACCTACAAGCAATTTTGTTTATATTATTTTTCAGCATTAATGATTAAATGTTCATTCTTTCTTGTGGCAAATTCACGACTTCCATCTGCAGCTTGTGCTGGTACTGTACTCTCTCCTGCTAAATTCTGGTTCATCAGTGTGACCTGAGTTTGAGATTTCCAACATGACCTCAGCGCATCTAGAAGACAAACACAACAACAGGGAATGCAGTACCTAAGCTGTGTGCTTTGGTCATTTGGTGGAGTGGCTGGGACTGTCCCTGGGAAGATGTAATTTCCCTGCAGACCTTTGCTCTGCTTTCCTGCGGGCGTGAGTGGGTGGCTGAGCTGTGCTGCCCAGCACTGGACACCACCACTCCTTGCCCAATTCACTAGCCCTTTTTCAAGGAAGAGTTTGTCTCTGTGGAAGAGGGGACCAAAAAAGCCAACAGAGACAGAGCAAGTTGTAGTCCTGTCCTACTTGTGGACTGGTTTGCATTAGCTGTGTCCTCTGGGCTCATGTCTATTCTGGTGTGATGGGGAGGCCTCTTTACCATCTCCCTGGACTACCCTGTGCCAGCAGGAGGGTTTGCCTTGTGAGATCAAATGCAATATTTGTCCTAAGTGCCTTATCAAAGGAAGTGCTTCCCAGTGGAGCTCTCCTTGTGCCTGGGTCTGGGCAGCTACAAACACCAGCATTTCCATTTGCACATTTCTGTTAAACAAAACAAGTAATAAAATCCCTATTAGAATTAAGCAGTTCAATAACTACATAAGCATAAACTTTCCCTGTTTAATTTGTCAGAATTCATTATTTTAACACATTTTCCAGTAATTAATTGGGTTAAAGATAGTGCAGGCTCATGATAACATATCTAAATTCATACTTAGCTGATAAAGTCATTGAACCACAGTTCAAAGGCACTGCCAATCATAACTTTGTCAAATACACCTTTTTAGTAAATATGCAGCCAATGAACACAACTATCTACTTGGCCAACCATCTCAGAAGCATTATCTTGAGAAAGCCAGAAAGGCAGTTCAGGAGTACAAGATGTTGCCAGCCAACATAAACAAAGCTATGCCTACTTTGCTGCAGGGCAGCAATTTTTCTTCTGTCACCAACACAGACTTTTTGTGCTTGATTCAATCTGTATTTTTGGCTATGCAAACTCCCCTGGTTTTTATGGTTCTTTTCAGACTCATGTAAACCCTTTTCTATGCTTTCTCTTAGATTTTGGGGTCTGCAAACAAGCTGCACACATCTTTCAAAGAAATAATAACTTGTAATACTGAAGCAGTCAGCTCCTCAATGTCTTAAAACCCAAATCAGTAGTAAGAGCTCTCTTTGAAGTGCTACCAGCAGCTGGAATAACAGCGTGCTGTCCAGGTTGCTGTGTGTAAATAACCTGATTTTCCTTATGCTGCATTTCAGTCTCAGCCCTGGCCAGACCAGTTTATATGTTTCCTGAAAAGAAAGATTTAAAATATCTGATTGACACGAACAGATCTAACTCTGGGCTTTTCTCCATGTTCTTCTGCCTGTGCATAAGGGCAGCTGGCAATCCATCCAGGACTACTAAACTAGGCTGGAGCTATAAAATCCAAAATTTTGGTACCATGATGAACCAGAGAGAGGGATTTTCCAAATGAATGAAATCTCATGATTATGGTGGTTGTACACTTCGTCTAAAATGTTACCAACATCTCTAGAAAGTGAACTGGTAGGCAGGAGTCCTCCCCGGGATGGAATATGGCAGCCTCAGGAAAAGGAAAGAAGCTGCAAGTTCACTTGTAATTCAAGCTTCCCAAGGTGAACTCTGTATCTACGAGATCGCTGCAGACACAAGTGCAGGATGGAGAATGCAGTTTCTTCCCAGGTATTTCTTTTCATTTACATATCTTTTAGCATTTCACTCTCCCCTGAGAAAAAGAATAGCACCAAGTTAGCTCTCTTATCCCTGTGGTCTGGGAAAAGCTGTCACAGCAGCATGGATGGTGTTTGGTGTGGCCACAAACTGCCTGAGCTGGGCTCCCACGTGCTGCCACATCCCACCTGATCTAACAAGCACAGAGACAAGAAACTTGCTTTGCCCACAAGATCCATTCACCAGGTTTGGCTTCGCGTTACTCTGCTCTGACACCATAATGTGGCACAGAAAAGGATAGGGACAAACACCCCTGGGTGGGAAATAGGAGAGCTGGGGAGAGAGCTATTTACAGCAGTGTGAGTGTCCCCACTGGCACATGTGCAAGCACTACCCTCAATCAGCTGTAGCCTACAAGAGGTGGTGGTAGGGTCCCGGAGCCCAAATCCATTTTCAAACTGACATATCATCATCATCCTGGTCTCCCTCGACAGGCTCAGCCCTTCCCTGCTACCAGTGCCACCTCATCCTGCTGGCAGGGTCACTGCTGCTGTGAAGAAAGCTGTAGCTACAGACGTCCAGGGTGGAGGAGAGGTACCACCACCAGGGCAGCCTAGCGTGGCTGCAGCAGTATTGGAGCTGCAGTGCTTTCCCAGGGCAGGCTGAGAGCAGTGGTAATTGCCAGAAACCCATTAAGTGCAGGGGAATTACAGCAATTTGCACCAGGCAGCTCTGCCTTCAGACAGTGGAGTCCTGAAAGCCCAGCTGAGGGACTGCCACGACGCTGCTCTCCTGGCAGGGTGTCATTAACTCTTCTTCTCAGGGAAGCCTCTTTTGTCTTTACAGTTCTTGCTCTGAGTGTTTTTGATCTGGTGTCATTATAAGCATGTTTAGACACTTTCTTGTTTCTCATGCCAAACTCCCAGCCCAATTACAACTGTATTCACAGATTTTCAGTGTGTTATGCTAAGTCTATTAAGACCCACCATACAAATGTTGACTTTTGGCACATTTGGTCACTTAGTAGATTCTTGCTTCATTTTGAACCTGTGTACAGCTACTATGTCCATTGCCTTCTCAAAGGAGATTCACTCCTTCCATGAGCAGATGGGCAAACACACTTTGGGCTGAGCCCTTGGGATGCTAATGAACTTTCTCTCCAGGGAGCCTTCCTGTACAGGAAAAGCACACCTTGACAAAGGGATTTTAACACAGATCTCATCTGGTTATAAACCAACAGACACCAAAGTGGAAGGAATACAATTAATTGCCTCACTAGCATTTTTCCCCCCTTCCAGCCACCTTCCACAATAGTGCTCCACTGGCCCAAATCGGTGGGTGCACCTTGGCCAGGTTGTTTAAGCGTGCCCAGAGGCAGCCTCCAGATGTTTACACACACCCCCGAAGGCTCAGCACACCAGAATGAAGAAGAACCCTGCCATGGATTTCAGCAGGAGAAAGACAATACTCCAGCATCCTCCCCAGCTGCTGAGGTAACCACAGGCAGTTTGGAAGAGCAACTTCACAGGGATCCGGCAAAGTACATTCCCTCATTCTCCCATGCCCACTTCCTGCACAGCACCAAGCTGTGAAAAATACCTCCGTATTTTTGGTCAGTCAGTGTGCTGTTTCCTCGACGCATGCCATCAGGTCTCGTTCATACTTTTAACAAATCACCCAGCTACAGCTACAGAGAAAGGGGCATACCTGATTCCGATGCCCTCTTGCCCTTACATACACTGTGAAGATCTTATGGTGTGGAGTTTGGATTGACCACAGCTTCAAGCTCTCTCTTCTGGCCTTCATGGCACAGCTGATGCTCCTTTGCCAGCTCCTCTGGACATAGCCTGCCCACGATCCTTTCTGTTTTTCAGCAGAGCTTGTCTTCTCCTGGTTTATCTCCCTAGCCTGGCTCTTAGGTGCAGAAACAACAAGAGTTGCAACATGCAGCTGAAGGTATGGCAGTAGCGTGGGACACGGCTCGGATCAGGCAAACCACCAGGAATGTTTCCCAGGCCAAGGAGCCTGCACAACTCTGCCACCTTGGGCTCTCAGACGAGGAGCTGAGCACTGTTTACTTCCTCTGAGCTCAGGGGTGCTCAGCATTCCTGGGAGGAAAGTCCTCAGCACTCAGCTGCCTTGGGACTGAGGTGACAGCAGACTGGCAGCAGCAGCTGGAATCTGCACACTGAGACACACAGAATAACTTAATTAAAGGTTTATGCATATGTAGAAATTGCAGGGAGGTGCAGGAACGGCCAGCAGGTGGAGAAGAGCTGCCCCATAAACTGCATTTGCAATGTATATATATTTTTAATCGGCTCAGTGCAGTCCCCTCTCTCAACCTTTTCCCCAATACGGAAACAAAATCCTGGAAATGCTGCTGTACTGTACTCTGATGTTATCTTCCATAAATCGAAGTGTTTACACTCCAGGTCGATACAATAAGTATCAGACCAAGAATAACTGAACAGAAAGAAAACGTCTCCTAGGTTACCACTCTCTGTGTTTGAATCTACAAAGGAATCTGTCTCAGAGGCAGCTTTTTGTTAGAGGCTGTCATGCTTATCATGACAAACCCACTGTTCTGCAGCTATTTGTTTAGCAACAGGCATGAAATATGGTCTCCTTTCATCCCTGTATAAGTTACTTTCATTCTGCTGTTACAACAGGAAACAGGGAAATAATTTCTTCCTCTTTTCCTCTCTCTGTTTGCAATGAGGAAACAAATATTGGAAATAAAATAAATTAAAAACAATGCAAGTCAGTGGCTAGCTAGCCTTTGGACATACTCTGAATATACCGTGCTACAGATACCTGTTTATTTTTGCCATGAAAGGTTGCAGCCCTTTCCCTTGTATTTGCATTCTCAGCCTGTTAACAGCGTGGTCTCTCCTCTTATCTACAATTTATCCCAAGGAACTATTAAAAAGAAGGATTGGAGGAGGCTTCCTGCTGCTCTTGTCCCATTTCATCTCACAGAGACATAAGGAATTGCTGGTCAGGGAGAGGCCACTTGGCCAAAGCAGCCTGTGCCCCATGGGTTTATCTCGGCGCTGCCAGCGCAGCTCCCTCCAGTGCACTGCCCTGTCACGGGAGAGCGATCGCCTCTCAGGAGTGTGAAGATAAACAGATTTGAAGCCTTCAAGGCATGTTCCCAGCACCTCCTCCCCCCCACATGCACAAGGGCTCGGCCTGCAAACACCCCCGTGCACAACACGGCTTTGGGGATGAGCCCGGGATGTTGGAAGGGCCACATGAAGCTGTGACTTGCACCAAAACTTTATCAAGAATTCGGGCTGACCCGCTAAAGGCAACACCCCAGTGCAAGGAGCGAGTCAAGGGGGGTGAACCGAGGAGAGCCAAAAGCTGGGCAGTGCAAGGGGGATTTCTTTTGATGCTCAAATGACTCCCTGCATCAGCTGCAGTCGCTGGGGTTTTATCTCAGCTGGGCTTCTGGAGTCACTTGGCAGTCCATGGGGATTTCCCCTCTTTTAAAGGCTCTGGAAGAACTGTCTGCCCAGTGCTGGACAGGATCTAAAGGCAGGAGACACGGCTGGATCATGGTGTCCTGTGTGGCCCAAGGGACTGTGAGGAGTCAGAGCAGCCCACCCCAATTCCCCCTTGCCCTGCATTGTCACTAACCTGGTCACTTACCTGGCTCAGTCTTTACCTGGCCCCTGCCCAGGTGTAGCAGAGCAGGAGGAGGAGATCAGAGGCTCTGCTGGAAGCACATCCACAGGCACCCTCAGTTTGATGCAGTTCAGCATTTACGCCAACCCAGCATAGGCACTGGAAGTGGCAAAGAGCTTGGAACACGACGAATCAGGGAATGAATCCTGATGGAAATAACTTGGGAGGTAAAAAACAACTTCCCCTCCCCCTCCCCCCGGAATCAGTTCCCCGGTTCAGTTTAGTATGTGGCACGCACAGATGTGCCTGCATAATACACCAGGACAGCAGCCAGCAGTTAAAGCTGCTCATAGCAGAACTTGGGTTCAGCTGTGCTGCTAGCCAGCTATCTGTGCTGCTCTTCATTAGCCTGGGCTTACATTTGCTAAAAGCTAAATAACACATTGCTATCATTTATGTTCAGAAACCACTGTAAGATCACAGTGGCCAAATGCTGGCACATGGCAGAACTTGTATTGTTCAAATACTATGGAATACATACCAACATGTTCATCCTAAGTAACTAGAGACAAAAGTATGTGTGGGTGGGTGGGGAGGGAATGACAAGCTAGTGAGTTAAAGTGGCCCAGTGTGCTCAGTTGAGAACCAGACTAGTGCAAGTCACCGAGTGGAAATCCCACCTGGAGTGGCTGGGGGGGGATCCCATTCAGCCTCAGCAAGGTGCTGCAGCACTGAAAGCGTGATGCCTTGGCCTGACTGGAGAAAACCTTCACCATGCAGACAGCAGACCAAATCCTCCTGAGTACTAAAATTCCTGTTGGCTTCAGGAGGGGCAGAGATGGACAAATGCCCTTTCCAAGGCACCCCGAGTGAGCTGCAGCCCCCCCGCCCCCATTAACACCTCTGGTGCAGGACATCCCCAGTCACATCCTGCAGCTCCCACAGCCCAGCCCTGCTGCAGCTGCGGATTTTGCTGCTCAGTCTTCAATTAGATACAGCGTGATCAGGATTAATTTCTTTCTACAGTGAGAGATCAAGTGATGCAGCCTGTTTGCACCTTAAGAGTCCATTAGACTTTTCCCAGGAAAAACATGCATTTACACGACTGAAATGTTTTTCACTTTTCTAACTCAGGTTTATCTAAGCATGCAAAATTTCAACTTTGCCTCTTATCTTTACACAGTTACATTTATATGAATGAAAGTTTGGTCTTAGAACGGTTTGCAGTCAGACTTTAAATTCTCAGTGTGGAGAACGGCAAAATGAATTATTTTGTAAAATAATAATCTTTAGCCACATGTTAATAGGGCTCAATTACATTACTTTTACCTTGGATGAAGCAGCACCTCAAGTTTTGATAGCTAACTTTTAATTACACTGAGAAGAGCACTTGTAGCATTCTGATAAAGCACAGATAATTACCTTTTACTAAGCTGTGAAATAATTATTCTGCCAGCCTTCAGCACAGGATAAAGGATATACATGATTGTTTAATACTTCTTGCACAGGATACCTGTAACCATTGGACTAAGACCCAACATAGGAACGAACAGCCTCTCAGCCCCCTGGTTTTTGGTCCATTTCTGTCAGTCTACATGGAAAGGGAGGCATTTATTTAAAACTCTGCATTAAAGCAAGCAATAGTGCATGAACAACTAATTAGGAATAAATCTGTTAAGGACAGACAACTAATTGCTGGGCAGCAATACATATAATAGGGGGCTCATAACTCCATCAAACACTTTCTGAAACTGAATTTATTATATAATGTATCATAACTACAAAATAACTGTATTGATATAATGTATCATAGCTAGAAAATACTTTGAATAGCTACAACTGTGTTGTAGCAATTCGAAGTAAAGAAAATATTCACAGAAACCACAGCTTCAGCTAAAGAGCAATTTCTAATCTCTTCTGTATAGAAACTCCATTACTTGGGCAAAGGAAGAAAGCAGATTTTCCAGACAAAGGGATGACATGGTCTGGCCAGGGTAACTTCTATTAAAGTGGCATAGTTTGTCATATCTGACAACCCACTGAAGAAAGTTATCACTAGTTAAGGGCCTGACCCTGCATTCCTTACGTAGACAAAAATCCCTTTGAAGTCAATGAAGCATCCTGCTCAGATAACTATATCAGGATTCGGCAATTAATGAAAACTTTTAATTTCTTAAGTAGATTATAAAAGGTTTTCCCTGGAAAATAACTATTACATGTTACTCACAGCAACTCCTTGGCAGTGTGGGTTTGTTTCCAGCAGCTCTTGCAGCACAGGAACTGTTTCTCACTAACTAGGAACTACAAAAAGTCAAACCCACATTGTTTTCTATTTGCATTGATCTGCCTAAAGTGTTCTTCTCTAGCTGATGCCTAGTTGAAGGTTTTGACAGCTTTGCATTCAAAAGGTCAGTTAGCAGTCCTCAGGGCAATTTGATTTAAACCTTTAGCATTTTGCATACTCCCAAGCAGCAGTGCATAGGAGGACATGTGTGTTCACAGCCTCCAAAAGGTCAGACTTCCCAGCCCTCAAAACAAAACCCCAATCAGAAATATTTCAGCTTGCAGAAAATATCAGAAAAGCTATCAGACAATTATGAAAACATTTTCCGTTAAATTAAACTCAAAAGGGCTTAAGAAAAACAAATTGTGATGTATGTTTTTAGACTGTGGTGTATTTCAACAGGAAGTTTTACATTCTGTCACATTTAGGAAGGCTGCCTTATCTGTCTTTCCTCAAGAGGCAGGCTCACTTACTCAATGTCTGTTCAGGTTTTCCAGGCAGACTGGCCTCCCCCCTCCCCGAAATCCCAAGCCTCTCTCTGGGATGAAAACCTGAAACCTACAATGCGAAATTTGTTTGAAGTCTCATTAAGCAAGAAACCTCAAATTAAGGACAGCTCAGCAAACAAAACATTTTTCTACAGAGTCACGTGGACCTAAACCAAGCATTACATGGAAGTTCTCCCTCATTATCCCCTTTGTGAGCTGTTTGTATTCTGATTAGCGTGCTAATGATATATGTTCCACAGAGAAAAAGCAATTAAGTCTCCACTTCAAAGAAAAATGATTTAGTGTAAGAATACCAAAGCTTGTGCTTGCATCTCCTACTGATTTTGTGATGCTGCAGAGCAACACGGCAGCTATTAAATGCTGAATTGCCATTTATAACCATAGAAGATGGTAGGTGTTGGTTGCCTTTTAAATATAGAGGTGCTTCAATAACATGCTTCTGTGACATTAGAAGTATGGGTTCTTGGTGGTGGTTGAACTGCAGATAAATAAGAGAGCTCCTCTCAGCTCACATCGCAAGAAATGCACATTGATTCCTTTAAAGAAATAGCTGATTAAAAAGGGGGATATATTAAAAGAAACAAACTGCCTGAAAAAAAAGGAGAATCTCAAAAATAATTTGATAAGAACTTACCTGAAAACCCCCCACAACAAACTAATGAGAAACAGAAAGGAAAACACACATGAACCGACAGCATGAAAAACAAGAGAAACAACAGACAGAAGAGTCTGGTCTCCTAACAACTGACATTATTTTTGACCACAAGAAATGAGTAAAATGAAGGAAACTACACATATTCAGATTTAAGTGCTTCATGTGTGTTTTAGCATGTTACCATTGCAATGATGTAATTCCTACCCTAGGGAATTGATGAGTACCACATATTTGCTAAGGAATGATGAAGTTGCACTGAAAAAAGTACACAAGAAAAAAAAAAAGGAAATGTGTGCTGATCCAGGACATGTTTCACATTGACAGTGTGCCAGAGGCAGCTGGGGATTTCATGGAGACACGTGCAGATTTTTGTAAAGACGACGTCAATTAGTGAAATAGCACCAAACTGTGTTATGGATTTACAGAACAAATCAAATGTCGAGGCACCAGGCAGCTTACAAAGTACATTTATGTATGAAACAATAGAATAGAAAAGGAAAATTAGTAGTTTACAGACATATTTTGCTTGGGTTTGATGTATAAGTACTCAACCCAGTCTCTAGTAAAAAAAATAAATCTGTTTAATATGCTTCAGATGTGACTTATTAACAGTAATTAAAAAGAATTGAAGTCATGTGTCCTTCAAGAAGTGCAAGTGAAGACTCAGTTGCACTTTTAAAGAAATCACTGTTTTTAACCTCCTCTTAACGCTCTGCCTCGTGATGCAGCAAAAATGTTCAAGAATCACCTGCACCACCTTGAGAGACTTGATACAAACAACACCCAGCCTAAAAACCTGGCTGTTTCGAGAAATGAATTTCAAATGAAAAAACCACATCCCCTCCTGCCTCAAACCTCCAAGTCAGCACCGAACGTGTCTTGTTCGTGCCTAAAGCCTCATTTCCCTTACACCAAATGGGAGAGCCCTTCTGCATATACGATAACCTTTGGAGTAAAGAAGAAATTTTAGAGACAGACCATTTCTTACCAAAACCTTTTAAGACAATACAAACCAAATTAATGACACGGACTGAAAACCTAAGAAAGCCTCACCCACAGCAGTCTGAGAAAACCTTTGACTCAGGAACAGTTTACACTGGAAGTCTTTATTGAGGTTAATCTATATAGTTTACCTTTTTCAAATTCACATCTTAGACAGCATCGTAGCTATTTATTCAGGAACACCATTGTCTGTATAACAGTAATAATTAATACACAAACAAAGGTCACCACCATCCTTACTGAACGTGCAACAGGAAGGTCTAATTCCCCAGAGAAGTTCAGCCTTTCCCAGAGGTTTCACAGCATCCTAACACGTGTAACCCCCCCGTGCCAGCAGCTCATGTCACTGCCCTGCCCACCCCTGGTACTGGGAAGGGCCTGGGGAGAAAGCCCAACCCAGGGGCTCTGACCACAGCCAGGGGGGCCCCGAGCAGGGCCATGGCCCATGCCCAGCCCAGCCAAGAGTCCAAATCCCGGGCAGAGCCTCAGCTGGAGTCTCCATGTTCTACACAAGGTGTCTGGAATCAGGGTTGAGCTGCAGAAGCCCCAACCCACGGTAAGAAACTGTTTTGCTTACAGCTCTCAGGCTTGGAGCAGCCCAGAAAACTGCTACCACCAACTGCCCTGAATTTGCACTGTGGTGTCTCTAAAGCTGAGAAAAGCAGAACTATTCCTGCTGCAGCCATTCTCTCCCTCCCATTACTGTCTGGTCCCTGCCCTAGAACGAGCATCTTGCTCAAGCCTACCCTTAAACAGTCTCTTTACAGACAAATGCTTCTTAACCGTATCTGCACAAAACCTTTTACCAAACATCAACCCTACAGACTCTTTTCCCCCCAGACTGATACATTTAGCTGTCACCTACCTGGGAAACTTCTCTGCCTTACCCCTCACTTGGCACTGCTGGCGGTGAAGACTAATGAAATGAGTGCCACAGGGAAGCAGCAGTTAACCTCTCCTCTGCACTGCCAGGGTAAGAGGTCTGCCAGCTGGCACACACAGCCATAGTAGGAACTGTGTTTCTGGTGAAAAAAAATAGGTAAGATTTCATAGCAGCATTTTTGGAGTTGTCCCCGTAAGTCTCTGTGTATGTGCTTCAGGGAACACAGAAGGGTGATGTGCAGAAAACACAAGTACAGAGGGACATGCAGCAGACCCAGGAGAGCATTGAGCAGCCCTGGTTGCCCAAGCCTGCACCCTCCTTTAGCTGTTTGTGACCCCTCCAGAAGCCTCCCAGGTTGCAGCCCCTTCCCACAGATCTGAGGGAATTAATCTTTCTTATTAAGAGCCAGGGTTTTGCAACTTTAGAATTTCTTGAGATACAGCGGCTCAGGACAAGTCCTGACCATGATGTTTGCTGTACTGGCGTGTCCTCTGACCCACAAGGGTCTCTCCCAGCCTGGCACTCCTTCCACAGACCTCCCAGCACCCAACGGCTCCAGCCACAGGAGCCAGGCGCCTTTTTTTCTCCTCCTGGCCTTTCCCTGCCTGTGTGTGTTCTGACCCCCTTCAGCCCGTGGCATCCCCCACAAAGGCTGCCTCACTCCCATCACCTGACCCAGCTCAGAGGGATGGAGCATCTGACTCCTTTGAGGAAAGGCTGAGAAAACTGGGATTGTACAGCCTGGAAAAGAGAAGGCTTTGGGGTAACCAAATTGTGGCCTTCCAGTACCAGAAAAGGAGCTTAGAAGAAAGAAGATGGGGCAAATCTATTTTCAAGAGCATGTAGTGATAGGACAAGGGGAAATGGGTGCCAATTGAAAGAGTAGGTTTAGATCAGGTATTAGGAAAAATTCTTTACTGTGAGCATGGTGAGGCACTGGAACAGGTTGCCCAGGGAAGCTGTGAATTCCCCATCCCTGGAGGTGCTCCAAGGCCAGGCTGGATGGGGTTCTGAGCAACCTGGTCTAGTTAAGGTGTCCCTGCCCATGGGATCTAGTTGACCTTCAAGGTCTCCTTCCAACCCACACCATTCTATGATTTTATGATTCTACACTCAGCACCACCAACCTCTCCTTTACTAGTGACCTAGAGCTTTTAAAGAAACACAGCAGGAATTTTTCAAAGGCTGCACATCTGGGGAGCAGAGCAGTGGGTGCTGCTGCATCTGAACACCTGCACAAAAGCAGCCGTGGCCAACCTAGGAGTGCTAAAATTACTGAATTCTTGCTATTTCAAGACTGATTTGTACTTCAAAGAACTGAATCACAACTTATTAGAATAAACTTTTATTTACTGCTCTCAGGATCCTTATTTTATACTTTAAAGTATGCAACAAAACCTGCTACATTCAAAACTATACAGATTTACTGATATATCATTCACGTTTTACAAAACTGCATATAGATTTGGGAAATTTGTATAAGTTACCTTTATTTACATGTAATATTCTCAGTCCTAATGACCTAGTCAAAGAATAAAACAAAGTGGGATTTTTAAATATCCCTTTAAGACCCATTAACATTTGTTACATAATTTACATATCTTCAGAGAGAGATGTGCTACACTTTCTTCTTGCATATTTATAAAGACTGTGACTAACAGAAATTTCCTGGCCAAAGCTAGGTACTGTCATTTCCTCAGATCATAATAAAATGTTAATTGGCATCATAATAAAATGTTAAAATTTGAGCAAGCCAGGTATATAAATCATTTTTTTTTCTTTTAGAACCAACTTTGCTAATCATTTTAACCAGCACTTGCTCAAAGAAAGTGTTAGCATTAATACAAAAAATACCCACATTTACAAAAGAAATCAAACTAATATTTATATGACAAGTTGATCTACAATAAATTGCACATTGTTGGTTATGACTTTGGTTATACTGTATTAACAAATTTGGTTTCTAGACTAACAGTGGAGAAAAAAATATAAAAATGCAGCTGTAGAAACTAGCAACCTGTAAACATATCACAGGCCCAAATTCTGCAGCTGATCACGTGTGCACGATCTCCATGCAGTTCAGAGAAGTTTGCACACAGCAGACTGCTGAATTTGGCCCAGAAAACCCTGTAAACATGTTCTTTATTGTTATGTAGTGCAATATTGCAAGAATGGATAATAAAGGCCTCTAACTATCAGTAACTGATACTGAGCGATATCCATACAAATTTCACTTTAAGATTGATTTGTTGCAAAAGGCTGAATTGAAAATATTATCCATCGTTGAACTACAAATTTATCCAAAAAAGTGATGAACACTCAATAAACCAACAGTGTACAAATTCAAACAAAAAAATGGATATAATTTCTCATTTCAACTCAGAATTATGCTGCCTCTGTTTTGTACAAAAATCTTGGGTTTGTTACACTGTTTTAACAAAAGCAAGTTAGAAACAGAAATCTAACAAATGTGTCAGTAAGTTAATGTTCTGCAAACTGATGGCTGATAATGCAAACAAATGCTTTCCAATGTTTCACCTAATATGCTGAACTGTAAAGTGCTTAGAGCAGATCTGTTGCAAACAGCCTGAAGCAGCGCAGATTATGATATTGCATTACATGAAGTTTGTTGAGTTTGGTGGGTTTTTTCGGTGTTTGTTTTTGTTGTTGTTGTTTGGTTGTTTTTTTTAAAAACAGTTTAACAATTTCAGTTGCTCCTCTTAAAGCAGCAATTCAAATTTAAACCCTCTGCAAAGATTTCTTCACAGCTTTACTTCAGTAGTTTACTGCAGGACAGTCTCAAATATTGTACAAGAGGCAACTGCTAAAAAACATTTTAGCTTTTGACTTAACTTGGCACTGGCCCATCCAATGTGTATATTGTATTTATCAGCAAAGTATAGAAAACTGTGGAAATGACAAAATACATTTTCCA
Source organism: Pseudotriccus pelzelni (assembly GCA_035584735.1). Taxonomy (NCBI): domain Eukaryota; kingdom Metazoa; phylum Chordata; class Aves; order Passeriformes; family Tyrannidae; genus Pseudotriccus; species Pseudotriccus pelzelni. The sequence goes on from JAWMRA010000016.1 coordinate 13,804,553, forward strand.
AAGTCAGTGAATTTTGAATACTTACGTATTTTACATGTGATACTATGATGATTCAATAGCCATGTGACTAAATACAATGGTAGTCCCTGGAAAATTCAAATTTATTTGTAAACCCTTAAAATGAAATTGCAGCACTGGACCAATATCATTTCTGTCTGTGTCTTAATCAACCCCATCAAAACCCTGAGTGTTTTCAATCGCTAGAAGAAGTTTATCCCATAAATCTTCAAATGAGTCATATGGAGGCAAATCCAAGCGATTAAAGCTGAAAAACAGATGAGAACTCTTAAGTGTTTTATCACTCTGACTAAAGGTCATGATTTATTTAAATCAAATACTCACCAGGTATGAGCTCTTGGCAGCTTTTCAGGGGTACCCCACTGTTCAACTGTGAACAACTGTGGTCCATTTGAACCTGCACGAAAGAATACATCAATTTTCACCCTATTATGAGATCCTTTTATAATCAGCCATTGAAATTAAGAAGTATTTTGGTTCTTTGCAATCTAATTCTGAGATTAGTAGGAGCTATCTATAAGAATCAAGTCAATCTATACTCAGTAACGATCAATAATCCAAAATCACTTGTAATTTAATTATAGCTTGCTATACTCTAATTTCACGAGACTTTTACAGCTGAGGCTCAAAGGTCTATGACCTAAATGCACATGCATGGTAGTTGGCACTGAAAATTTTATGGTGCGTAAATTTTGCACGTAAAAAATTAGACATGTTTATCACCATGTGCCAAGTTGCATAACCTGGCAGAAAGTATTCGATGTCCACCTTAACCTACACAGCAGAGCTGAGTAATTGAGAACTTTTTCAAACATGGTGACCACACGTGTGCATCACGGACCTTCTTATGCACCTGAGAGAACATTTTTGGCTTGCAAGTGCAGCCCCAGCTACCTCTGCGCCTTCAACAACTGCCATGTCTGCTTCTAGGACCTCTCAATCCTCACCAAGTAGAGGCAAAGGGCATTTCATAACCATTTCCATCAGCTGTTGAAAGCATTTGTGTACGTCTGGAGAAGACTGTGCAGTTTGAAAAAGAAAAAAAAAAAATCACTATCTTTTCAGAGAGTGTCTGTTCAGTGTCCCAGTTCTCCAGCTCGCGTGGATTTGCTCCCCGAGTCCAAGCACTGCCGTTTTAGGCGCAGAAATGCCTCCCTGCGCCACGAGAGGGAGATCTCCGCTAGGAAGTCACATCCAGGGCTGCAGAGCGGAGGTGGGAAGGGAACAGCCACGAGCAAAGCACCACAGACCTGCACGGAGCACTGAAGAACTACCTACAGTTCTTCAAATAAAAGCAGGTACAGGAAACTGATTCTGATCCGCACTGGGGTTTAGTGAGGATGGTAAAACAGAAATAACCACAAGAGTAATAAACAAACACTGTGCAAGACAACCTCTAATTGAATTTTACATTAATGAGTGAGTGAATACAATTACAGAAACTGGGACTTGGCCAGAACACTGCCCAAGGATATCCTAAACCCCAGGCAGAAGGAAGCCAAGAGCTTCAGCAGCTTCTTTCCCTGGATCACTCTTTAGTTCTACCTCTAGTAGTGTTTTTAGACAAAACAGAACTCCTGAGACAGCAGAATTCCAGCTGGGTTCCCCTGTGATGAGCATGTCCTGTAACACCAACAGTGCCAAGGTGTAGGTGCAACAGCAGACACACGGCTCAAGTTTACACTGAGGGCACTGTCCTCCCCACTGGAACTCACAACTCATTTAGTGATGGAACACAAAAAATCAGCCAAGTATTTACAATGAAAATGAAGACATGGAGAGATGGGAACATGTGGTGGGTGGTATTTGTTCACAATTCTTCTGTTTTATAAACAAATTAATGTGTTGTTTATAAAGAAGAAAATGTTTAATCAAATAGGCAAATTAGGCTATTCAGTCATTTGCACAGGACCTCAAGCACTTTTAGCCTTAATAAAGTAATCTAGGAGAAAACATAATAGCTGATGGCAGCTGCAAACAGGCTTCCATCAGCAGAGCATCCCCACCCTCCTGGGCTGCTCTCTCTGCCCGCCCGCAGTTTTTCCACAGTGGCTTCTCTGGCTTTGCCATTGAAGTCACTCCCCGCTGTCATCTGCTTGTTTCAGCCTCTGCCTTGTAGGTTCACAACGTTCCTTCTGGCATTGTGTTTAACCCGGGTCATTTCAGTGGTGCCCTCTGGAGTATATCCTTCCAAACAACTGCATCTGTACAACCGTGGCTTGTGAGCAGATAAAAGCAGCTGGGGAACTGAAGTTAACTGCTGATGCCAGCACGTCTTTGTAATCAGATCTTGGATAACAGAATTTTCTTCAAGCTCAATCATGTGTTAAACAGGATTTTTGCAGCTCTTGAGAACTTTAAAAATCCAGACTCGTTTGAGAAGTCCCGTACATTTAGAAACTTCCAAAACCAGAATCAAAACAAAGGTTTTATAGAACGTGGGACACGTGTGTGATCTGAGTGACTCTTCTCTAACTTTGATTCTTAGAACTGCCAGTATGTACTAATTTTTAAAATTTGAAAAATAATTTGCCTATGTCTGAAGTCAAACATCAGGACAATTTTGGTTTCAGGTTCTCTGTTACTTAACTGTGAAGGTAATCATAAGTACTCACCATACAGCTCAGCAAACCCATTCATGGGAACACGGGATGTGCCAGTAACAAACTGAAGTAATCTTATTCTCTTTTCAGAGTCCATCATCAAGACTGCCTATGTACGATAATGATTACAATTAAAGACTTACTCTTAAATTAAGGTTTTAAGCTAGTAGACTCATGCAACATAATATCTACCTCTAAATCATTATCTGTGAGATATACATATGTATTTTTAGTGATACCCACAGTACACTTTCTCTGCCTATGAAGTCAACAATTTTTTAATGGCACAGTAACAAGAGTATGGTTACTGGCTTAGCAGGCTGTTAAAATACTTCCCTTGAAGATCTGGCCCCTACTTTCTTTGAAGTTTCCTGATGTTATGAACTAGCAGCCAAATTCCTGTAATTTATTAAACAGAAGAGTTTAACACCTCTTTAGTGTAACCATGCCAGAAAAACCTACACAGAAATATTTTTAACCCCAATCAGACATGGATTTTTTTGAAAAAGCAAGCATCAGTATTGTATTTACACTCTTACCATGCATCTCATCTTTAGTTTTCTAACTCCCTCAGGAATTCTAATGGTCAAATAATATTTACCTATTCTGTTGTTTAATCACACAATAAACTAACAGAGCAGAAAGGCAACAGCTTTGGCACAGTTTTCAAAACAAAAAATATTAGAACTTCATGATACCTTCCAGAACCACTGTATTACTTGATGGTTTATGTTGTAGCCATTCTTGTATTTTGTATGTAGTTTCCAATCAGCCACGTCCACATCTCCCAATCCACACATTAACAACTATAAAGATAAAACCCCAAACAAACAACACCAAAGTTTAAAGTCAGTAAAATTAAGTGTCACTGTAATTTGCTTTCTTTTCCACGGTACACTTACCTCTAGCTCATTTTCATCAAAAAGTTTAATCAGATCCTGCGGTATTAGTTCAAAAAAGCCCTAAAAAGATGAGGGAAGTTTTTAAAAATCAAGTCAACATTATTTAAGCATTTTTATTCATGAAGAATGATACTTAGAAGCTTCAGTAAACAGAGCCAAAGCAATACATCAAATACAGATATTTGGACATCAATAGTCTGCAGATTGGTTATAGTATTTTGACTTCTCACATCTTCACTGTGCAACACAAGGGATGAATATGGAAGTCTGAGTATCACATATGTGATACAATTTATATAAATAAGGATAAGCAACCTAGTTTAAATCAAACACAATTGAATTAAGTTTCATTTCTGCAAAGGTCATTAAATAGTTTGCACTACAGCTAAAGATGTCGGCCATGATTGAGAAATCAGCACATTTTTCAATATGAATTGAACACCTCACTAAAAACATATAAAAAAGACTTTTAAGTCTGAAATATTTCAAGGCTGACACTACAAAAAGTATCATTGCCCTTTTTTTATACCTTACATTATTTACATAAAACTATCTGCGTCTTCAAGATGTCCAAAAAAACCTTGATATTAGACGTAACAAATTCTCAGAAGAATTTATTTTGTAATTAAAGCTATACCTCTTTAAAAGCTGTCATTTGTTTCTGCACTCTGCTCACAAATCTCCACTGAATTACAAGACTGTAGGAAAAACAAAGAAAGAAAGCAAACCCATTTAAAATAAAAGTGTTTTATACACACAAAGCACCAACTTCCTTTTGTAAATAAAGCTACACCACACAGAGGTGGATACAACTGCACACAGTGACCACTACTCACTGAATGTAGTCTCTCTTGTTCTTGTTGGTGACAACTATTTCTGATCCACCACTCTTCAGTTCATGTTGATGGGTCTAAATACAACACATAGAAGGGGTGTGAAACGAGGCAGGGACGTACCAGAATTCCTGTGTTAATATCAGGTAATTCAGGGAACTTTTGAACATCGCAGAATTTGGAAACCATGAGAAACAGTTTCACAGGTCATGTCATAAAGAGAATTTGGTTGATTCTTTTTTTTAAAAAATGTATTGTTCAGGGATATTAGACTGCATGGGGAAACCTCCATTTTTCTGATCTGCTACAATACACAACCCAAGCCAGCACACAATTTTCCAGTACTGTAGACTTGGCTAACTGCATGTTCCATGGCCCAGCCTTCTTTCCAAATCTCAAGGAAAACCAATTACAGAACCACTTCAGCAACGGTCCCAGTAAGTGAATCAATATGCATCACTATTATATAAAGATTTATACTAGTAGACCTCAGTAAACAAATATGTGATTTTCAGTTGATCATGGATGTACATTTTTGTTGCTCCTATTTAGGATCACTGCAGTTACACAAGACCATAAAGACAATTACCCTACTTAGATCTTGTTGGCAGCTGTAATATAGAATTTTCATGTAGAAATTCCACAGGGTTTGTATGACTTATCTTCAATAGCTTCCTACACAATAACAAACTTGTTTATTCTATAGGTTTCTAGTACATATTAGAGAAAAAAAACATTATGTCCCAGTGATTCCAACCAATTCCAAAAGAGCTCATCCTTTCCAACCAATCACAAAAACAACCTCTACTCCAGATTAAGTAATGAGACTATGGACGCCTTAGTCTTAGGCTGCCTTCACAGCAATAGCTACATTTCAATACAAGTAATATTTCAGAAAAAAACACAAGCAGTTTCTTAAAACTCTGCTTATTTCCAAGTCCTTTATCACATCCCAGACAGGTTAAAAGCACTGCATGAGAAAAAGCAGCTGAGTGAATGAAGGGGTTTTCTTAACACCACACAGATAAAATCAGCTGATTTCACAGGTCAAATGTTTTCCTTGATGTTTCGTCTATTCTACTTTACATAAACATACTAACCTGACCAAAAAGCTCTTCATCAACTATAAATCTGAGGTCCAGTTCTGTTGGATCATTTTCAAGAATCCATCTCAGAGAATTGTAATATTCACTATCCTGAGAAAGAATTACAAACGAGTAAGCAGAAAATAGAGTAGCCACCTTTTAAGCTCCAAGAGGTTCCATTACAGTCCAGTGAATGCTGCTACCCAGGGAAACCCTCTGGTGGATACAGGGACTCTGCAACTGTACAAGGCTCTAAAGACATTTGAAGCCTGAAGGCTCAGCAATTCATGGAAATGCCTCACACAGCAAAATATTATTTAAAAACAGGTGAAGACAAGGATCCTAAAGATATTTATACGCAATTTTTAAGAACCCTAGTGCCTAGAAATATTTTACGAAAACATCATAGAAAGTTTAGAGTCAAAGTTTCCAATACAGCTCAACTGACTTAAACCTGAGTCTAGGTGTTTGATATTCTCTGGAAGTTTTAATTCCTATACAACTTACAGACTTATAAAAGATATAGCCTAACATTTCTTTGAATCATGCCTTTTCAACATTCACAGTGTATTAAATATAGAGAAGAATTAAAATGAACATGAAATCTTACCACACATGATAAAGCAAATTACATACCACAGACTCCATATCATGTAGTGTTATTGGTTTCTGGAGCATCATCTTGTAAAAAGGACGAATGAAAAAGGCTTTAAAGAAGAAGAAATACATTCAACAGCATGTAACTTGAGATTCAAACCAGCCACAGCATTAATCTAAATGTCATATTACATAAAATAAATACTAACCATCCAAAAGTTTGCCATGGTAAACAGCCATTCCAGCCACACGACCTATAAACTTGAAATAAGAGAGATGATCTTCATTGCAAAGTCCAGAGTTTGGATTGATCTGCAGAGTATAGTTATCTCTGAAGTTGAGGGAAGGAACAGGGAAGAGAAAGAAAAACAAAATGTTGTACTATTGGAACAGTCTCACATCTGAAGATCTGAAAGACATCACTTAGTTAAATCAGTTCTTGCTTTTCATGATGTTAATATCTAATATGTAACAATACTAAATAGAAGACAATTAGCATATCAGAAACCACCACCATGAAACACCTTTGTAAGTTAAAGACATAACAAAGAGAAGGGATTAACTGCTACTAATTTTAAAGTAGTCAGAAGAACATGCTCTGCATTATTTGTTAAGTGCTGCCTCTTCTGTTAAGCAGGAGATGGCTGCAAGCACTTTTTTGTCCATGCAAGGAGGCCATGGTTTATGTTAGACTGCTGTAAAACATAAAATGTAGGTATTGCCTCCACCTTGTTCTGCTGTCAAGCAACAAGGTGCAAATTATTGCATTTATTAACAACTAAACTCTCCTGCACAGTTGCAGGTGTGGGGGCAGTAATTCCACTTTTAAAGAAGGTCTGAGAAATACATTTGATCTGCTTTCCCCAGGTAAGTCTTTGTGTCTTCTGGACCTGTATTACTTACGTAGCTGAATATTCAAACAATCCATAATAAGGATTAAACATTTCTTTAGAGAGAAGGAAGAACCATTCCCTGGCCACTCCTCCATAGTCTAAACCCTTTTCCCCATCAAATTCAATCCAAAGTCTTGCTTTAAGGAAATCTGCTCTCTTTACAGCTATAATTCTTCTATAAGAATCTTCAAGGATTGTTGTGCGATGAATTTTCATTTCAAATCTATTTGGAATATCACTCTAAAAAAAAAAAAAGAGAATATGAAAACATAGAACAATAGAACAAAACCCAGCATCTTATAGCTTTGCAGAGTATGCAAATCGTGTAAAAAGACACAGAAGGGCACACAAATGTTTTTCTTAAACAACTTGGGAACGTAACACAGAATAATTGATAAGACACTCTATTTACCTACAATTCAACTAGCAAGGGGGATTTCAGATACTAAATCCTATCTCGTACTAAGAAAATACAGTTCAAGTAAGCTCTTACTAGTAACACCATATGGGCAGTTGTTCTGCATGCAGCAAGGCATGCAGTCTTTTTGGACACTGAACATTCATCATATTACAAACTCGATTAAAAAACCCCGCAGTTCATATATAAAATTATTTGGAACCATTTTACCTGGCTTATTTCACCTTCCAGTTCAATATTCTGAGCATAAGACTACACGTCCCATTCTCTTACGTAACACAAAACCTACAGTTGTATTTAATTCTTAAATTACCACGATTCTATTGAGTGGCTGAGCCGTATATCATTTCTCAGAGCCAAGCTTGTTTGACCAGGAACACAAAGAGTGAGGTGCATATATAACTGTGTGCAACTTCCATGTCAGCTCAAAATGCATAGGCAGACTTGGCAGGTAAAAGGTGGATCTAAACTATTTTATTTATTTATTATATATGTAAAATATCTCCCAAGGACACAAAGTTTGATTGCACCTGTGCAGACTCATTGTTATCTGGCTGTCCAGATACTATTTACAGTCTTTTATGCTACGCGTTATAAATACACCTGGCACTGCCACTTCAAACTACAGTCTGCCAATGAGATTCATCAACTTCAGATTTTAAGGCCGTAACAAGTCATTTCAGACATCCAGCCCGATCAAAATGAGAGTACAGATTTCTACATGGACAATGTCAGGTCCATTCTGAGAACTTCCATCTCCATATTCTGAGTTTCAAAACCTACTATATGCTCGAGCAGCCATTTCCAAACTTTTCTGCTGCAGGTCTACTTTCAGGTTCACGACTTTTGTAAACTTTTGGAACCTCTACTTTTTCAATTAGATTGCTTGCAGTCTCATCACTGCATAAAGTCACAAACCCTGCTGTTAGATTAAATGCTAGTTGCTACCAAGTCGCTGCTGCTTCACAAACGTATCTGTGATCACACAGTAAATTTACCTTCCCTGTAACCTAAGCTTTCCCTTGTTTAGAGGCCAAAGTTTCTTAACCTTCTGCTGGACTCCTACTGATAACTGACCTGTTTCTTCAGTTTCTTTCTGAAGAATTCATACTTCCGCTTATAGTCCCTGGAGTAAGGCACGGCCTTGGAGGGGAATAAAAAAGGAAAAAGAACAAGTTTGAGATACTCTAACAATTAATGTAACATAAACTAGTCTATGTTTGTGAAACACAGCCAACGCAGGTAAGTTCTGAGATAACAGGAGTGCACGTTTTACTGCGTGGCAGGGGAGACTTTCAGTTTATAAACATCTGGACTGAAAAGCACTTCTCTGCTCAAGGCAGTTCCACAGAACTTATCCTGCACTTCACCATCAGCTGATGCAACAAACTGAGCTCCCTGACTGGCCCAGATCAAAGTGACCCAAATGCCTCTGGTGACGTACAGAACGCGGAGTCTTTCCTGCTGTATCATGACAGACCTGGCTACAAACACCTCTATTTTCCATGGACAGGGAAGGCTGTTTACATACGTGGGCTATTAATAAACACACATATCAGCTGAACACTAAAACCCATCTATAATTATAATGTGGACCAGCTTTGCAATTAGTCCTGGTGATTTTGCACTTCAGATTATGTATCAAGGCTAGGTAATTATTTTTTCAGTTGGAAATTAATTTCATTCCTTTTTAAGAGACTTTTTTTTCTTTGTTTACTTCTTGAATTGAGCTAGCATGGATTACGCAGGTTTTTTACCCACTTTAAATCCCTCCCCCTCAGGGGGAAACTGTCTTACTACCACAGGAACTGCTTTTTCTTTCTGGCATTTAAAGACCATTTTCACAGAAAGCTTTTTAAACAGTCTTTAAAAAGAAATAAAAATACTTTGTTCAAAGGTCCTGGAAGTTTCACCTTTTAGACTGAATAACTGATAAACGACAGGAGTTTATTTGGATTCTATTATTATTGAAAAACATGAAAATCTACATAAGGAATGCTTACTGGTCCAGTTATAGCCACATTCTGCAGTCGGGGATCCTCCCATTGTGTTCTCTTTGTATCTGCAAGACATTTCTTGATTAGTTCCTTAAAGTTCCATTTAGACAATGTTCAGAAATAAAATGATGAGCAGGGGAGAATACTACGTTGTACATACTGTGGTTTATGAAGAATATTCTTCCATCTGTGTGAGTTCTCTCCTCCCACCCTGGCTGTAAGAAGTACAAATTTCTGATTATACAGTTTGCACAGAACTCAGCATCATCTGCAGTTGTGGGTATTCCCCCACCCCCAATCTACTGTCAGCACTGAAATTCAGAATTGAGTATTTTTTGTAGAAAAAAGCAGGCTGCATTTTCTCATGTGCAAATGTCAATAATACTAATTTAAACAATTACACTCTTTCATCTGCAAAACAGATACAAAACAGTTCACTTACTGGTAATGGGCCCAGGTCTACCGGATCTAGGGAAGTCTTTCTCCTCGGGTGAGCAGGAATTTTCAGTCTTGGATCTTCCTTTGAAAAGAAAATAAGCAGAACGTTAAAATCCTTTTGCTGTTTTGTTCTGCTTTTAATTGTTTCCTCTTGACTAATGATTGTGTAAAGAATATGCCTAGTACCAACTAGGTAATTGTTGCATATTCTGCAGCCAGGGGAATCCTTGGGGATTCTCACTACTCCAGTAATTTACAATTGTCTTCTAGTGACCTCTCAGTTTATTCTATTTACATATATATAAACAAAACTCCCTTAATTCAACTCAGTTTTTGCGTTATCGAGTCGAATGACTCTTTCCACACAGTTTCTGGCACACCTTCTGCTTTTTAGGTTGGTGGGGTTTTCTTGTTGTTCAGTCGGGGGGTTGTGTTAAATGAGTTCTTTCCATAAACCTGGAGAAAAGAATTCTCATTTTGAATCCATTTAATGCATTTCTCTCTTTCCCTTTATCTGACATTAATAGTGACCTACTCCTGAAATGCTTAAGTCCATCTAATGGTACTGCCAAGTGGAACTGTAGCTGTACAGCTCCCTCATCCATATTGTAGCTGCACCGGCTCTGCTTTCCTAAATACCCACCTTGCTCCCTGTGATAAACTCAAGGCAATGGATTTCATGCTGAAGGTAAGTTAACAAAACTGGTTTCTGTTAACAGCACGTATAAGCTATCTCAGTTTTACAATGTCATCTCAGAGGTACTTTACATCTGCGAAACAGACTCTTATGTTCCTCCTTCCAAGCTGAACTTTCAAACACCAACACAAGTAGTAAAACTGATAATCTTCTACTCATTTCATGTATTTTAAATTACTTGGCATTCTCATGACATATAATCCTTAACAGACACAGCCATCTTGGCACTAAAGATCTATGCAGAAGCTTGCTGAAAGCAGGACAGTTTTGATTTGAGAGGAATTACAATTTGAGTCCATGAGAGCAGCCGCCCATTACCCATGTTGTAGTTTTGGTATTGTGGTCAATAAAGAACGGTCTCCCATTGGGTGCATGTCGGACTTCCCAGCCTTTAGGGAGGAATCCTTGCTCCATTTCAGGCTGCTGCTGAGAAGACTGTTGTGATGAGTCACTTGATGTTGCTTGTGGCTGTCTTCCCATGGAAATACTTTGTGCAGCTGACCCCTGACTCGTTTCTGTAGCAATCTATGGTAAATGACCAAAAAAAAAATCACATCAAACCGTGTAAAGCAATATATTTTTGCTATTAGCCTGTATTTTTGGCTCATGAAAGCAGTTTCATAAAGCAAGTGCCAGACAGTACACAGATTTGTTTAGTCTAATATCAACATTGACTAAAAATCGCCGATCATGCTATCAAGGTTAAAAGAAGCCTTTCAGTCTTCTCAGTCAGCTATCACTCCAGAAGGCCTCCTTGGTACATAGTAGAGTGACTTGCCATAAATATTACCGTTCCTAACTCTCCTTGCAGTCTGTCAGACATTTTATGTAGTACTTTACTAGTTTATGCCTTTCACAGGCTCTATTTCAAAGAGGTCTCTCAACTTCATTTCAATAGAAATGCGAGATGTTTAAAAGGTTAAAGGAATAAAAACATCAATAAATTCGACAAGAGACAGTACCTGTACAACTGGCTTTATCCAGGTAGTGGTTCTAGAATTGTGATCTATATAATATGATCTTCCTTTGTCATCTTGTCGTTCTTCCCAGCCTGGGGGTAATCCAGATGAAGTAGGCAGTAACTAAATATTAGTAATAACAGATGAAAAACAATTAAGAAAACTATTAAACTTACTGTGAAAAGGTTTTTCTCTGTCAAATTAAAACAACAAAACTACAATCCAGAAGGTTTGTGATAAAATAGATAAGTATTTATGTCCTTATTGAATAGTATGAAGTAAGAGATTCTTATTTATTTGTTCAAAATTCAAGCTCCTCATGTAAAATAATTCATTTATAAACCTGATTTAGGCATGACTGATCCAGCCCACTACTTCTGGCTATGAGCTCATAGTTTGCACTGTCCCCATGAAAGCATAATGTAACTTGGTATAGCTTTTAATTAAAAGTAAACAATTGTATGTTTGAAAAACAAAAGCTGTATCTTCATGAGAGCCTTCCTTCTGCAGGCTCTACCCAGGCATCAAGCTAATGCTAAACAAGGTTGGAACTTGAAAGCTTTACAACTGAACGAGGCTCATAATTGCCATTTTGTCAGGACAACTGCTGGATATGGAAGGCCAAATATCATTCGAAATGTCAGCACATAATACACATAAAAGCCTGTGGTTTTTGGAAAATGACCTACCACTGGATGTGCAGGCTGCTCTTCAAGTCTGTACGTTTGCAGACTACCTCTTCTGCTGGAATGGTTCTGGAAGTGGTGAAGAGGAATGACATATTAGCTATTATGGCAGCTTTAAGGATGGCAGCAAACAGGCAACAGTGGTTATTACACTTCCAACTATTACAGTTTTCATCTGGAACAAAGTGTTCTGTTTGTTTTCAGATACTGCTTTTTGAAACTCCTGTTTTAACACTGCTAGAAGCGTTAAGTTCACAGTGCCTATTATAATTTTAAACCAAAATAATAGAGGCTTGTGAAAGTTCAGAAAACCATAGCAAGAAATGTTTTGGCATGTCAAACATTACAGTTAATTACAACTAATGACATCACAGTTGAATTTAGCACAGAATTTATTGTGTTATCTTGTCAGGAGAGTAAAGCCCGTGATACATCACAGCTAATACAGCTTTCTAGAGAATAGATTAAGTGAATAATGACTGATAGATTAAGTGAATAAAGATGTGAGAGTCCAACATAGCCAGTCTGAGAAGAGTAATTCAATGCCCGGACTTTGCATAAGCGTTCACCTTTCTGCCTAGAGCCATATTTGGACCTAATTTGCTACAATTAAGGAACTGTAATTCATCTTGCTCCAGGATTTCCCTGATTATTTAAAAGATTTTTCCCTATCTATGTACCCTTTTGGAATACTTCAAAGAAAAACCACGATTAAGTTTTTAATTTTTTTTTGTGGGGGCAGTGGAGGTGAAGGGAGGCAACAATGTCACTCTACCTGACTCTAGCCAATACTTTGAACATCAGCCTCTGTTTTCGCTCAGGCCACCCAAGCAAGCTGAAATAACAGTTTTCTTGCTACCCACTGGATGCTGAATGGCAGAGATCAAGTAAAGTCTTGTTACTCTCACTCGGCTATTTCCAGCAACACTAGTGATGCATTTGTACAAACTCAGATGGACACTGTCAATCCCAAATTTACACTGGGAATGGCATCCTGAACATCACAAAAGCTAATGATTACTTCAATACCCAAATCTAACAGACTAGATGGTCTGGGTCACCTCTGTGGGCTTTCCTCAATGGGCAGTGGATTTCTCAGTCACCTATCAGGTTACAGGGCTGTTTGTGGAGCTCGGGTTTCACAGGACAGCTGAGCTTAATTGCTTTGCTACCAGCAAAAAGACAAGTTTCATCTCTGGCTATGTGCTCCTGCTGCTTTCCTTTGCCACCACGGTATTTGTCAGACAACTCAGCCTGCTGCTTCAGCTTTGCTACAGCTGCAAAGAAACAGAGTTGGGGGAAAGCGAGGATAGTTTTCTGCTGGGTTAGCAAGCCGGACAGACTCAGCCAGAGGTCAGGCGAGTTTCACAACCGGCAGAAGGGCTGTGGAACTGTAAGCAAGCTCCCTTTTTCACTGCTATGGAACCAGCAGGCCTGCAGCCCAATCATAAAACCTTATCCCAATATTCAGAATGAAAAGTTATCTACCTTAAGACTTGTTGAAGTGGGAAAAGTCACCCCCATAGCACAACTCCTTTAGAAACAAGCTGTCAGGACATAGAGAGCTTTCTTCCTCCCTAGTTTTCAGCAGCATTATGACACTGGACTAAGAGGTAGATTTACAGACTGAAAAATGGCCTGTTTTAACCTCAGGGAGAAATGCATGTAACCAAAGCAGGGAAGAATAAAATATTTGTTTAGATGGGTTTCTATAGCAAAAAGACTATTCTTAAAATCTCTGCACTGGAGATGAAATTACAAAATTGCTAAAGGAAATACTTATGGATCTAATTCTACCAGTAGTAACATTTTGTGCAAAATATTGTAGATATTTCTACACTAGAACAACAAGAAAAATAATTTACAGTGTAGGCTGCTGACTGGCCAGTAGCTGAACTGCCAGAGGTAGTAAGTCTGTTACTCAATTCTTCTGCCAGATGAGTCTGTATATCACAATTACTCTGCGAGAGAGGTATTTGAAGGTTCTGACTGCTATACATCGTTGCCTCGTCTTCAGTTATGATTTCCCAGCTCTTTAAAAAGAAAAGAAAGAAAAAATGTTTTCAGAAGGCAGTTTCAAGTTACAATGAGTTAAGACAAGCTTTTTGAGTAGACTAGATTAAAAAGCCACTCGCATTTGAGGAACATTTAGAGATTTCCTCTTTTACCTCAGGGGAATCTCTGTTGTCCACGTTCTCTGTCTCCTCCGATATCTGTCGCCGGTGAGTGAACACGTGCTGGGCCTCCAGCTGCACACTGCCCATATCTGCCACAGCCACATTGTCCCTGGTGGGGTGGCAGGGGAGAACTCAGCACACAGCAGCCACATTTTATCGTTCAACAGCAAGCCAGGCTAACAGCAAAAATACCGTCACAGTCGTTCCCACAGCAGAAAAAGGAACAGTCTGGACTATAACACTTCATGTAACAGCTTACGTGTGTGAAGTGTAAGTTAAAATAAAGAACCAGGTAGCATTCCAGGGAAAAAAAAAGACTGAGGAAAAACAGGACCAGTACTTTAATGAAGTCCCTGACGGGAAGGAAGAACCAGGCTTAAAACTGAAAAATTTCCTTTCCATTACTATAGTTACCTCTTTAATTGCAACCAGTTTCTATCTGGACATACTTCCAGAACAAAGGAAGTGCACAGTGCAGTTAAAATGACCTTTAGCCAGTGACCATTGCACACAGGCTTGGAAGTTAAGCTAGGGAAAGCTCTCTGCTAATTCCCCTTGCTTTCAATGTAACAAGAGCGAACCGGTTACAAGACTTGAATTTTCAGGCCAAAACACATACTGAGCAGTTGGTCTTTTCCACTGTGTCCTTCTGAATTCATGATTGACGTAGTAGGTCCTGCCAAGGATGTCCTGCCTTTCTTCCCAGCCGGCAGGCAGTGGAGGAGATTCCTGCTGCTGCTGTTGTGGCTGGCTGGCAGCATCTGGTTGGTCCAATATAATCCACCCAGGCTAAGAGACATAACAAAGTACTTTTAATTTTACCAAAGCTGGAAAAAGTATCTCAATTTACTAAGCAGCCCCCCCTTCTTTTTAAGCTGTAGTTCCATTAAATCTTAAGCCAGTAAGTTTGGCTTAGTGTGTTCATTTCTCAAGAAGTCACAGGGCAAACTATGCATGCAGAAATCTCACTTTTAAACCCAAGTTCCTTAAACATATTAGTATCAGAAGCTGTTCTTCCAGGAAAATAAACAGCATGCACAGAATACATTAAAAAAAGTGAACAAATGTCATTTCTTACATATGCTGCTAAGGTACCAGGCAGATGAGGATACCCTTTAGTAACAAAGTTTAATTGCAGCAAAGGTGGCAATGCTGAATAGAGGGTAAGTCTTTAAAAGAAATCCATTAACCTACATGGGATGTGCTTACAAAAGATTACATATATATAGTAGTTAAAAGCAAAATATCTTTATGAATTGGAGAGAGTTGAAATTCTAAAACCAGAAAGATGTTGTGTCTCTTTGCAGTTAAACAACATTAAACCTACAACAGAAACTTAGACTTACAGTTTTGTGTAAGATAAAAGCAATCACTTTTAACTGGTTTGTTTCTATAACATTGATAGTTGATTTATATTTATAATGATTCCTAACATTTGTTTTTCAGCAATAAAGACATTTTTTCCCACCTCTAATTCTTCAGCCTGTTCTGTGGTTTCTTCTTCAGACCCATTGTTTTTAGGTAAGTAAGTCATTTTTAATCTAAGGTGGCCTTTAACTCTGGATTTATGGCTGCAGAAGAGAAAATAAAATGATCTGATTTTGCACTTGTGAAATTGTTCCCTGGAAAAAAAAATAGCTAAAAATGCACAACTAGAGGATTATTCTTAAGTTTCTCCACATAAACTTGCCTTTTTATAATTAATGAATTGAGTTATAATACCATTATAGAACTTAATTAATGAGTTTTTAGATTTCTGGATACAGCTTGATATTATGCACCATAACTGGAAAACTTTCTTTCCAACTCACTCTTCTGAAAACTTTCTTAGTATCCAAGGCATAACAGTAAAGAACAAGAACTTAAAGACAAGTTAATTCATATATTTATATGAATTCAACTGTGTGCAGACAATCTGTCAAGCGTTAGATCAACCTGCAGAACTGCCTTTCCTAAGACTAAGTTACAGCAAGCTCACACACTTCGGCATCTGCCTGTCTGTATTGAGCATAATACAACATTAGAAGCCTGAAAAAAGCATTTCCCCATGTTGATTTTATTTAGTATTTTGGAATTTTCTCATTTGTTTGACTGTCGGTGCAAAATTAAAAAAAATGAGAGTGCCGAAAATATCATCAGTGAGTCAACTGGATACCCATCATCTTATCAAAATGGGAAAAAACCCAAAACCAGATCACAAAGGTCTAATGTTTATCTAGGTCTGAGAAAAGCCCACCTCCATTTGAAAGAGGAAGTCACCAACTCTCTTACTTTCCAATGCAAACAGTAAAAGTCATTCTTTTCAGGTACTGGGAAGGCAGGAACCTTATTATTAATATTCCTGTCTAAGTAAATGCAATATGAGCAGAATTGAAGAATTAGCAATACTAAAGCATGTAAAAGTTACTGTAAGATTTCAAGGCAGAAAAGTGGCTGAGCCTGTGGCAGAATCTCTAACTGTAATGCACTGCCAAATTCACGTGGCAGCCACTACAAGAGGTCAGGTCCTTGACTAAAAAACAACTGAAGCTCATTCACGTACAGACAATAAATATTCTTCGTTCATTTGTAGATTAGGAAATGTTACATTCAGAAAAATAGGAGGTCAAATTGAAGTTTGATATTTGACAACTCTTTTAAAACCATTTATCTACAAAAAAAACAGAAGTGTAAGATACTTTAAAAATACTTCTGGCTGAAGAAGATCTATAGATCCCACATATTCTGCTGTTATTTCTCAAATGGAACTCACTAACCAAAAAATATTGATATGCATTTAATGTATTGTATTTCTAAATACTAATTTACTGCTAAAAACTGCTCAGATTTAGGTTAAGAAGCTGCATTTTAAAAACAAACATGAAATGCTTAACATTAATATCAGTGTCCAAATGTTACCTATTATTTTGAAATTCCTTGTCTTTTGTTTTTTTAAACATAGGCCTTCCTAAATGTTTAGCAACTTTTCATTGTCATTTTTATATGTTTATTAGAAAGGTCACATGAAACTGTTCACATGAAACAGGTAAACAAAAGAGACAGGAAGGCAGAAAACAATTTGAAGTTGAAAAGGGATAAATGAGTTAACGCACAACACTGGTCTCCTTTTTCACTGTGCAGTGAAACAGTAAATTGGTCAGATGAAGTTAAAACACAAATTATATCACGGCCTGAAGAAAAATGATGTATTCTTACCAAATAATCTATAAGTATTTGAACAAATTCTGACTTTTTAGCAGAACCACAATATCTTACAAATGGACACTCAAATTTCTTTGATGGAAAGAGACAAATTTAGACTATGTTTTCATACTTACAACTAATTACACAACAGCATTGTTTAGATAAAAAAGTTAGCATTTCCATGTGCTATTTACTAACCTTCTCGGATGAAGAACAAAATCCTTAAACGTATATGGTCTCTCCATACTTGGATTTTCTGTCTGGAATAAGACAAGTTTTTTCAAGACAAATCTTTATCAAGCACTTGAAGTTAAAGAAAACTATCATAAACTTCCAATTAATTTCTTTAAAGGCCTTATAACATTTTAAAATTTAAATTACAGGTTCAGGTACAGGAACAGCAATACCAGTTTTAATCTCAGTAATAAGCCTAATGCTCTGGTTCAAGAACAAAAAATTACTTTTAAGTGTCTACGTATACTAGAGAACGAAACAACTGCTCTTGCAAAGGTTTGGCCATGATTACTGTTCTGTCTTTAAAAAACTTGCTGATAAACCTGTTAGGATCTCCTAATGTTTTGAAACCTCAGAAGAAAATGAAGAAGCTTATTTGTTTCAATGTTCTTGGTGATTTTTAAAAAAAACAACTCACCACGTGCTTTGCAAAAGAAATACAAAAACCAGAAAACACATGTCCAACGCAACACCAGCTCTATTTCCCACTTACCGTTTTTTGTATCTGGTTATATGAATAAGAAACATTGAAAGTAAATTTACATACTTTAAAGAAAATATTTTAAGTAATTGCAATAATTACAATCTCTTCTTAAGACTGTTAATCTGTGAAAAAGCTAAAAGCACTCCTAACTCTGGTAGCAACAATATCTAAACCCCAGGTAACCTACATTTTAAAATAAATACCAGCACTGAAAAACCCCTAACAAATCCACAAAATAAAACAAAGAACCCACATAGCAGGAGAACTTAATCACTTGTATTATCAGCACAATTAACTTCCTTAAATGACTAACACAGTGCATGCAGAAATATTTATTCTCTATCATAGTTGTGAAACACAAGCAAACAAAAAATACAAACCGGTAGCTGATAAAGAGGAATATCCACTTGTCCAAGAAAATCATCTCGAGTCTACAGAAAATAAATAAAAACAAAAACCACAGACAGTTGAAAGCCGCAAAGTGTTTTAAAAAGTGTCCCGACCCCCTGATAGCACAGCAATGCTCTCTAAGGAGCTGAAGGCACCGTGAAATTATAGGCAACAGAAGTTGTTGTGTACAGAAAAACTCCTGATTGACCCAACACTCAAAGCCTTGAACGGTTCTGCCTTCTTCAAAATTAATTTTGAGGGAGCTGGGGCTGAAGATTGAGACTGTTTATTAAATAGTACAGACCAATGTTAAAGAAAACCAGGAGAGTTGTTCAGCATCGTGCTAAAGGACCCTCCACCTAAGAGCACCTGACAATGTCTATGAGCCCAGGCAGCTGTTTAAAACAGGCATGTATAAAGGTGCTTTTTCTTTTCCAAATAATACAGCTACTGTCAAAGATAATGGGAAGCAAATATAAATTTAATCTGTGATAAGTGCTTTGGAACTTCCAGCAATTCTGGTGGTCCCAAGCCCGGCAGCAGAAGCTTCAAGTTTGGCATCAAAATCTGTTTTAACTATGAAAAATTACCTTTTGACTACACAGATTGTAGAGTTTAATTTTAACAAGTACTATCTGAAAGATTCTGCCCTGCCTTGGACGTCTGGACTGTCTGACTACGACCAGACTATGAATGCAGCAGCTTCACAGCTTGAATCCCTCCAGCCTGTGCTGCTGGACCAGGGCAGAGACTGACACTGCACACTTGTCACTGTACAGTTTACTTCTGATCACTGATTTCTGCTTGCCAAAGAAATGAAGACTTTAGTAATCTACTTAGGTAATTTCAGTATTCAGCAATAATCACCACCACCAAACTACTCTCCTTGACTTCTTGCAGATTTACGGGAGCATGCGCTGAGTTGCTTCAAATTCATTCGTGATTTAAAAACCTTTGCAAACCTCCACAAAAGCAGGAAAATGTATTATATGGGTCATTTCACATGAAGACAAATCCCTGCCTGGGTGCTAAAACCAGGACAGCACAAAATTTTTTGAAGGTATATATAAACCTACGGCATTTCAAAAAAAAAAAAACCTCCCTGTAACAAGACTACACATTTTCGCGCTGACTGAGTAAGGAGCTGTGAAAGCCTTCCACACTGGCCTGTGCAGCCTCTGGAATTTTAGGCTTCCTGATTCTTCCAGCTAACAAAAGAGTTGCTGCCTATTCTTTCCTAAATGTGTTGTTGTACCCCAAGCTTTTATTCAAACTCATCACCCCAGGATTTTGATGGTGTTTGCCCACAAAACTTCCCCACCACGAGGCTCTGCATTTTGCTGACATCTATTCCCTTCATCCCGGGGCAAAACCGTGTGTTTCACCTTCCTTCTAGCACAACTATATCTCAACTTTCAATGCCAGTGTTTTACAGTATGAACAACTCCAGTCCAATTCTATCCGTTTTTTGGTCCCACTGACAGTATTCTCCATTCAAACTGCCCTGGCATTAAAGGCTACAGGCATTTCCTGAAGAGGTTCTTTCTCCCTTAACGATTCTGGCACCTTTGTTCTTTAGCTCTGTTGCCCTAAGTTTGACCATTTCATCTTCAAATCAGACATGTATATGGAGAATCATTTTGCTTCTAATGTTTACACCTCCATAAAGCACAGCTAGAGCTGCAGACTTGTCATAGGTAGTATCAGGCTGGAAATTCAGAGATACGTAACTTCAAATTCAATTTGCTGCGCGTATGTCGTATGTTCAGATTTGGAGGGGAGGAAAGCAAAAATAAATACAAAACACCCAACTTTTTGCATCACAAATCTCTTCGAGACAGAAAGCTACAACAGGTTTTCATAACTGAAGAGTCTGAGACTTCCCTTTCTATACTATTACAGACCACAGGTTTCTGGAGAAAAACAGCTATCATTTTTGCCTATGAAGTTCTTTTTAAAATGGCACAGCACATACCTTAGACATGTTAAAAGGCTTAGTATTTGTAAAGTTCTTGGCAATCCTCAAGTGGAACATGCCTTCCAAATAAATTATTGGAATGTGGGACAAAAGTTTTCTCTACTTTAGAAAACCTCAGAACACTGTGTCTGTTACCAGCATAATTTGAGTACGGGTTCCTGTTATTCACTTTATTATTCTGCTGTCTTTCCTGCTATTTTTAGCAGAGCTAGCCTCAATAACCACCCCTTTAACAGTACTTTCTCCTTCAGCTAGAGAGTAAAACTCTCCAGTGGAGATTTCTGCTGACCTCCCAACACCTAACAGATAAATCAGAGAGCAGGAACCATCTCCAGCAACGTGCCCCACTATGAACAAGCCGAGTAACTGCCTTCAAAGAAGTGCCAAAGACGTTTCAAAACAGACATGGCACACATGAACAACTAAATGCCAATGGGGCCGAAACTGTTTGGATCTCTGTTTCATGAGAGCGGGCAAGACAGACAAGTGGGTCAGTTGTTCTTGTCAACTTCTGATTTCTTAACAGCTACAGAACTCAAACTTGTGCTTGCCAAACCGTAAGTGCATAAACCTCGATTAATGATACAGTACACTAACAGAGAGGCCTTGTATTTTACTGATTCACTGGTTTAGTCTATAGAAAGTTATTAAAAACATGTGAGGACAGACAGCTGCTGTACACAATACATTTAAGGAACTCCAGTACGATGCCAGAGCGAGCATTCAAAAGAAAAATATCAAAAGAAAATAACCCAGTCCAAACCCCATTTTCATTTACTGTGTTAATATATACCTAATGAGCTTTAACAATTAAGATTTTGAACGTTTTTTTCTGCAATTCCCATCAGAAATTGGATAGATGCAGATTTTAAACAGACACGCTTATCTGGGCCAGATGCTTAAGAGCAGCACTGAGAACAGTACCCATAATTTATCAGGTTTAAAGACAGTTAACTGAATTTAAAAGCCTTTTTAAATTGCTGGATTCACCACACAGCCTTTTGAAACAGTTCTTGTACAAGACCAGGGCGTTGAAATAACAGGTATTTTCTCTACCAACTTTAGTGACAAACGTTATGTGGTATTGGTGCCTGAATTAGAATCCAAGTATATTCCCAGTCTTTTTCTGACTCAACAGCCAGCTAGTTGTGCACATGTTGGTCTTTGCACAGAAATCTACAGCTGTATGGCAAAATGTGAAAGCATACGGCTTTTATTGGAGGGAATATAAGTATCAATTCAAATTGAAAAAACAAACAATGATCTGGACTATTGCTGCTTAGGAAAACAAGAGCTCAATAGATCCCTTATAGAACCAACATTCTTCTTGCTTAAACACCCAAACATCAACATTAGTTACAAGCTTGATGAGAACGAAAAAAACTTGCCTGAGCTCCACTAGCAAGTTCAAGTATTTTTCTTTTCATGCTGCGCTGAGTATATTATTTGGTTCCCTTGAACTCTAAATGGAGAGAAGTGAGCTTTTTTCCCTTCCAGCAAATACTACCAGCATATGCTATTCATCATGGGAAAACAACAGTTTCAAACAAGAAAAATTCAACTATCACGTTAAGAATGTACCAAATTCATAGATTCCAAAAGTAATGCTTTTTCTATCTTGCAAAGCAATAAATACTTGGTTGCAAGCAATTCACTGCATCCCCAGTCTCCGGTATTTTTAAGGGGGAGAGGTACATGGTGAGGAGACTATTTTTTTTTTTTTTTAATGGCATGTAGGCATTTCTTTTGAGTTGGCATCAATGACAATGAGGTATAAGACTCCTCAGCATATTCAAACCAGAGAAAATCCATACTGTTAGATCAAAGGTTATTACACAACATGTGTTCCTGCAGGACCTCCAGCCCTTCTGGCTGTTTCAACAGCAAGGTGTCAGCACAACATGCCTCAGCAGTTTTACCATCTGCTTAACAGAGAGAACTTAGAAATGGCACTGAAGTTATTTTCACTAACTCTCCCTCGTTTCCAAAGATATTTTCAGAGAACTGCTTATCTCAAGACCAGAGAAAAAGTGTCATGTTTCTCCACTTACAACTTGCACATTTTACACAGAACCATAATCTTACAGCTTTCTCAGAAGTCCATATTTAGTCTACAGTAATTTTATAACAACATTCACATATCAGTCCATTCAATGTGTGCTACGTTGAGAACTTGTGCTTAAAAGTTCATTAACAAAGCAATTTAAGGTAGCTTTTTCTTTCATACAAGACTTCATTTTCACATAGGCCACAGGAAGGCAAAAAGCTGTCTGACATAAGCAAAGCATACTTCAGCACAATATAAACAAAGAACGTGTCAAAAGCTATTAATGCATTGGTTTTATTCATCAGGAATTTGAGCTCCTTTGGTTTATGGAGAGATTTGCCAAATAAGTTACCGTATCAAAAGCAGAAATATTACATTTTATGAAAAGTCAGGAGTCAATCCAGACTTGTCTTGTGTTAAACCTGCCAATACTCACCACAAAAAAATTCAGAAAACAGTACCAAATATTTAATCAGGTACTATTTCAACAAGTCATTCCTGACATCAAGTCAGTTATCTTCACAGTAGATGCATTTATTTGTGAAAGTGTTTGTGCCAAATCTTAAGACTTCAAATAAAGTTTGAAAAACAAACTCTTGAAGTAACAATTTCAGGTGCACTTTTATCTTCACCATTGAACACTATAAAGCTTAATACAGTGAAAAAAATGTAAAACCCTATCAAATGTTAAAACTGCATGTGTAATTCGCTCCCTGAGAAAACAATAGATAAACCAGATAGTGCAGATGTTTACCACATTGGCTAATTAATACACTCAGCTGAAGGACTTGATACAGTCAGTCAACATTTTGCTTTTCAGAGCAAGAGGGAACACACAGAATTAAAAAACCCAACAAACTACTTGTCCCCAAAAGGCAGACAGACAATTGGAGCATCTCTGCATCATGGTCTCGCTCCTGGGAAGCTAATTTGGCCCAGTACATTGTCACCCAAAGGCACAAAGGCTGAGCCTGGAAGCTGTTTTCCAGCCCTAAATCAAAGCAGCTGGCCAAGGCTGTCCAGGTACCTGAGCACCTCTAAGGTGCTCAGGGCTGGATGGAGGCTGAACGGCCTCCACCTGCTCCAAAGTTAGTCCAGCCGTTCTCAAAAGCATTCTTAAGTCTACTGTCGACCCAAATTCAACATCAGCACTAACTCAGGACTTCCCTGCACCCTTCCACCATCACACACAAGCCACGCTGCAGTTTTCCGTGCTATTCCACACACTACAATGGTCCTCAGCCACCACTGACTGGAACAGGAGCCCCAAGTCCTACCTATCGACCTCTCCCAGCTCTAAGCCTAACCCTGCTGCTGCCAAGCCTAAATGTAGACACATGACCTGGCTAGAGCAGAACTTTGTGGTTTGGTTTGTCTTAAGCTCCGCTATGCTCAAGTTATAAATCCTACCTGCCCAAAAGCAGTCTGTGTGAACTGACCTTGGAAGCTCAACTTCTAAAGGCACAAGGCAACTACAACACAAATAATCCAACTACAATTACTTTTCCAACAAAACTGTATTACAATTTATTTCAGACAAGCTTAATGACATTATTAAACTTACATTACAACTCCCACATTAGACGTGGCTTTACTGGCCTGTAATCTGCCAAATGTTAACCACTTTAGTTTTCTCATTTATAAACTAAATATTTGTCCCAAACTGAGCTTATTAAAAACAATGATTAGTACAATAACTGGTTAAGGTAGAAACACTATTAAAAAATAAGTAACATGCATATTAAATTCTGGAAGCCCTTTTCCTTCAAAAACCCTCGTGCTTTCCCATTACTGAAAAGGGCCTTCTTCCTTATGCTCAGAAAATCACTGATTGCCAAAGAAATCATCTAGATCTAAAAGAATCCAGTTCTATGGTCCTTCCCACATTCCTCTTACTGAGTAGCTGGAGTGTGCCATTTGCATTTTAATACGCCCTAACTTCAATGACTCCAATTCAAGTTTGTATGTAATTTCAGCCAGGAACTTGCTGATGTCCTTCTCTAAATTCTGTTTGCTTATGTTACAGTTGACATAGCTGAAAGCAGCCCAAGGTCTCTCAAACAATAATTGCATCTATCTGTTGACTTTTTGATTTGTGGTAAACTATCATGACAAGACAAAAAGAGTCTTGAAACAGAGATTATTACAGACCCATAAACTAACACTGAAACGAGTTACAAACATTTCGCTGGCTGCATTCCCAAATCAGCATGTTCTGTTTGTCACAGAGAGTCAGGAAAAAAGTTCACTTGAAGCAGAGACACTTAAGAGATACGCAGGGCAGTCCCCTTCAGATGAGAAGTGCCAGTCAGTCACAAGCAAATGACTCTCCTGAAAAGGCCGGTCGGTTTTGCTTACTTGATCAACCGGTGAAATTCAGCCACTTCTGGAAGATGAGAACACACATGCTAGAACACAGAAGAACACCCTCAGCCCAGGGTGAGGGGAGAGCATTTCTACCACTTTGATCCTATGTGGCTGTAAGGGCTGAGCAGGCACCAAAGAGCCTGGGAGTCAGATTAACGCTCTGCCTATCCTTGTATCCTTTCCCTGTAACGGCCAAGAGCAAATGCTGAAGGAATAATAAAAATAGCAGTTAAGAATAGTACTTCCTTTGATATAACCCCCAGTTTCTAATGAACAAGTGCTCATGGACCTTCTGATCCTGATGTCAAAATACATATTGAGAATGTAATACTCTTTGCTGGACCTTCAACTTATCTAAGCTGTTCTTAAAATCCATTTCTACTTTTGGTACACACATCTTCAGACAGTGAGCTCAGCAACACATAAGAGCATACTTGTTTTGTAAGAGTGGAGTGGAATCTCTATTCCAATTCACCTCCCCTAAACTATAGTTTTATAAACTCCCTTTATACCACTTTTTTTTTTTTTCAAAGCTGAAAAGCTCCTGATCCACTTAGAGTCTCTCCTCAGATCAAACTTATCCCAATCTTGTGACCCTTATTCGTATTTTTTGAGTTCTGTTATACACGCTTCCTGAAAAAAGGATGACCAGAAATATGTATGCCATGCACCTCTGTGGATTTGTACAATTCCACAGAGGTGGTTTTAAATCTCTTAGTTTATTTCTTCATTAATAAATCCTAACCTTTTATTTGCCTTTCAACTGTCAACAAGATCTGAGCTGTTCAGCGAGTCTCTCCCCACGACACAAAATATTTCCTGACCAGTGTAAGGGACCATCACCACACAAGCATCATGAGCTGTTTTTCCTCTGTGTGTAATGCTTGGCATTTTTCAACAGTGATTTTCAAATTTTCTACTGTTTAGTCACTCACTAGCATGAGATTCTGTGCAACTTTTGAGGTGACAATTTAATCCTCACTTTTCTTTCTTGTATTTTAGTTGCCATCAATGAGGAAGCTTTTTTCTGCACTTAAAGAGTATTTTTCAGTACTTCTGCCAAGGGTTCTTGTAAAGTAATTTTAAAAGTTAAGTGTCCTGCATTAACCAGCTCACCCATCTTCACATGTCATTGCTTAGTTTGGTTTGTAAGACAAAACTTCCTTTTATGAAAGTAGTGCTCAGTCTCCTCCTTGTAGACACCAAACATGTCATTTAGCTACTAGATCTCTTTCATGTATTCCTGTTTCCACACCAGCCTGTTGCAGTAGCCTGTAATTCCCCTTTTGGTAATTTTGAAATATTGCCATAACACTTATCACCTTCCTTCAGTGAGATTATCTAATAGATTCAAAGATTATTTGTTGTAGTTAGTATTACAAACATTTTATAGCTGAGCTTCATGACAATTACTGGGACAATGCCTGCAGGTACAATTAGTTTGTATGGTTTATGCTATAATGCCTACAAAGACTATGATTTCTACATCACCATAACATTTTCCAAGAAATGTTTTGTTTAACCCAAAGTGTTGATCTAATTTCTCACAGAATGTACCATCCAAAAAAAAAAATTAAATTATAGCCCCAATCACAGTCTCATATCTGAAAGCCTGCAAGTCCTTTGGCTAGTCAGGAGTAAAGGAAGCATATCTCTAGCCTGGCTTGTGAAAAAGTTTTACTTTGACACATTTTTATACCTATATTAAGTCTCAAAGAGACAGAATAACTATAGCTTGTGGCTCCATTAAAGAAGCCACAGCATCAATGCTTTCCACTCTCTCATAGCAGATTAAAAGGACATGAATCAGCCTGAAGGCTGGGTAATTACATATTTACATAAGCTGTTTCAGGAGGTTTGCTCTGCATGGTTTTGCAGTTTTAGTTTCCCCATTTGCTGGCATGAGAAACATACCCAGGCTCGGTTCAGCTGCAGACCATAAACAGAATGAGGCTCATCGTAATTCATACAGAGCGCAATCAAAGAGAACTTCTCTTTATTATGCACACACGATGTTTCCTGGGGACAACAAAGTGCTAGAGCTTGGATAAACTGGCTTATTCAAATATCTGCTGCAGTCCAGACACTGTTCCTTAGAGAATGATCATATTCTGAAAGTTACTTATGGTTCACTGTTGTTAAATACAACTTGCTAAAACTGACAATGAATAATTTTAGGGATGGAATTCTTACCAAATAATATTATTTGACTGCTTACTTTGCTAATCCATCCATGTAGCAACCATTCACAGTGAGGCTGTAAGATTTATCACATCCTTTGTGTGCAATCTTTTTTGTTCCCTGAGTAAGATCAAAAGCTAAGTCATGAAAAAAGACAGAGAGGAAGCTGGAATAGAAACTCTGCGCTTAAGCAAGATGAAAAATAGAAGAAATTACTACAAACTACTAAAACACTACAGGTGATTGTTACATAAAAGATGACAGTAGGAAATCCCCTACAACTAACTATAAACTGTTTATTATTGTGATTAATACTGTCTTTCCTTTAATGCTTCGATGCATATTTCAACTGGTAAAATTTGTCTGAGACACAACATATATACTCTTACGTGATTTAAGTCTAACATAGTTGTCATAGTTGTCTTCCTCAGGAAGATCCCACCTTCTTTTCAACCCCAACTCTGCCTGGGTGAACTGACAGACCATGACACAGCAATGTGCCAGAGACACAGTCCTGTAACCTGATCCTTCAGGATACGCAACACTGAACAATATGGGAGTTATTAATGGTGAGGTTCTTACAGCACAGCAGGATAAAGCAGCGTCTTGTGCTTTACCAGCCCCTTTTGCACCTCACTTTCCCGCACACATCTGGGACACTGATGCACATGCAGCCTCTTTGCCCGATAACGCAAAGATGGGGCTAAGCCACAGCTGTCCTTCCCTTCTCTTGGCACTTCTCCCTGGTCACATCCCTATTTTCTGTGAAGGAGTTTTACTAGGACAGAAGCTCTCAGAGGGTGCAAGAGAGAACACAACCTCAGGCTACTCAGTGCTACCTTCTGGTGCAGCATTCATCAAGGCAGTCCTGATCTTCCAGGCACAGCTTCTGGTCCCCTCAGCATGTTCAGATTAGCTGGGAAGGAAGTTAGTCAAGAGAGAAACCTTTGCACAAAGCCCCCTCAAATTACTGTTTTACTACATTTAAATTTAGTACAGCAAGGTTCAAACAGCATCTCCTTTTATGAATACAAACGGCAAAGTTCCAGAATCTGGTGAAAAAAGCTCAAGAGTTCCAACTAAGGGTTTCCTTTACATGAATCTGACAGCAGAAAAGCACTGGCGTGTTTTATACCACCTCTGAAAGTTTTGTTGCTTCACAATGTGTATTTCAATAACTAGAGACAAAATTTGAGTAAAATTACTTGTCAAAAGAAGGACTTAATTGTATAAGAAATTATTGTAAAGGTATACAGCTGCTGAAACAGATTTGCATATACATTTACATTATTCACATTATCCAGTTGGGAGTGATAGTGTAGAGGAAGGAACAGCTGATGCCACCATGGATGTCAGCATGATACTGTACTCACGGAACAGATTAACACAGTTTTGGGGTTTTTTTTAAAGTTTGTTTATAGTCCGCAAGAACTAGAACTGTAGTCACTGTTTCTGCCTTTCTCTGCACCTCACAGAGTTTACATATGTTCAGTGACAAGTAACCTGTTCCCTTACTCACTCCCACCCTCCCAATCCACACCTGAGATGTCAAAGTGCTTTAGCCGCAGATTTATTTCTACCCTAAGCAAGAGAGAGATGCATTACGAAAACCCAAGAAAAAAACCACTAAAAGCAGAAATACAAAGTCAAGGACAACCTTCAACACTGTAACCGTGGACTACCTCTTCCTCCTGCTCCACATAAATGAAATTCCACTCTGCCGCAGAGCCTATTCAATAAGCTTCCAATGAAGACCAAGAGCGGTACATGGGCCATCACCATTCCCCATTTTTCAACTTAATTAAAAATAATCCAAGGCCAGTAGTCATAGAAATGGTGTTATGATTTTTTTTTTTCCTAAGTCAGCCTTTAACAAGCTGTTGATTATGGAAAGCAGGAAATGTGATCCGAGGTGGCTGAAGGCTGGTAGCAAGGCACGTAAGAAAAGAATGCACAGACCTTTTGGCTGCTCCAGCCTCTGGAGGCTCTGACCACAGCAGTGATTTGATTTCATGCCTGCTCTGCACAGATAGCTGACATTACTAAATGCTACTCCAGTATCAACTTGTTAAATTTGAACCCAGACTCAGCATATCAGTATACTAGGCCAGACTAACTGGAGTCAAGGGAAATATTTTGGGAGTTGTTTATTTTTAAATGAGTCACAATACACCATGATAATTAACTGCACTATGCAATTAAATGACTGCCATAAAATCTGTCATATTGCTCACAAGGACTAATAGGAAATACAGTTGTATTTTTCTATTTTATTCCAGTGAATTGCTGAACTGCTGTAAGGCCAACTATGATTTTTGCTTAGTTTGGTGGGGGAAGCTTTTACAATTTTTATAACATATTTTTCTATAGGATATTATAAAAACTGAAAAGGGCCATTTGAGGACTGAAAGGCTCCTGTACCTATTGTTGCATAAAAGAATCTTAAACAACTGTACTGCCATAAAACCTTCAATGACCAGTTTCCTGATGTCAGAGATCTTTTCAACTTATATGTAGGCATGGCATAACTCTAAATATTTACAAATACACGAAAAGTACAAGATAACCACAACAATTTTGGATTCAGACTCTTTTTTCCCCCTGTTTTTTATTTTTAAAAATGTCTTTCTCATCTTCTAGTCAAAAGATGAAATCTTCAGGATTCAGGAGGCTTAAAACACGCTGCCTCAATAACACAGCAAAAGTGCCACATGCTGTACAGAAAAGTCTCAGATTCTGTGTCAATCCATTGTAAAAATCACTCCTGGGAACCAAAACAAGCTATTGTCAGTGCAGTGTCCTCGGAGATCTTCTGGAAATGTCAGCTAACATGTCTAATCCTGAACCTGGATTCTATCTAAACAGGTATTATTAAAATTCACCCAGTGTTAAAGTATAGAACATCTTTTATATCAACTGCCATTAAACATAGAGGCAATGCAAGTTAATGAGAAACATACTTGAAGTGCATGACTCAACATTTTTTTTCCCACAATATACTTTAAAAATAGTCTTACTAGTTTAGAAGAGGACTGTCATAACTATAGATCTTTGTCATAAAGCCTTTTGCTTAAACAAGCAAGTTAGCTAAATGGTAGTAGTGTCAAGTCATAGAGAATGAGATCATAAAACAAATTTAGTGACCATCAATTGTTGCACTTTTATCAGCATTCATAATTAAAACTAATATAATATTCAGATTATTTAAGTCTTCACAATGTTATTTAAACAAGTCTTAAAATTCACCTTTCATGTGGCTTATGCTTTACTAACAATATAAACTGCCTTAAGAGTTAATAAGAGCAAACATTTCCGTCACTGAATTTCATTACAAAAAAAATATATATTTAATAACCCAAGTACTACAATTTGAACAGCAATGCTGTTGGGAGAGATATTAAGTTACAGTGTACTGCTCAGGCTGGACTAGTGGTTGGAAGGAGGAAAAAAAAAAGGAGAGAGGAAACTCTGAAAATTCCTGTGGTTCAGGGTATATACAGAAACAAATGGTATTTACAGTTTCTCTTCTCAAATATTACTTATCTTTAATTCCACATACAGAAAACTGTTCTGTAAAATAAAGCCCATATGAAATAAATCTAAAACACTACAGTAATCCACTCGTTGCATATGCAAACTTTGGTAATTACTATTCATTTACTGAGAAGTTATGGGTTTAAAACTACAAAACTTAATTTGAAGTTTCAATAACTCCCACGTCTAGATAACTAGAAAATCCCTTTGAGTTCAAGTAAACAGGAAATTATTGTTTATAATGTATTAAATACAGGTATTTCACTGTAAGATCTGATCACCTCTCCTCCTGTATGTACCATATTCTAAGAAACAAATCTAAACCCCATCTTTACAGATAATATAAAAATTAACTTCCCAATGGTGACAATTTGACACCATTAGGAAATTCTGAAATCACTGCACTTGAGCCTCAATTGCAAACTCTTATTATTTTCCAGCTGAATTCCAGCTGTAAAATAGCGTCACAGTTTCCTATAAACCAGAACACTCACCTTATGGGGCCTCCACAAAGAAGTGCTAGACATTTCCTTTTTAGAGGTTCCATATCTTTTCTTAACACCAGCTGTTTTCCCTTCATTCCCAGGTTTGAACTGTATGTGCAACTGAGACGTCCTTGCACTGTGACACTTGTATTTAAGGCTGGATAAGCAGCAAGAAACTTTTTGACGTGATCCTTCCAAGGAAACACTTCTTTGCAAAACATGGTGAGTTTTGCTCATTTGAACATTCGGTCTTTCTAGTTCATGTATACTAATCTGATATTCTGAATCTATTTTGGAGGGCAGACATGCAGATGTGCTACGTTCCAGTTTTAAATGAGGGTATTTCGCACCGGAGCTCAGATTTAACTCTGGACTGCAACAGCCATTAACCATCTCACTGCTCGATGCAAATGGTTTTTGGTTGAGATGAACTGAAACGCATGAGAAGCCATCAGACACCTCTTCACAAGCTGTCTGCTCAGAACCACTCAAAATTTGACTTTTGTCCTGTAATGATGGATTCATATGAAGCGGTCGGATGTCTCTGACTTCGCCAGAAGAGCAAACCGTTTTAGACAGTCTAAGTCCATTGACTGCTGTTGAAAGGGATCCCTTGGAAGTGGCTGGATCTTCTTTTTGTGCCAGCTCACTAGGAGAAATAATTAGTCTGTGAGATGTTTGATACATGCCTCTATGTGATAGTTGACCTGAGCTTACTGGCGAAGCTGGAGGAGTGCTGGAAGGACTCCTAGGGAAAATAACCAGGGACGAACAACGCCGCAATGGAATTTTAGTTTTCTTCCTCACTGACAAAGCATCTTGGTCAAAAGCAGTGTTACTTCTACACAGAGTTTCCTGAGATGAGGTGCTCCTGTAGGGATTACATTTGTTTGCAGTGCTTCTATATGAAGAATCACCATGTACAACACTACTACAGAAAGTGCTGTCACTCGTCCAAAGGGTGCCACTGCCACTGTCACTGATGACACTGTTACTATAGGAACCTCCATCACTTGTGGTACTTGCACATGATCCGTAGTCACTGCCAGCACTGCTAAAGGATCCACTGTCACTTGCTGCAATACTGCCGAGGCTGCCCTTGCACAGAGCAGCACTGCTCAGCAGGCTGTCGTTAGATCGATGATCAACCACAATCCGAGCACCGCAATTCCCTTCGTTACCAATTCCAATGAATGAAGTGTCTTCTCCAGCAGCTAAGGCATCACCAAACCGAGAACATCCACTGTGCTTTCTAGACTGCAGGGAAATGTGCAGTGAACTGCTCTTTTTTATTTGCAACGAAGAAATAGTTGGTTTTTTCTCCTGATTAGTTACTTGTTGCACTACAGGTGCATAAGCAACTCGTCTGGGAGTCAGTTTCACTTGTGTAACATTAGGTGCAGAATTCTGTGATTTTTTGAAGTACATACAATTATTACTGTCCAAAACATCTTCAGAGGTCTCTGATAATGGATCTGTGTTGCTTCTTTGGGTAGCAAAATGCAATCTTAACCGCCGTGCCATTTGTTCTCATTTCCACGCATGTTAGCAAATGAAAACCACAAAGATCCTTCAGCAGAAAGGCTACAGCCAGCTGCACAGAACCCAGAGCTAGTACATCCCAACAGTCAAAGTTCATAAAAGTTGCAGTCTTTGTCCTAACTTCTACGAGACACTAGCATTTGGAAAAAAAAAAAAAAAAAAAGTACCTCTCGAAATGTCAGCCATTCCTTGAACTGCAGTTTCTGGACCGTCGTCGATCGCTGGCAGTCAGAGAGCGCTCATTTAAAAAGCACTTACGTTCCAACAACCTCAGCTGTGACACTCTGACAAACACCACTGACCTTGTTTCAATGCTACCTTCTGTAATTTGCATAAATGAACACAATAATAAGCTTCCAGAACTTGCAAGTTTAAAACAGCACCACCGGCTGCGGCTGCACAAGCTGAGTCAATGTGTCCGTACTTTCCCCAGCAGCGTATGACTACTAATATTTTTACCCATAGGTTTAGAATTACAGGAAGTTGGTAGGAATGAAGTCCCATATAATTGAGTATCAAGTCCAGGATTGAATTTCCAAATAGTAACTATGCTAGCAAACTGCTGAAGTCTGAATTATGCATAAACCAGCGAAGTAAGCCTCCTCCTCGCCTTAAGAAAAAGTTTTTCTGCACTATTTAAATAAAACTCGAAAGGCATCTGGCATTATCTCACAATCCACACGCTGCTAAGCAATCGCACTTTCTACAGATTTGCACACGGCAGAACCCTCTCCTGTTTATTAACTCGTAATTTTCAATGAGGTGCAACTGAACTGGAGCAACAAAAAGTTATTTTCGTTAATAATTTGGCATTTATTTTCAGCCAACCATGTTAACCTTCTATTTCTATTTTGACCTTTTCAAACTACAGCTGTTAAA
The DNA here is from genome assembly GCA_035584735.1 of Pseudotriccus pelzelni. NCBI lineage: Eukaryota > Metazoa > Chordata > Aves > Passeriformes > Tyrannidae > Pseudotriccus > Pseudotriccus pelzelni. The sequence continues at coordinate 13,838,160 of JAWMRA010000016.1, forward strand.
AGGTAGAAAAAACCCCAATTACTCCCACAAAGTGAACTACCTCATCCTGTTTGCTGGAAGCCCACAATAAGGAGACATTCATTAGAGTTCAGTATGGTTTGCAGATACATGACCAGCTACACAAACTTTAGAACACTAAGTATGCACAGAGATAAACAGCATTACCAAACACTATTGCAGTAGAAAGGTATTCTGTATAATTATATACAAACTGTCTCACACATTCATAGCTGATTAGTATTTTTTTACTTTTTATTTATTTTAAATAAAATGATCAGCATGTCAAGAAGTTAATATGTACTGTCAACTCCTACAAAAGTAATGGGATTGAGAATTCCTACAAAATGTTTCACTGGCTTATATAACTGAAAAGGTCCTTTGCTGGCACCTAGTGGGACTTCTGAAAAAAGACAATCTTGAATCTTATTGTTGGGTGGGATTTTTTTGTTGTGGGTTTTATTTAAAAAAAACACAGACATTCGGCTGTGAATGTACTTTTGAATACATAAGCCACATATGATGCAGCACTGAACACGACTGCACTGACATGAAATTACTTAGTGCTGCTGAAAAAGTACCAACAGAAGAGAACAGTAGGCCATTTATACTTTTATAGGTCATACTACTTGGAGTTTTTTCTGCTTCATATTTATTTAACCTTTACTATATTTTAAGCTAGAAGGCAGTAAAATTAACATTTATACCTCCTTCCCAAAAAAGAGCCAAGAATCAAATTCACAGTACCTTGTTTGCAAGCAACAAATTTGTTTTCTAATTATACTCCAGGGCTTACTTAACCTCCCTTACCTGAATTCCATTATTAGAATGAGCAATAAATGAATACTGGCTTATTCATAAAAAGCCAACAAATACAACACTTCATTTATTTCATTATGCTCAACCAACAGGACTTCATCTAATGTTATAGTTTGGTGGGGGACTGGGATGGGGAGAGAGGAGGAAAGGAAAAAACTATAAAAGATTCTTTTGATCAGTTCCAAAAAAAAAAAGTTACATCTGAACTTCAAGCAATATATTTAAACAAACAAACACCCCCCCCCTCCAAAAACAGCAAGAAGCCACCCTAAGACATGTGACTGAAGAGTAAAAAGTGCATTTCTTAAGGGTCCTTTTCTCCCCAACAACAAATGTACAGGTATAGCCAGCCAACTACAGCTTCCTTAGGCAACATAAAACGGCTTTAAAATGCAGAACTTAATCTTGCTGAATTAGAGTTGACATAAAAATAAAATCAAAATTAATAATTTTTTAAAAATACCAATAGTTCCATTCAAGTCTTCCTCAGTATCAGTTACAGATTTAGGCACTTTGTTTGCAATATACGTAGTTGTGAAAATTTACTGTGAGACACAAAGAGAGAGTAAAAAGTCACCTAGTCCCTTCAGTGATTTATCTCCTAAGTGATCTCACTGTCCTTCTTGCCAGATTTTTCTAATGTGTTTTTCAAAACAACCATAATTAAAGACTCCACAAACTGCTCAAGCCCTTTATTCTACTAAGGGTTTGCAACAAGTCAGAAGAACAAACTAGATTTAGTGCTCCCTTACCAAATCCGAGACAAGTGATCTTTGCAAAGTTTTAAAGCTGTTACAGAAAGCTTTTAAAACTTTGACTGTTGGTGATATAACCAATGCAGCAAGTCTTTGAATTTAAGCCAAACACTGAAGAAAAGTTGAGGCTGGCTTTCAAGAAAACAACTTTTCTTAAGAACAAAAAGCAGATATTTCAGCCTTCCATTTATCCCCAAAAGTTATAGGGAGTAAAAGCAATTGGGATAAAATTTTGTTAAGAGGAAATTATCCATTGTGAGGACAGTCTCACAAATGTAAGAATATTTCAGTTTTATCAGCATGGTCACATCTAGAGTTTAAACAGTCATCCAATGGAAAGATGAAAGAACATTGAAGCCCACTAGAATAATAACAAATTTTGATCAGAGACGCTTAGCAAGGCAACTATGATTTTTGACATGTGACAAAGAATGAATTAATAGAAGTGGGGGAGATCGTCAATGCTAAACAATCACAGCTACAGCAACAATTTGTCTTACTTAAACCAGCTCAAGACATCTGGGATAAAAATACAGTGTTTCTGAGAGAGAGCAGAAGAGAAACAGGAAGATGGCCTGTTCCATCCACCAAATGAGGAGATGAAAATATAGGGGGTTTATTGTAGAACTATACAGTGACTGATGAGGTCACGATGCCTCTAAGTACAGTCCCACATGGGAAACAAAGCACCATTTCCTAGTTGATGCCAACAAAATGTTTCATTGCTTCTTCTCCCATACTGAAACAATCAAACAACTTATCTACTCTAGATTAGACAAAGAACGCGAAGGAGTTCTCTTGGTGGAAGCCACAAAGAAAACAGTGCCCTTCTCCCAGAAGAATGAGGAATCTGACTTTCTAACCATGCCTCGTGGCTTCCAGGCGGTGGCAGTAATGTTCCAGCGAGGTGGCCCAATGGACAAAGCACCTGGACCCCATGAGGGATACACTGTAGCCCCTAACAGCGTCGAGATGAAAATCTGAGCATCCTGACAAACCATAGTTAACCATCTGTGTAAGTCACAAACGCTGGTGGTTCCTTTTAACATTGCTTTTAAATAAATCAAAGTGACACCATATCTGAAATACTTGGGACAGGTAATACCCCCAGCTAAGAAGTAAATGAGTTTGGGGACTGTGTAATGCCTACGAGCAAGAAACAATCCTCCTCTTTCTTAAATCTAATTATTCTAGACAGTTTGTACTTATGTTTACATACATTTTCACTCTTCCCAATTTTAGCAGAGCAGCACCTCCACAAGAGATACAATGGATTACTGAACATATGCAGAAAGCTTTAGGGAAAAAAATAATGTTTTTCATGGCCAACACACTACTCAAGCACAAAGAGACCCTTTATAACAGCTATTCGGAACGAAACTGTGCTAGGAGTGCAAGAGCACTCAGTCCCTCCCGTGAGCTTCAAAGTACTGCAGAAGGAAAAGGAATACATTCCAGTGAGAAGCAATGCCTATGAAATGGATGCAAGTGTCACGATTGTACCATAAGCTACAAGCCTACTCATTCACAATAAAACAGACAGAAGGACAGGTAAGCAGACACCTTCACACATAAAATGAGAGCTTGGTCAGAGGAGGAATTTGGATTTCGCTGAGATAAATGTACAAGCTATTCCTGTCTCACCACTGCCCTGCCATTCAGAGACACCCATCGACAGGATCACAACTCCTTGAGCATTCCAAAGAAAAAGCAGACATGCTTTCTTTTGTGCTACTCCTCACACACTGGAGAAGCTTCTCACACCATGTAGAGATACCTACATTACCAATACTGCTTTGTTTGTGGGAAAAAATAAACATCCAATGTGTGTTTCAATATCGCCAAAGAATGTGGCCACGTCAGGTGAACTCTAACATAGGGTAACTGTAAAAGAATGATGCTCTCATGAGTTAAAACACATTAGAAGTTCAGAGTAACAATGTAACTCCTTCAGAAAGGCACAAAGTATGGTAACATCAGATAATGATGAGCCAGGTCTGCCTTTAGTGTTAGGTTTCACTAGAAAGGTTAAGGCTGTTTGGTGTGTGTTTTTTATCCATGTCGAATCCTGGTGAAATTACTTTCACTAAAGTCTTTAATACACCGCAATATTAACACGAAAAGACCTACCAAACGGTTTTCATCAAATACTTCAAAAAGGAGTCTGTGTTTCTGAGGATTCACCTGGGAAAAAGAAGTACAGTAACAGTTAATATATACATTGAATTCCAGCATTTTTCTTCAGCAAAATCTCCGCGTCTACACAGGAGGAAAGAAATACCTAAGACCGATATTGAACAGCAAATCTAGACCTTGCTGCCATTTTATTATGCCACACATTTCTATCAGAACCAATAAACCACGACTGGTGTTACCCCAAACTGTTTCAACCTTCCATGTTCAGGTTTTTAAACATCCACAGAAGGAAGAACACAACATCAAGATTGAAAGTTTAACATTTTTATTAGTGCAAGAGTTAACAACTTTATTTCTAAGGAAAGCAGCTTGTGAGCCTTTTAGAACATTAATTACAAACTTATTTCTGAATTAGGGAAGGTGTTCTCAAGCAGGGAGAGTAGTCAGTAGTTTTTTCTCAATATGTTATAATATCCAACAGGTAATAAGTCTGTAAACAAAATCACTTACTCTAAATAAGAGTTCTTCATTCCACTTTGGATTTATGGACTATGTAGGAAGGAAGGAAAAAAAAAAAAAGGAAGAGAGCATTAGTTTTACTGACAATTCCACATTGCTGCCTTTTTTGATATTTTACACATTTTATCCCATGTAACAATCCACTTTAGAAGAAAATGTGAAAGCTTTAACCTTGATATTGCAAGTGAAAGTCAGAGGAGTCTTGTGCTGTTTAATACAGTGCAGAATGGAGCCAATTTATGTAAGTAATCTCAGATTTTGCCTGTGCCATGGATGCACAGAGGGCGCATGAGACAGTCGAGAAAAGTTAATTTATGGTATGTCTCTTCAGTAATAATCACTGCTTCTTCTCAGCCCAATACCCACATCACTTACACGCAAACATGTGTTAATCCTGAGATTATCAACTCTTAGCAAATGCCAAATCTCTAACCAATATAATCCAGACAGATCAGGCACAGGCAGGCCAAACACATCATAACCTGCTCAACTAAACACATCATTCAACTGTGAATATTTTAAAAAATACTAGAGCTAGTTTAGCAATGATGAGAGTTTAATGTAACAATTATCAATATGAAGGGAAAAATGCATGAGTGATCCCATAACATAAATCACAGACACTATCCTAAAGCAACAATTTGGAAGAGTGCTTTCCCTCTCATGTGTGCAGATTTTCATTTTTAGCTAATCTGAGAGAAATAAGCAGTACTAAAACTGACCTTTTTCCAGCAGGGATTCTAGAAAAACAAGTACTATCATGATTCAGGTGAGTGTTGCAATTTGATATGTAAACACAACAAACTGTCTGTGTTTTTAACATAAAAAAAGATAAAAGTTGTACAGCAAGAAAGAGACTTTTTTGTATCATTAAAGATCTTGGAAAATCAGAACAATCCAGTATTTCTATTAACAATGTAGTTTTGAATCAGTACTCACTTTATATTCCTCAGTTTTTCCTCTACCTTTCAACAAATTTATTAAAGAGAAAACAGCACAGCAATGCCATGAATAGAGAAACAGAGCAGGTCATGGAACATTCCTTTCCCTACATCCATTCTCTCAAATGACATTAATTCTCATATTTCCTGTAGTGTTAACTTTTCCTCTAGAGTGTGATTTTAAAAAACAACACAACACAATACCACAAAACCCAAACTCACCACACCCACAAAGATAACCAACCTTTCTAATAGTTTTTGTCTGAACACTGGTAAGGACTCCATTCCCTGGTTCATACACTGTCACCTTCACGTACGGGTCACTGGGAGGGGGGAAAAGACAAAAGATAAACATGTTGCTGTATGTCCTTTTTGGTCAGCATTATTAGCTGTCAAGTTTTAAAAGGCTTAAATTAACAGAAGTTATGAAACTGGGAGCTGCAAGTACTTTATATGAACACCATATGCATCTGTAATTACAATTATTTCCTAAACAGTTTTAGAAATAAAACAAATCTAAACACCGTTCCTGATTATACCTGAACCAGCTATGCTATTTTATATTCTATATATCACTACAATTTGATTCCCCGTCCTCTTTCACAGTTATTTCAGAAGAACAGACTTAGTAATTTTTCTTGCATTCCAACAAGACATGCATGAAAAAAAATTAGTTGTGATTGAAAAAGCTTGAAGTATTAATTATCTTGGTTTTAACACTTTGGAACACCTGGAATTTGAGGTACTTCCTTGAACATGCAGTATTTTTACTAAATGTTCTATCAGTTTCGCAGAGGTTTTCTGTTACTGAAGATGTCCTAATATGATTGCTTAAATGTCCTACAGCCTTTTCCCTTCCTGTGGTACAAAAAAACCCAAGAGATTATATGAATATCTACTTTTCATAAACAGAGTTAAGGCTTAATTGCTCCAACAGAGTAGTAACAAAAGGTGACCAAACTGTCTGCCACACAACAGAATAGCTGTATGGTTTTCACATACTGAAGTTACGATGAGAAGACCTGATTTATTTTTTGCTTGAAGTAATAAAAAAATTAAGATAAAATAAAAATATTGCACAAGAACAAAAAAATTGGGGAGAGACTGTCTGGCTTTGAGGAAAACATAAATATCAGAAGAGAAATTTTTCTAAAGCTAAATTGATGTCACACATAGTAATTTTGTTAGTGCTAAAATAACAACATTCCTGCACACAGGCCAAAGCAGGGACAGAACTGCTACTAAGCCCATCAGTACTTCTCCAGACCCTCTGTACAAGGGCCAGAAGCAAAAGTGGCTTCAGTACAAACTGCATTCTGCCACTTGCCAACTCTACAAGGTCCTACAAAGCATTTCAGCTACCAATTCAGAAGCCTGATCTTTCCTTTGCTAAATGTTAACCCACTCTGATTGTTTCTTTTCTTACATGGATTAACTTTTTAATCAGTACATACTCAGAACCTGCAGTCAGTCCTGAGTCTACCACATCTCTAGAACTGGTAGATGCTGTTCCTCTGCACACAAACTGTTGAAATAGTCCTCTTGCTACCGGTGTTTAGTGTTGTGTTCATTCCATGGCTTTAAAGCACAGCTGAGAAAATTCTGACTATAAGTAAACTCTTGTTATTTTAGCTGCAGTCCACATGAAGCAAAATACATACATGGATACATCTTCCATGGCAAAACTGTTTTACCATGCAGAGAATAAAACATTCCCACACTTTGTTTTGCCAATGCATAAGATCTGTCCAAGTGACTCTTGGACAAGAAAACAGGTATCTTCATGTTTATATAATCTCCAATAATTTTGTAACATTACCAGTTAAAACAGCTCTGATTTTTTTTTTTTGCAAGAGGCACAGCAGGATTTACTAAGAATTAAAAAGCAGTAGAAAGAAAATAAAGAAGCACCTGTCCCTTAATATATTAACAGGATATTCTTACCTGGCTCCTAAGAGATCCTTCTTGGCCAGGCCAATGCCAGCTATAACCTTCACTCTGACGATTCGTGTGTTCTCCTTAAACACAAAGTAACATATTCAAGTTGCATTTAGATTTATTTTTCAGATATATTTTTAATTTATAAAGCTCAAAGCAATTATTGGCATAATTTTGAATTTGCACTGAAAACTGTAGACTAAATGCAGTTACTTTGTTTGATAGAAACAGTTCAATTGGTAGCAAATTTAGTCTGCCTTTACCCCTTTTAAAATCTGATCATCATCATATCCAAATCTGCGAGTAGACACAGAATTCAAAAAAATGTCAATATAGTAGGGCTTTGGGTTTTTAAAATAATTTTAAAATAACTTTCTTGGCATTCTATAGGAGTGGGCTAAAATTCCACAGGACATCTGACCTAGTAAACAGCTGTTCCTGCCAGCCTTCTTTCCCAAATTCCCAGTTGTTCCAGCAGTGGCAGCCATTCCTTTCCCCAGGGAGCCCTGCAATACCCTTGGACTGGAAGCAGCATTCACACACTGCAGGGCACACCCGGGGCAATGGTAAGGCCAAGCTGCTGTTGCCAGAGAGCCCTGCAACTTCCACTGCTCCCAAGTGCCGCAGGAACGCGACCACCTGGGAACAATTCCCACAGGCACCTCCCATGTTTCTCACCTGGTAATTCTCACCTGTCCTTTCTACAGAGTAAGCAAAGACCTTCCTGAGAACACACTCTGAACAGCATAGCAACTTTTGGTGCGTGACCTGTGAGACTGCAAGAAACAGGCTGCCATTTACACCCCACCAGCCAGTCAAGCCAATTGCACTGAACACTCACACAAATGCACGGGGACCACTCAAGTTTGCACCCAATGGTGTTTTGGCATCCATCGGGGTGGGAAATAGACTCTGACAATATTTATTTCCTGGGCAGAATGAAAAGGGTATCAAATTTATTGGAATAGATTAATAAAGAAGTAAAGAACTGGGGGGGGAAAAGGCATGAATAAAGAATTCTTGCATCTTTTTTATTTAACACCGCAGAGAGGTCACACTCAAAATACCAGGATTTCTGATATGACTGTCAGCAGGGTATGAGATTTTTAAGGAACCAAAGAGTATTTCAAGTACACATTAGAGAAATTAGCCTCACAGGAGTGAGATAAGTGATTGCACTCCTCCTGTTAATTAATACAGCTGTACAGTCCTCCACGGCCCATCTGATAAGATACAGAATTTGGGGGCAAATCCCAACAGCTGCGACCGTGTCAAAGGAAGAAGACAAATGAGCACTGTTTCTCTGAAAAGCAAAAGGCTTCCCAGATGAAGGGCTGTTTGTAGGCCATGGAGAGACAGAGACGCTTGTGAGGGAAGCTGATCCAGTCTAGGTGGTTAAGGAGTTAAACAGACACCACAAGTAATGGCTGAAGCAGCAGATGTTGCCCCTGGGGCCTTCCTGAATCCCACACACTACTGAAAGTGCTTTCTAAAGCAGACTCCTAGGAAGCACTAAGGATGCTTTATCATTGGCCTCCTATTCAACCACAGGGCTTGGACTCCCTAACCAATCCCAACTGGAGTGGTTCTTAAGCTAATGGAGGGAACTGCTTGCTAATCCTGAGGCAGAAACTACTGTGTAACAACATAAAACTGAAAGCAGACCACTAAATTAAAATAAAATAATAAAAAAGTAAGCAAGTTTCTCCCATCCTCTATAGTTGGAGGTGATTGCCTGGGAACTGAGATGAACATCCACAATGTTCACTTACTGACAAAACAATCAATTGTCCAAGACAATTCCAGCCAAATCACAAGTCTATCTTCTCCCTTCACCTCAAAGAACATTGTCTCCTACTAGAAAATCCAACGGTTCAGAAAAGAAAGACATAACAACCAACCTCACCCTGCACTGACCATTAACAAGCGGCCTAAGCTTTCCAAATTCTTAGTCATGATCAGGCCTTTAAGGTACATAACATCATCAGTGTGTTTTATGACAGCAACAGAACTGATCAGATTTAGGAAAAAACAAGTAAATAACTATGCTGGCATCAAATTAAGAAAGGCCATTTGTTAATATATCACAAACACCCTAAGATATCCATCCTTGTCTTGCCTGTAAACCAGTGTCCAATTCATCTTGTCAATTACTTGGCTTCAGTGACATCAGCATCAGTGAGTTTCTGAGAGGCTTCAAGTGAAGAGCCCACATGTGCGTTTCTGCTCTCCCTGAGCACTTCACTGAGTGCACCACGACCCTCTCCCAGCATGAGGAAGGGCCTCAGTCACAGCCCACAGGACCCAACTGAGGGAAACCAGCTGGACAAACAATCCCACCTTTTCCTTCTCAGAAAAAGGCCAAGAGAAGATGCTGATGTAGGACACACAGCCCTAAAAGACAAATAGCTCTTCTTGGACCTGCATTTGGTTGCTCAGACCACAAGACTTGCTCCGTTATTCAAGCATGAGAAAAAGCAAAGACAATTAGATGCTTTTGGGCACAGGCATTGCAGAGTCAGGTTTAATAAGGCATCAGTGTAGTCCACACAGGGGAGATCCCAAAAATAGGATCCACACTCCTGAGATTTTAAAGTTGGCTTAATCACATGGTTCATTTACTTGTATCACGTTAGAGATAGGAAAGCTATTTTACAAAAAGACAAATTGCTTTGTACATTGCCTCAGGAAAATGGAAGCCAAAAACCCAGTGCTGGCATGCTGAAGGTTGATTTAAACGTGCCTTACTGAAAGCAAGGCTGTTACTTATTTGGGGTCAGAGCCAAACTAGGACAGCTACAGGATTTTAGTTAGCCCAGCAGAACAACTAAGCTAGCCAACATCCACGTGTGAGCTGCCTTGTAGAAATACCCTTCTAGATTAACAAAAACAGTTTAAAAAAAATTAGTGAATTGTTCACAACAATCTTTCCTACAGATCTTCTGTTTCCACTTTCACTTTTTTGACTAACTGCTCTCACTGTCAAAAGCCACCTCACACCTTTTTGGATTTTTTAAACTGATAGGTGATACTGAGGGGTCCACTTCTTCCTTTTCTAAGCTATGGAGACTGGAAACTTCAGAAAAAAACCCCATGCTAAGGTGAAAGGGTAATACATAATCACAAAGATGAGGTTTCCCGTTCTCTGGTCACAGCAGTGTCCAAGGCACATCAGGAGAAATTCAGACAGTTCGATCCAAACGCAGAAGTGCCTCACGCTGGAAGGACACACAGTGCTGTGGCCCTGCACATCCTGAAGAGGCAGAGTCCTGCCGACAGGATACCGGGCTGGGCTGTGACCAGCTGACCTTTCCTCCCCACTCACTGATGACAGGCAGAATTGCTGAGGAACTGCTGCCACGGCTCAACAAAGCTGCCCCAAACACGCTGATCCCAGAAAGAACCAAACAGCCAGAGAGCTCCTGGACTGTTGGAAGCTCGTTACCTGCAGACACAAAGCAGGTAATGCAAACTCCACATGGAGATAAAGCATCAGATACTTGATTCTGGCACCCACAGGGAACAGATTCAAAACGAAAACTTCATTGTTTCAGAGGCAATTTTGAACCTTTTCCTCTTCATTCACCCTGCTCAAGAGGTCCTTATTTGCCTCCTTCACAGCCATACGTACAATAAGTTCTGGATCAGTAACTCCTGTAGATCCACGGACAGCTACAACATGAGCGGTTTTGTAGTCAAAAAAATACACAGGCTGCAGCCTGTACCTCTTCTACTCTTCCATACTTACTGTAGACACCCTCCAGCTCATCTTGCTACTACTCTTATACACCACTGCTGTGCTCCCAGTGGTTCTGATGACATAGGAGGGGACAGGCACCTCCAGGAACACACCACTTGTGTCCAGCAGCACTGCAGCTTGTCTAGGAAACTGCTCTCTCAGCCTAGTTTGTCTCCCCAAGAGTCTCCTCCTGGATATAAATGTCTACCTATGCTTTTGCAGTCCTGACATTAACGTGAAGGGGTCAATTTGAATTCATCCCATCTGTACAGGCGAGGAGATGGAGCATTCCCTGCTGCTCTGCACACACGGGGAGTCTCCCAGGTTCAGTGCCCCAGTGCCCAGCTGCCCTGTGACACAGACCGGCACACACAGCCCACCAAAGGCAGCAGCTCTGGGTGCACAGTTGTACCAGGACTGTTTGTACAGATGGAACAACAACATTCAGCTTCTTTTGACAACTTCTGACTGCCAGCCATTCCAGAGGCTGGAAGCAAAAACAAACAAACAAAAGAACACAATAATGTTACAACTGAGCTGTTAAACTATTCCCTCTGAGAATACAAGTAACCCAATATAAGCCAGGTAAAAACAGTGTGCAAAAAAGAAGTATTTCTTACAGCTACTGAATCTGCCAGGGAATGGCTGCACCGTTAGTCTGCTCCCAATAAACTCAAGCTTCAACTGTTTTTAGGGGTTATGTAATGTTTTAAAGCTAAGGGGTGGGGGAATATGGCTGCAACGTGTTACAGAGACTGAACTATCCAAAACTCCTTGGTCTAATTAAGTCAGACAAAACATCCTTTACAGAGCTGAGTCAGCAAGATGGTTATCTTATTATCAACTTCCAGGTTTTATCGTTATTCTATTGTTAATCATATGAGTATATTCTAAGAGTACACATTCAAGATGAACTGGTCAAAATAGCTGGGACTTCTAAAACATACCATTTTCATAATCTCTAATAATTTATTTACATTTATTTAAATTATTTATTTAAATTATTAACAGATACCACGTAACAAGATGATGAAATAGGTTTCTGAGCCAGTAGGTAGACAATAAGTTAAAGCTTTAAAGGCAATGCTTGCCAGCTTGTGATTCTTTGAACTGATCACAAAACAGAAACCCTTTTTATGTATGCCTATTAAAATAGTTTAAAATGTGTTCTCAGAACAGCAAAGCAAGTGTCAAACTAATAAAGCGACACTTCCAGAAGTGAATAGTGTTTCATTTTCACAAAAGTCAAAATGAATCTACGTACATTTAACGAATATATATTAAGGTGAGAAGTTCTTGACCTGTTCAGTTTGGGCAAGAAAACAGCACTTGGAAAGAAATTTCAGGCTTATCAGGAGTTTAAAACTTGCTCCCAAACTTAGGTCTTTCCTGGACTACAGCTGTTTGCAGTCAATAATTGCAAAGGACAACTATTAACACTGCCTAGACCTGAGTCAGGGGAGAGAGAGAAAAAGCCCCAAGTTTTTCATGTTGTGCATTGCAAAGCTACAATTTTACATCAGCAGAAGGCATTTATCTTTGCCAGGAGTTCATATCTGCAACATCCAGTAATTCAGCTGTGAACATACTGCACTTCCAACTCTTCTGCTTCGCTTTAAGCAGTAAGATAAAACACATAACACACTATGATCTCACTTGGTGCCTATAAAGGCTCTCTCTGATGTTACTGTAGACACTTCAAGTGCAAACACCTTTACAGGAGTTTCCAGCAAGTTGCAATCCATTTCTGAGGTTGAACAATGATTCCTGACACATCTCAGTCAGCAGCAGGTGACTGATTAAGATCAGATGAACCACTACCATACAGAAAAAGCAGCTTAACATGTGTAAGACACAGACAAAAAAAAATCTGATAAATTAAAGTAATTATTAGTAATGAAAGAGACATCTTTTATTTAGTGGAAGGGTTATTCAGAGTACAGATTTGATTAGTATTGAAAAATTAATTTTATTGGTTTTCTTATTTTAGTATTTGGTTCTAATTTTGGCCTCAGTTTTTCAATGTACTGAAATGATCCACAGAGGATATAAGGAAACACTAAGACCAGGATGGTTAATCTAATGTAAAACAGAAAATGGCAGTATGTCCTAGACTACCAGAGAGCTTTTTTTGAGGAAGCCAATATAAAAATGACTGAGTACTCCAACAGAGAACACTTGGTTGTAAACAATTCCTCTAGGCAATAACATCCTGTTATTCTTTTGTTCCAGTTAGCTAGGTCAAGAACCAAGTACCACTAAAGTCCAGAAAAAAAGCATCAAAGCTTATTACAACGATAAAACAGTACAGCAGCATCACTTTTTAAGATTCAGGCAGTATCAGGAACTATATATTAAGGCTTTCTTTAGCTTCCTATCATGTCTGCATATAGTTCTCATTTGAAAGAAAGCATTTCCCACAGAATGAGAAGCCTCAGCTGGAGAAAAGTAATTCCTGCAATAATCAGACCTTGCAAGGGAGGCAGACATATATGTTAGGGTACATTGAAATGATAATCAACCCTTTTCAGCATCATCAGTTCAGTTGACCAGGAGATGGAAAACGAGAAAGAGACTTTGCTGTCTTGACCACTGCTTCACAACCCAGCGAGCACTCCCTCCCCTCTACAGTTTTGTGTCCATAAATAAGAAAGTCTCATCCTTCAAGAAATCCTGGCTGTTACTACTGATTGTATATAACACCTGCATCTGATTGCAAATTAAGGAAAATAATCAAGAAGACAAAAGTCCGCTAATGGAGTTACCCATCTGTCAACAGAATTAAAAAAACCCAAACAAACAACAAAAAGCAACACAACCAACAAACCCCAAACATGCAATTTTTCAACATGTGCAACCCAATATCCATAACACTCCCACCTCGTGTTTGTTAGTTCAGTGTGAAAGAAAGCTTTTAAAAAAACAACACAAAGCAAACCCAGGTATATAAAACAGCTTCTGAAAACCACCACATCTACACAAATTACACTGCTGTTCAAAAAAACCCAACCACACACCAACCAAACCCAGAAAACCTCTCAAGACTGCAAGCCAGCAAGCATCACTATTTCTACAAGTGTTTTCACTAATCAAGACACCAGATTCCAGAACATGCCTTGCAATGGTGAAGTCCTTCACAGCCTAGAAAAACCAGAGAGCATTTCTGAAGCACAGAGTCGTGCATGTCTATCGTTCTCAGTTCAAGTGCCTGTCCACAGACAGAGTCACACGGAACACACAGAACAGTGCTGGGCACACCGTGGGGTTTGAACGGAACAGAAGCACTGGGCTGCCTCAAGGTCAGGCACAAACAAGCCAAACAAAATGACTGTGTTTGTCAGAAGCAAACCAGAGGAAGACTAGCCCGTGCCAGTCCCTGAAGTAATGTTTCAAAGATTTCTGGTCCTCACCTCCAAGCCAGCATCATGAGAAGGGTTGGGGGGTGAGGGGTGCACAAGTGCACAAGAGAAGACAAACCATATATCCCAGACACTCAGTTCACCAGCTAAAAGCTAAAAACATTCATCAACCTACTCCAGGAGTGATCCTAAAGGAATACAAAAATGTATCTAAAGCTTTCCAGAATGAAATACCACATGCTTATGAGAAATCTTATGCAGCCTGTAGCAAACAACAACACTTGTTCTACACAGGACAGCTCTCAAGTAACTGAGAAAGCTGAAGTGGAAAATGTATTCAAGTGGAAAGTGTATTTTTGCCTGTGAGAAGTTTCCATTTCTAGTTTGATCCCTGAAACCTATTAAACATAATAGACACAACAGGTCTGAAATGCTATCTAATTTGAAATGTTATTTAGGCAACATTAATAGAGCTAAGCAAAACAAGAAGTCCTTAATTCAGGCTGGGAGTGTAAGAACTCTGACATACAGAAATTTTTTCCTTAAACTGGTTATCAAATACATGTATAAACATAAGCAGTGTCATTTTATTGAATGCCATTCCACAGTGCAAGCAGGTATTCTAACAGAAAACAGAAATAAATACTGGACAACTCTTTAGCAAATATATTTTTAACCTGGCAAACCAGTGAAAAAACATAATTCCTTCTGTAACCAAAGAAATAACAGTGCATTAGCTGAGATATCAACAGTCTTTCTTCAGTCTTTGAAAGATCATTCCACAATTACAGTTGGAAAATGCTGCATTTAGTACTGCAGTCAGTGGCCACAAAAACACAGTAAGTTAATACCTCATTAGGAAATGCTTGATTGTGGTGTTTAATCTACAGAAATCCAAGCCTTAACAACAACCCTTCAACCAAAACCCTGTAGGCACATACGCTCCACCTCAGCAAGGACATTTAAAAGCACCAGCAAAGAGCACTGTGAGAGATGTCTGACCTAGAGGTGGGAAGAACATTTTATGGCATTTCTTTCCTCCTTAACAGAAGTTAATAAGAGGATAAAAAGTAACTTGGTTTTCATATTATTAAAGATCATTATTTTTTTACTGCTAAGACCCTGCTCTGAATACAGAACTATCAGTTTTTCCCCACTGACCTTACTCATGATTTCAATACTCAGCTAAGCCATAAGAGGTCCTATGGATGATAGAGGGATGCTTTTTCAGAAGAAAAACTGAACCAGAGAAATTAAGGACGACTGCATCTCCTTGATTCAGGCACTGCAACTCAGATACCTACATACAGCACATACAATAATCCACTGTACATAGAACAACCTCAACTACGTGTTCCTTTTTATCCCAGCTTCTTTTTGTGTCAGAAACATCACATTAGCAATCCTTTAATAAGTCCAAGTGATTAACACACCATTAACCAAGAAATCTGTCATAAATGTCTAACTCTCATGGTGGTGGGGGAATCCACACTCTACTGCATTCAACCGGCTCAACAATTACACCAACTTCTCACCTGCCTTCCTTATTAACCACTTATTTATAATTACTATATTTAGCACACGATCATACCCAAAAGCTGCAACAAGTAAAACGGTTCTGCAGATAACATTGGGATTTTTTTAACCAGATGGTTTTAATTCACACCCCCAGTAAAACCATCCTGGAGAACAGCCCCAGAGCAGCCCTGGGAAGCAGCAGTGTGCAGACATAAACTACAACAAGCCTGCAAAACAAGGAGGGGGGACAGAGAACTCCCTGATGATACTTTCAGTCTGATTTGGGTTTCTGACTGTGCAAACAGAGATTCACAACCAACATAATCTTCCAGATTTAAGCTCATGTAAGACAGAAAAAGACCATCCAGGCAGGGAGAACTCTGTTTTCCATTCTAGTATCCCAAGGCAAAAGCAGCTGGCAGAGCAATTCTCCTATAACCCTGAGATCATTTGTTTTGTCATTTGTGCATGCAGAATCTCACATGAAAATGATGAAGAAAACTAAACAAGTTCTCTACATGTGAAACAGTAAGTACCACTGAATATTAAAGACTCTGATCATAAACAACCCACATTTTTTCACATTTGTAACTTGAAAAAGTTTGGCTAAGCTTTTGAATTAGAGAAGAAGTTGGATCTGATAGATTTGTTACGTGCTCAAACTTCCTCTCGCCCCCAGCTGCTCCAAAGGAACACATTTATGTTCAAGAGGACAGAGGGAATATCAGAATTCCTCCATTTTAAGCAGATTTCAAAATATTTTCCCCATAGCAAAGGAGGCTAAGAAGCGGCTAAACTGAACAAAGCTTAATAAAGTTAAAACAGAGAGCCTAAGGCACGGAATGTTTTAGTCCAACTCCACAGTCTCAAAAAATTACTAGCAACTGAAAACAGGATCTTGCAATAGGAAGTGTTATGCAACCCTTGAAGTATTCAGTGCTTATTTTCTATTAGTAACCCTATGTAATTCAAATATTAGGATGAAGAAAAAAAATCATTTAAGAGCTTTTTAGTTCATTCTCCAGAAGCACAACTTGAGAAAGAGAGCCATGCTAGCAGACAAGGAATAACGTTTCAGAGCTTTAAAAAACAGAATTCCTGTTAAGGCAACAAGTGTGCACTGACACAGAGATAATCACTGCCTGAACACAAAAAAAGAGCTGATCAGAGACAGTCTTGGTAAAATATCCTGTTGGCTCAAAGACAATATTACTGACATTTCACACAGGTCACCAAACACCTTTCAGATATATACAGCTTTTAATCTTCCTGCACCTGCAATTAAATAAGTGGGGTTCTTTCTTCTTGATAAAGTTAACTATTCCATAACATCCTGCCCTATGCACGAGCCACGGTTACGATGCAAAATCCACCTCACCTGCCTACGACTTACACCCAGTAACAGGTACATCAGTCTCTGCCACCTAATAAAGATCCACATGCTCAGGACCTATGACCTCAGGACAGAGGCCGCCGCAGGAGCCACTTCCAGCCACCCGCGGGTTTATTGCCAAAAACTCTGAACGGCAGCCAGGATTTCCCGCTGCCACTCAGGGGAATGCCGCGATGAACCCCATGGCTCAGGCACCCAGCTACCTTTTGTACCGCTCCAGTGCACTCAGCGCTCCTGCGACACCCCCTGCGACAAAGCCTCGCTTCTTCGGTACCGGGGAGGGCGCGGGGGCGACAAGAAATGCCGCTCGCCCCGTCACGCGGAAGTTGGGAGCACACGCGGGTCCCCCGTCCACGGGGGAGGCTCCACAGCTCCCACCGCGAGGAGCCGGGAATGCCGGTGCCAGGCGACACGGCAGCCGCCAGCTCACCACGCTCCCGCCTCCGGGCTGGAGGAGAACCGGCCGCGGGGCTCCGGCCCCGCCGGGACCCCCCTCACCGCCTCACCCGCTCCCCCGCCCCGCGCCGCGCCGCAGCGGGCCCGCAGGAAACCCCCGCCCCGAGCGGAGAGCCGCCCGGCCCGGCCGCGCCGAGAAGGCGCCGCCCGGCCGCGCTCCGCGGAGAAGGGAGCGGGGAGCGCGGGGGGCGGCCGGGGCCTCGCTCACCTCGTCGGCCGGCAGCCCCAGCACCTCCGCGGGAGACGCCGCCATGGCCGCGCCGCCCGCCGCCGTGTTTACCCGGGCCCCGCCCCCCGGGCCCCCCCCGCCCCCCCCCCCCCCCCCCCCCCCCCCCCGCCCCCGCCCC
>JAWMRA010000016.1:13856496-13915065 GCA_035584735.1 Pseudotriccus pelzelni
CCGCCCACGGCCTCGTCCGATTGGCGCAGGGAGCCGCGACCCCGCCCACCCGCCGGGCGGCGGCGCCTCCCGATTGGCTCGTGCCCCGCGCCCCGCCCGGAGACACGCGCAGCGCAGGCCGCCTGAGGGGGCGCGCGGGCCCCGCCCCCAGCCCCGCCCTCCGCCCCTCAGGGCGCCGCGGGAACGGCGCTGAGCTCCGCCCTGCCCGCCGCCGGGTCCCGGGGGAACAGCATCGGCCGGCTGGCATTGATCCCGCTGCTTTGCACTGCTGAGCTCCTTTCTCACGGATTCACAGAGTCAGTTAGGTTGGGAAAGACCGCCGAGATCATCGAGACCCACCCTGTCAACTGCCAGGTCCAGTCTTAAACACCTCCAGGGCAGCCCGTTCCGACATCTAATCACCTTTATCTGTGAAGAAATTCTTCCTAATGTCCTCCCCTGCCACGGCTTAAGACTTCAGGCTATTTTTGCATCTCTGAGAGCCGGGCCCAAGCTGTGGAGCTCTTGCCTAAATCCCTTGCATCCAGGGAACCTGGAATTTTTAAAATCTGGGGAAAACTGAGAGAAAAAAGTCCTTGTCAATGCACAGAAAGGGCCTTGCCTGTCAGGACGAGGCAATGCCGCCTTCCAGGGTGCTGGGAGGAGGAAGGAAGTCCCGGCTGTGTGAGGACCTGACCTGACCTAACACCCAAGCAAGGGAGAATGCCAGAGGACACAAAAAGATAAACTGTAAAAGCCTTGTCTGAAATCAAAGCAACAAGATGTCAAAACTTTTCTGAAGAGAAAAATCTACTCGCTCCCCCGCAGTGCGTTCAAGCTCACAGGTGGTGTAGCAGCACCTTAGAAAGGGAGCAGGACAACATTTCTGCTGAGCACTTGATGTCATTCCCAAACCACCATGCAGCGGCACTTCCCTGCTGTCACCCACACTCCCTTGGAAGGACTTGCTTCCATGATGGTTTTGTAAAGGGCTTGAATCCCTGCTGCCTTCAACAGCTGCCGGTGAATCAATCCCTCAGGATCAATCCCTCCTGCCCACCAGCCCTTCCAGCAGACAGAGGATAACAGCAAGAGCTGTGCTAAAAAAGCTATAAATAAAGTAGGGTGGTTAATCTTAGCTCTGTCGCCATAAGCCTTTCTACAAGCCTGAGCCAAACTCCTCCAGGCACTGCACAGTCTGCAAGTGCAGGGAACATACCTTCATCTTAGGATGAACACTTGGAAGATCACAGTCACTGATGATCAACAAATGTAGCACCACCTGTACTGGCAGGGAACCAGAGTCTTTCGTCAGCTTTCAACTCGTCCAACCTGGCTCCTCACGACCCGGCTGACCTACTTCTGTCATCATCTGATGAGAAACTCTTCCCTTCATAAAACAAACAAAGACGCAGGCTCAGCCCTTTGGACTGTGACCCAGGCAGATCATTAAGCACCCAGGCAGCACCTCCTCAGCAGGGCTCAGACAAGCCTGTGCCCGTTACCACACACACTCCCACTCTCCTCCCACAGGTGAACTGGGTGCTCCAAGGAAAGGCAATCTCGGCAGCAACATCAGTTTGTGCATGTCTCAAAACCGGTGTAGGGTATTACCTATGAAAAGTCAGATGAGTGTCTGACAAATAGTTAAAGTGGCATTTAGGCAAGTATCTTCATATGAACAGGTAGATTTTAATGGGAAAACAATGACTGTTATAAGATCAACTGAGAAAGTTTAGAAAAAAAACCCAGATCAATTTTTGGGTTATTTCAAAAGAAAAAACCCTGTACTGTTTCTGGATTGACCCTCTGGAAACCTTTTGAAACATACAACAGGACACTGACATAATCAATTTGTTATATTACTGTTTTTAAGTAGCAGAGTATAACACAGCACTGACTCATTTTTTGTGTGGAAAGACCACTGGCTGTCCAGAACAGGAGTTACAACCCAGTCAGTGCCCAAATCCATAAATACATGACCTGCTATGAACAGGTCTGAAAGACAGAATTTGTGTTTCTGGGTTTCTTACCCAGAGGCATCCATATAGTAAGGTAAGGTCTATGTGCATTTTCAGTGGGATCAATAGTCATCTCCAATATTCCAGCAAGATATCTAGCAATTCACTCAGAATAATTTAAAATTATTCTTTTACTTTAAACCAGAGGAACATAAAACACAACCTGTTTGCTAACAAACATTCCATTCTTATGTTAGATATATATCTGCACCATTTAATATTTTATGGTCTTATGCCATTACAAACTACTAGTGGAAAACAGCTCCTCTGAAATCAAACAATTGATTTCTAGTTACAGAGAATAACCTGCATTTGGATCATCTGAGTGCAATGGAACACTTTGTATATCCAGACCATTAAAAACATATTAATATTTTATTTCATTACTGCATCCCAACAGTGAGTTCTCATTTGGTAACAAAGAAATTTGACTTCTCTTGCCATCTCAATTAACCTTCAGTCTCACGTAAGATCAAAAATTTACAAACTTTAAAAATATTTTCCATCTCTTAGCTTTTGGCATTCATCCTGTTAGACCAAATTTGTGGTTTGAATTTTATATACATTTCCAATATTTGGTTTGTGTCTTTATCACAGATGCTTTTAAGGCCAAAGAGAATTCATACACCATAATACTTTGAAAAAAACCCAAAGCCATGTTTGTTCTTAAAGGAGGAAATTATGGAGATTTGTTTCAGAATTCCAAAGAGTTATCATAATAATTTTTAGTTTAAGAATATATATTAACTCTAGTCATGGCTAAGTGACAAAAGCTGGGATATCAAGTGACATCAAAGGATGATTTATGTTATTAAATATAGGATACACTTTTGCTACAGAGGATTTGAAATTGAATTGGATACCTTATCTTCACTTCCTTTAAACCAGAGGAATCACAAGTCATTTTAACTGCAGTTAAACAAAAAAATGGATGCAAAAGGCAGAAACAGATTTTAGTCCTATTGTCTTTTTTTCTACTGAGTCATACAATAGAAAATGTTGTGAAGCCTTCACAATGTCACAGTGACAGGTAAATGGAAAACTGGATACAATGGTGAATTAATGGAAAAAAATTGTATTTCTAGTGAGTCATTGCTATGACTAAGAGAAGTAAACACCTATTGGTAGCCCGGTAATCTCAATTTCTCTACTATCATGACAATGACTCACTAATGAGACTAATAGTTAAGAGCCCAAGACTTAACACTCTTCTTGGCTCTGCTGTTACGTCCAAATACGTGCTAGATCCTGCGCTTAGTACTAGATTTCAAATGCCATGATAAGAAGATGCAAAACTGAGACAAAGATGAAGGCTTAACTTTGGGAAGCAAGAACTTCAGTCTGGTAAAAGCCACCCGAGCCAGGCGGCTGTTTCTGCACTGCTTTGCAACTGGGCTGGGTTTGCTCCCACTCAGGTTTTCACCAGCCCCTTCCTGCTCGTTTTGATTCTCAGTTCTCCAAGGTCACGGTTTCTGCTTTCCTCAGTTTTTCTTCTTTCCCTTAAAAGCAACGTATCTTCTGTTTGGATACGTGTGCTTTGTGCGTTGCCTGCAGCCACGCCACTGCCTCCAGCTGTCTCAAACCCTGCAGCTCTACCTGTCCCTGCAGGATGACAGCAAGGTGTGACCATCACCCAGGGACAGACCAGATGTGATCAGAAATTCTCCACTCAAGGAGCTTCTTTTCAGGGCAAACTGCAGTCAAAATTTAACACTGCTCTCCAAGCGAGGGTCTGTGTTCCCAAGGCATTAACACCCGTCCTGGGCCAGCTCCCTGGTCCCTGTCTCCTGGGAAAGCTGCTGAGATTTCCAGCTCTCACACAGGAAAGCTGTGAGAAGGGAAAGATATAAAAAAGGGTTTTTCCTAATTTCTGGGACTGGTATAACAATTTACAAGCAATTTCTTTTGGAAATATCTCTGTCTTGATGAGCAAACTTGCATAGTAAGAAGAGCAACTGAAGTGGAGGTAGAAAGTCACACTCATTTTTTACATATGCATTTGAATGAAGTGGTAAACACTTGTCTGAATCACCACCACTCAGATGTCATCTTTCTCTCCCTATTTTCAGCTTGAGGGGGAGGAGAGCTGCCAGAACAGAAACCCGGAGGTGCTGAGCTCCAGTCAACTGCTGTCATGCTGTTCCCAGATTAATTATCCACCAGTGATCCCATGGTTAACACGGTAATTGTGGATATTTTTGCTAACAGCTCAACCCATCACAATGTTACAGAAGTAAGATCTTTCTGGGGATGACACAATTGGGCTTTTCTTCTTTAAATATCTTGAGATTATCATTCTCCATATGCGTATGAAGTAGTACGTGCTCCTTGTTTTTTGCCACTGACATCAATAAGACCAGTGGAAGCTACTGTTCTGACTTGGAGCATCACTTACGCACTCTCATCTTTCCACTTCCCCTTTTCACACAAGATGCTCCTTCTTACAGTATTTCTCTCTTATTTCATTAGGAAACTGATGTTTGTTGTTATTACTTGGTTTGAATTCTGAGGGTTTTTTAACATTCAAATAATTTTGAGCACACAGATTTCCAGTGTGTTACCTTTGGTCCACTGATCGGCTTGCAGTGATCTTGAAAGTGTTGTCACTGGGAATTAATTACTGGTAAGGCCAAACCACAGTTAATAGCACACAATCCAAGAAGTGTCTGCACATCTTCAGGTCTGACTGGCACAGAAAGTAATCCCGTAAGAAAATATTCCTAATAAACAGGATGACTGTCAAGGATGTAGGGCTGTAAAAGGATACTTATTAGTGATTAATTATTACCTCTGCCAAACGAAGGGAAATGCAAATATCCTCCTGTTATTATACAGCTACCTTTTGTAAATGTTACTGATAAAAAAGGTAACATCAGGTAATTCCTAAACCACTAAAATAATTGTAAAGTCTCTAGCAATTCCTTATCAGTGAGCACTGTCCTGCTTTTGCAGAGACAGCCATTTTAGGCCCCAGTGTTAGTAATCCTTGTCAGAGCAGATTTTAGTTATGGCATGGGTACAAGAACCTCTGAGCAGGGCCTCTTGGACACGGGCACCTCATCATCCTCCTCATCTCTACATATGTAGCAGGAGAGATGGTTCTAACTTTTCAAAGCAACTGGAAATAGAATCAGGGAGAACAGAATTAAGGATCACTTCTCTTGATTCCCACCCTCCTCCACACCGTGCTTCGAAAACCTGCGGCTACAGATGGACTCAGCCCCAGCAGCAGCCAGGTCAGTCCACAAAAACCCACTACCGACAAGTTAGTCAGTGGGCATCAACCCACATAAGGCGGCTATCAATCCCAGAAGAAATGCAAATGTGCTTTCAGCTTCCTATGCATCTTTTTCCTACCTTTAACATATATGAAGGCTTTAAAACCAAGCTCAAATTATCTGGTACGATCTCTATACTACTTTTAAAATATTTCTACCAAAATTAGCCCCTTGTATGTGCAACTAGGTTAAAATGCAGCCTTCTCACAAGCTCCTGAGGCTCACTGCCATCCTTGGGCCAGTTTTTCAAGTACAATTTTAACATTTGAGTCAAGCCCTCCCTACACATACAACAGCATGTGCTTTGGATTAGCAGCATACTGCAAACATCATCTGAAACGGCAGCCTGAGATCCACTGAACATTTCATTCTAACAGGTATCACCTAAATAGGTAGTGTGGATAGGCAAACTTCCAATGATACATAACTTCCCATAATCCATAGAAAAGCAGGTTATTTAAAAGGAAACTGACAGCAGAGAAAAGATGAGCCACAGGGACAAAAATGGACTTTTTTAATGATTTCAGAGCTGAGGTATTACCAGATATAGAAATGGGTAGGCAGGCCCAGGAAGAACAGACTGAGGAGGAGGCATGACAATAGATATGCAAATGTTCCAACACATCTGAGTATTTACATCACTAGTAGGATATCTCCTACGTATCCAAAGCACATAGCAGGAATGTTGGGAGCTATCAGGAACTATAATCACTTGGTTATATATCCGCATTGTATCAAGGTGGTCTTTTGTTCGGGGTATTTAAACACTGTAATCTGAATGAAACTGCTGTCTTTTTAGCACTAAATGCTTTCTAAACAAATTTTTCCACGTCCTCAGTTCACCTCTGACTTAACTGATCTGGCCTTACTTAGTTTATATTTCACGCTTTTCTCCTTTTTTACCAAGCCGAGTAGGAAGAGCACAAGAGCCTGAAAGATTTGCTATTTCATCAGGTAAGGTTAACTATGCTCTAGGAGGTGCTGGTTTGTTGTAACAGCAGGAACAAAGGTGCTCAGGCTCTGTGAAGTAATGCATAAATGCCCTTTGCTAGAGTGAGCACCACAGAGAACCAGAGGACAGTGTGGACAGTCGGACATCCCTTCAGATCCCCCAGCTGTGCAGCACTGAACGGGCCTCCGAGCCCCAGGCAGATGTTGCCTGTGGAAGGGTCACGCCATTTTAGTCATTTGAGCTATTACAGGATTTTCTTACAAATACAACTCTGCTCATCACTTCGAAGCTCAAGCAAAAAGGATGTTCACAGGAGAACTTCTTGCTGCACTTATAGCTAAAGGCAGGGACACACCAGTGGCATCACCGCTGGCTGCCAGTGGCAGCTGCCTGCAGGCTCCTGTTTTGGTTACCCGGCCAAGGTTTCCCTGCAGCGAGGGGATAAACACAACACAACACAGGGACAGCACAGGCCTGGGCACATGCAGGGTAATTGTTAACTGTTATGTGGATCCCCAACACAGAAAAACCTTAGGCATACAGTCAGGTCACTGCTCATTTTTAAGTTTGGAATTGCTTTTCCACAGTTTCTCCACAATTTGTAAGCCTCACTATACATTCTTTATTCTACTTTGTCTCCTTACCCAAGCGTAACTTGTACCATTTTTAAGAGAGGGAGGAGGGCAGCAAGATCCAAGCATTGGTTAACTCTGACCTAATGCATGAGAGGAGGCCTAGATAATTCCAAGTTTGCTGTCAAATGAATTTGATACTCATCAAACATTATGCTTTAACTTTACCTGAATGAGAGCAGCCATGCTACACAGTCAGATCCAGTTCAGTTTACTCAACCCTCCAGCCTTGCTGCACATGCTGCCAAGGTGAGGTTTAAGAGACCTCCAGAGGTGTCCTAACCCACCTCCCTGCACTGCCTCTTGTGCTCTGGCTTCACACGGAGCTTCTAGTTGTTGGCTCTTACAGAAAACCTTCACAGAGGCAGTTTGCTCTGCAACCACCCAATAATGCAGGGCTTCTTTCTCTGGAGAAGACAGTGGTATCAGTTGCCAGAAACTACAAGGAGCACCAGCTAATTTGACACAGCAATCCCTTTCACATTAGAAGTGTAATTCTGTTACCAGAGTACCAGCTGCATTCACACATACAGATTTGTATTTCCAGAGATGTAAAAATATTTCAAAGCAATCGTTTAGAATTTACTCTGCAAGTAAGAATCTAATCTTTTAAAAATTACAAAACTCATGAGTTGAACATTTTGAAGGCTTTAGTTCCAACATTTCTACCTTCTTAAGTTTTTCCTATTAGGACATTCCCATTTACAGATTGGTTTGCTCTTTTGACTCTTTCTATTAACCATTAAGGCAAATTCTTTCTAGTCTGCAGCTGAGAGGTTCCAATTAAAACCTGTTATTACTTCAGATGAACAATCAATTTCTAATATAGCCTTTTATATCTCCTACATTATATTTCATCTCATTCCTTGAGAGTTTTTAACTTGCATTTTTTGTGACTGTGGAACATGAAGAAATTGTGTTTCTGGATTTTTCATTGAGAACTCTTTGTAAAGCATGTTAATTTAGAATCCAGTGAGATATATTAATAGCATTTCCTCCAAATCAATGTCTGATTCTCTTTCATTTATATTGTCTCATATCTCCCCGAGAATTCTTTTCCTTTGCTGATGAACCCAAGTGATTTTGTGCCACCATCAAATCTGCCAGCTCATCTCAGCACCTCTGTAGTCTGGGATGTGATCTGTTAACCAGCGCTATCTTTTTGGCATGAAAACCTGAATATTTATCCTCACCTATTTTCTCGTAGCCAGTTTCTGCTCTGTGGCAACGCTTTTCCATCACTGGAAAATTCCATCCACACAGGCCGTGCTGACAACAGTGCTGGGTTCACATACAGTTTTACAATCCAAACAAAGGACTCCACGGATCAACACGTAGATTTTCCCTTTTATGTCAGCAAGCCAAGCCACACTGTAACACTGAATTTTAAGAATGCCTTACCACTATGGGAAAGCAACACCAGGCAACACCAGCAATGGGTTGTTGTGTCGCAAGAGCAAGAGCCGCCACCCAGGCACGAAACCAACACCTGGACTCTAAGACAGACTGACCAAGGCACCCCAGGGAGGAAGATTCACCTTCACGCTCAGCTTCAAGTGTGAGACTTGGCTCAGCAACGGCAGGAAGTTGGTTTAACCGGGCAGCTCTCACCTGTTGTCATGCAAACTAGAAAGTTGTGTATTTTAGGTCAGCCTTAAAGCACATTTTCCATGTAAAGAAAAAAACTCCAGAAATAATTTTAATATAAAATGTTTTTATTGTTTTTGAAAACATTTAAAAAACAATTTTTGAGCACTTTCAATAAAAAAAATAACTGAAATGCTACTGCAATATTCAACTACTGTAGTTTCAGCAGTACAACAGACAACAAAACACTGGGGAAGAGGGGAGAAACTGGATTTCCTGCACTAAATGAAAATGTGGAACAGGGGTTTTTCTTTCCTTACGGTGCAGTAAATAAAGCACAGTATAGTACAAGACTATTATATGAACCTCAGATGCACTGCACAAGAAATGCTTTCCTTCTTTTCAGTTCAGAAGTCAGTGCTTATTGCAATTATTTGCAAATTATTTACTTCATGAATTCTTATCATGATAAAATGATGCAAAAATGTTTTTCAACACCAGAACAATAAAAAATAATCCAAGAAAGGAACATATTCAACAATAACTAAGCTGAATTAGTTAACATAAAAAAGTAAATAACTTGTGAATAACTATGCTCACCTGGTTAACACCGAACCAGCTTCAATACAGCAAAAGAATAAAAAAAATAAAAGTGGTTACAGGAATATATCTAGTACTGTACAAGATTAAGTCATTAACACTCATGCACGTTTTGTGATCATGTATTAACATGGTGAAGCAAACTAAACTTAATTTTTCCTGCTGCAATATTCTCATGTAAGAGAATCAAAAATAGAAATATCTCATTGAGATCAATGCACATTGCTACATAAGACAATTTCACCTGTCACTTTTAATGACATTTTGCCTTTTAATAACGAAACACAATTAAAAAGTTTTTTTTTGTTTTGCCTTTTTTTTTAATCTGTGGGCCGTATTTGTTGCATTTATCCTAAGGAATGTGCCTGCCACAGGTTCAACAGAATTTTAGTGCAATATATGAACCCAGAAAGTTTGCTGGACTAACCAACCAACCAAATTTAAAGTGTTTGCTGCAATACTGTACACAAGGTACAAATTCACTAGTTTGTATACTTTAGCAAAAACTGCTATCAAAATAATTTATTTCTCATGTTAGTAGGAAGCCAATAATGTAAACAAGGGGTCAGAACTGTCTCAAATTCTTAGTTTTGGAGTATCTGACAAAGACAGGCTTCCATTTGTTAGAATCACAGAATTTTCCTTTGGGTATTGCATACTTTGGTGTGCAGTAGTGCTCTGTCTCAATGTATTGTAAAGAACCAACTAGCACTAAGTACAGGGACCTAACATTAATTATAACACCAACACACAAACATCTCTAGAATGATACATACCAATGTACAAAGCTGTGCCTGTGCCTTGGATTTTACTTGAAACAATTCTTAGAGAATTTAATATTTCTTAAACGAAACATAATTTTGCTTTAAATCCACTGATTATATAGAGTATTTCTGGCTAATTAAGTCACGTTAGGCCCAATGTAATGCTCATATTTAAAAATAATTTTAAACGCACTTTTAAAGACCTTTGGTGATGGCTGCATAATTTAGAACGCATCAGCTTCAAATCTACTCTTGCTTTTCTGAGAAATCTTCGTAAAAAACTAGTAGTTGGGCAAAACCCTCCTTCCCCCAGGCCCACCTCAGTGTCAGTGTTGTTACCCGAGGTGGGGCTGAGCACAGGGCTGAGCAGCTTCTCCCCACAGCGCTGGGCTCAGCCACTGAACCAGAGTAGGTTTCACCTATTCACAGTAGTGCTGGCACTTCACACAGGGTCAGGAAACAGAAACAAAAGAGTGTCTCTCGGACCCATCCTCTCAACCAGGGCGAGAGGACGTTCAGCACATCTCCGGCAAAAGGCCATGGGCAGGTCCAGGACTCAAGCCCTGCCTTCAGCAACTTCAGTCTACAAGAAAAAATGTTCAAGTCTTACTGACAGACACCTGGCAGGATAACAAGCAGAAGGCTACCATGCAGCTTTTAGTCTCCTCCCCATTTCTCTAACAAAACTTAAAAAGAGTCACTTGGTCTTAAAGCAACCCACACTATCACACATCCCCTCCCTTCCAGGAGGGATGGGAACTCTCCGAGTTTGTTTCCGATGAAGTAGAAAACTTCTGATGCAAACACAGTGAAATCAGGCCCCATAAGGTGCTATAGCTTGGCACAACTGTTTGTCCCTGCAGAAGAGGCCACGGATTGGTGATGAACTGGGGCAAGAGCAAGAGCACCTCCAGTGCCAATGCAGCAGTACGAGTTGAATCAGCACCGCCAAAAAAACTGACCAGGACTGGGATCTCGAGTCATTTGCAAAGATTTCAGAAACGGAAAACCACCAAGACACTTGAAGGAAAACACTAATCACATGAAAAATACGAACGTCATTCCCTTAAGGAAATGTATGGGGGGGGGTTACTGAACATGCCCTTCACAAATTCATGATCGCTCATCCAAAGCAATGCAAATGAGGAAAATTTTTCCTGCTCAGTTTTCTGCTCAAGGGATGGTATTGTAGCACACTCAGTGCACGACTTCTTTTGTAAAAACCTGCCTCTGCAACTCCTCCTTCTAGCATCAAGGCCATGGCTAGTTAAGTACCTCTCTCTTTGGATCACTAGAGAGATCCATGCCATGCTGATAAAATAAACGGTCTTTTTTGGTTCAAGTGAACTAGTGAGGCATAAGTCTAATTCCCACTTTCCAGAGGGGCAGCTAAGGACTTTAAAAAAAAAAAAAAATTAGATTCACCAACCATGTCAAATCACTTTTGAAAACAGAGTTCAGGCTTCTAAAACAGTAAGTACTTATAAGAGACGTTTTATCAAAAGAAAAATCATGTCTTACTGTGTATCTGTAAAGTGCCTGGCAGTATTATGGCTCTGTATGAAATATTTTTAGATCAACCACATTTTCTAATATTTTAATAATCTTTTGTTTGAGAGAAAAAGAGTGAGCAAGAAGGACAGAAAGGCTCAACCTACTGAAATACAGAGAAAATAACATCTTCCTACGCCCTCCACTAGGTGAGGAAAGAGCAAATGTGAAAAAGCAAATGTTCAAAAACAATATTTTAATGAGCTCTTGCACCTCTTTTTTAAAAAAAGAGGGAGAATATGTTCCTTCTCTAGCCTTGATAAACAGTACCTATCACTTTAAAATAGGGTGTTAGGCCTAGATTAAATCTCAGTGCTTAAAATCTTTTCGCGTGAATTTAACCTAATACAAAACCACTGACATAAAAGCTAAAATATCAAGTATGTAACAAACATTAATGGATAAAATAACTACATAGATTTATTTCTCTTAAATAAAAAAATTTAGTGCATCTTTCTTTTGCCTCGATCAGCCCTGTTAGCTTTTCCCATCTCTGTGTTTTACTAGAGATGCCAGTGGCACCAGTGCTACAGCGATGTCCCACAGTTCACCCCTGAGCAGTGCTCCAGACTGCTACACAGTGATCAGGCATCTGCAAGTCACCCGGTGTGCTTGTACCCACTCCCCACCCCTACCTACCTGCAGGCACCCTGCATTTCAAACCTGATCAACAAAGGTCAGTAAGGATCATCTACTAAGA
Source organism: Pseudotriccus pelzelni (assembly GCA_035584735.1). Classification (NCBI taxonomy): domain Eukaryota; kingdom Metazoa; phylum Chordata; class Aves; order Passeriformes; family Tyrannidae; genus Pseudotriccus; species Pseudotriccus pelzelni. The sequence goes on from JAWMRA010000016.1 coordinate 13,868,561, forward strand.
AGTAACAACCAGTACAAGGTATGGAAAGCCTACTAAAGAGCTCGACTTAAAACCCTCCCAGAGCATCAACCATAGCTGTCATCGCTGGCTGGCCAATAACCGCTTCTTTATTTGCCAAAACAAGAAATGCTGCATGGGAAACACTATAAATTTCAAATTTTAATACTGGCTCTTTGATAGCCCCTCACCTTCAGAGATTTGTTTAAAATTGGTAAGACTGCCTTTTCCTTGCTGAAGAATGAGCAACAGGTACAGCAAACTTTTTTTTAAAATGCCATAATACATAGCAAGTGTTTCTGCTGCGGGAGGCACTTCCATTAAGACAAATACAATACGTCTGTCTTTTAGATACAGTGTGCTACATACATATTATAAAACAAGATTAACCCAACATTTCAACTGCAGGATGATCCTTACTCTCCATCCACTCAAAACCTGATGAAGTCATTGAGTTAATGGATTCATTGCAGATCTGTTGAAACAAGGGGTCATTTTTTAATTCCTCCAGTGTAGCATCATCGTCTTGTCCCTGCTGACGACCTGGATCAAACAGTAGATTTGTGTCTAAAGTGTTCAGATCGTTAATGCTGCCTGAGAGCTCGGAAGACAACCTGATGTCGCTGGGAAAGACAGATGCAACGTTATTGAGATCTGATGCCACCTGATTCACCAGCTGCTGGTTTGTTGGCAGACTGTCCTCCCCTAAAAGGTCTTTTACAGTGCTGCTAAAATCTAACTGCTGCTCTCCGATGTCTGATTGTGCTTGGTTATCTCCAGAAGAAAAACTGATCTGATCGGTGCTGCTGTTTTTTGTGAGGTAATTTGGTGTTTGGAATTCATAAACTGAAGTGCTGGAATTGATCATACTTTGTGGGTTGGCACTAGGAAAAGCGGCAGATGTCTCCAAAATCTGAGTGAGATTCATCCTGGCTGTGTAATTTGAGGGCATGTTGTTCATTCCCAAACCTCTCACTGCATCATCGCTATCAGAATCAAGTTTGTTTAACAACACATTTGTTATTTTTTTAGTGTTTGTTTGTTTCTGAAGAGACGGGAAGGCCGTCTGCATCATCACAGTCAAGGGGACTGACTGGCTTCTCTGTGCTATGTTATTGGCACTGGTGTCTGCATGGATATTAGCAAATACATTGTGAACTTCAGGAGTTACCGGACTTCCAAAGGGTGTCATGTTAGAGCGCGGTATATTCGACACGGGGTAAACAGTGCTTCCACTGAGATTGCGCTGGCGATGGACAGCAGGGCTCACGCTCCGGCATCTCAGGCTGTTGTTGAGGGAGGAACCAGTTCCTTTGTTGTCCAAAGGAGCAGGCACAGCAAAGCCCTCCTGCTTAGTGGTGCTGCTGATGGGGGCTGCCTGGTGCTGCACAGGCGACACCGGAGTCACGCGGCCGAAGTGAGTGTCGTGGTGGCGCGGCTGGGACTGGTAGGACTGGCCGGGGACGGCGAAGGCGTGAGGTTTCCTGAAGCGATCTTCCACCAGCTCCTGGAAGCTCGTGAGGATGCCGTGGTTTGCAACCGAGGAATTGCTCACACCGCTGTAGCCGTTGTTCATCCACTCCAGCTTGGTTTTGTCGGGATGGGTCGCCATAGGTCTCTGCATTGGCTTCACAGGGCTGCTCGATATAATGCTGGCATCGTGGTAAGCCATGCTGGAGCTGATGGGAGTAAATGCAAACGGGTTTCGGCATTCCACAGGACTGGGAGGGACACTGCTGCTGCAGTTTGAGTGTGGCGTGCCAATGGGCGTGTGCCGGCTGCTCCCTAGAGCGCTGTCCACGGGAGTCGTCTGAGCCAGCCTTGAACAAGGGCTCTCTCTCGACATGTTCTGAGATCCAGCAATCATTTCAGAGGTGGGTGTTGGAGTCGGAGTGGGGGTGGGAGTGGGGGTGGGGGTGGGAGTGGGAGTGTGAATTGGAGTGCTGTTGTTGTGGATCGAATGGTAAAAGTGCGTGCTGCTTGGGTGAGATGACACCGGAGCTCCTTGAGCTGCAGTCTGACTCTGAATTGCCATTCCTAGACAACCACCATAGGGATGGGAATTATTCATGGACATTTGCTCCTCCATGAGCACCAGCTCTTCCACAATGCTGTCCTGGGTAAGGTCATCATCAAATGAAAAGAAGTTTTCATTTGATTGAGGGACTGTATGCTCAAACTCTTTCAGCTCAGACTGCAGAGGTAACTGATTTGAAGACTGTGCTTGTATTTGACTCAAGGAGTCCTGGATCTGGCTCTGTAGCTGCTGGCTGTACACATCCTGCTGTATCCCATCGCAGTGCACCGGCTCCCACGCAGATTCCTGCAAGTCACTAGAGCCAGAGTGCCCAGCCATAGCCATAACACTGATATCTTGCTGCTGATCACAATTCACAGATGCAAAGTCAGAGGTTTTGGTGATATGGTGCCACGTATTTGGGTTAAAGCTGCCATCAGATTTTGAATCATTTTCTAGGATAAACAAGTTTCCTTCCAATTTTACTTTTATATCTGGAGATGACGCTGATGCAAGCTGCTGTTCTAAAGTAGGATCACTGGTGTTTAAATTGGTGCTCAAAACAAGGTCTGTTGCTAAGTCTGCTGCAGCTGCAGAAGGTACAGGTACCGTCACGGGTACCGTGCTGGGGACTTGAGCAAGTGTCGCTGTGCTGTCACTGTCAGCTAACGATCCAACCTTCAGAGCCTTCTTAACACTGTTTGCTTTTTGACTCTCCACAGCACTACCAGCTGAAAACTGCTCCACTAGTGGTTTCTTTACAGGTGGTACCTGGGAATCCTGAAGTGTGGAAGGTTGTCTCTTTCTTGGACTTTTAGTGCACGTTTTATCTTTAATCATAGACTCACCAGAAGGAGGTGAACTGATGCTGGTGCTGGACAAGTTTTGACTGGCAACTGTGAGCTTAAGAGTGCTTTGATTATTGCCTGCTGAAGAAACTGGTGTGATCTCATTAGACTGTGTTTTATATTTGGTCCCTGCTTCTTCAGCTCCCTGATCACAGCCCTTACCTGGTTTGGCCTCCATGACATCATCAGTTGAAACCTTCAAGGCTGCAACCTCAAAATTTAATAGCTGTGCAGGAGGCAGGTCAGGGGTTGCCTTTATGGATTTAGACACATCAGAACTCTCTTGGCCCTGTACCGAGTTCTCATCCAGCAATGCTTCCGGTTCCATTTTGATCTTGACTGCAGGCGCAGCTACAACAGTACTAGGCTTGGATCCTGGAGACTGAAGTGAAACCACGGACCCGTTTTTGATCTGAGGGCCAGTCCTCCCTTCTTCTGCTGCTCCTGCACTACTGCTGACCGAAGGCGTCTGTTTGACGGGCACGCTGCTGCTGCTTGGGGCAAGAGATATTGCTGTCATTTTCACCACGTTTAAGGAATTCACATGTGGAGCTGGCACAACAGTCTTGATCGGGCTACTGGTGAAGAGCACCGTGGTGGGAGAGCGGATGGTGAGAGCACTGGTGTTTGCTGGCTTCGGGAGGATCTGCGGGTAGCGATGCCGGGCAGAGCGGTCCCCGACAGGGCTGGCGGGAACGTTCTGGGGAGTCTTTGGTGGCTGCTTGACTGATTGCATGTGCTGAGTGACCACCTGGACGTTGAGCGGCAGGACCTTGCTATCAGACGACCCCATAGGACTCGGAGATGTCACCAACTGCCTGGTCCTTGGCACCTGCACAGAGAGAAAGAGATCAGGTGTGGCATTGAAGCAACAAGTCCCCAAAGCGCACGGACCACCTGGGCCCCAAGCAATTCAAAGGTGAAGGATCACACAGCTCAATACGCCAAAGCCAGTGAATGTCAGTTTGAGACAAAATAAGCTCTTCTACTATGTACAAGACAATTTCTACTTGTCTGTCTAAGGATTGGTCAATGTGTAACCCCTATTTTTAAGGCACAGCGTACTGGTCTACACATTAGTCTGCTCTTCTGCTAAAGAAATGGTCATTCTCATACAATCCTTTGCCACGTGGAACAAAAAGGCAGACATATGAAGGCTAAAGAGGAAAAGATGTGTTCAAAACACTGCTCATTGTTAAAGTTTCAAAAGCGAGTGGAACACAAACCATCAGGCAGAAAAACTGGCTTACATATGGTAATCAACAGCACAGTGAACACCTTAAAAACAACTACCCTTTCCCAACTGCCCAGCCCAGTTTTGTATGGACGAAAGACAAAAACATTGCGTACTACAGACATTCACTCAAAAATAAAATAGTAGCTGTCAAGAAATGCAGTGGGCCAATGAAAGGCAATTCAGAGTCCATATTAAGACCTCAGTGACTCACACAACTGGTGTCAGCTCTCCCATCTGGTTAAACTTCATCTCAGGGCTAGCTTAAATCCCCCTGTCACAATGACTTCAAAGACAAGCGTGGCCTTTGCTGCCTCCATATCAATCCTGTGACTCATGTGTATAACACAGCCAGGGCAGAGAAGCATCAAGGGACCCAAGCCTTTGAACAGAAACTCTTCTTCTACCCCTCTGACACCACTGCTTAATTACTGTCAACGTACAACCTTTTCATCGGGTGGTTTCTCTAGAGAATTGCTGGAGAGCATTACCGGAATGGGGCTGGGAACAGCTGCCACAACAATGCCAATAGGTGGAGGAGACAGAATGGCAGGACTTCCATTAGATATACTGGTCACACCGTTGGTTGTGGTGCCTTCAGTTTTCTTTGCTGGAGACTCTCCCGGCAAAGGAGACTGCAGTTTCTGTTCCTGCTGCTTCTTCTGGATCTTACGCTGCAGCTGCTGCTTGGCATCAACGGGAGATGGCAGAGTTTTCACTTGTGGCTGAAAGGAATTACTTTCAGCAGTAGGTATAAAAGCTGAGGGCTGGGGGATCCCTTTTATTCCTGAATAGAAAAGAAGAAGAATGAATTATAACCAACATGCCCTGCCTGCTGTGGTGTCAATTCCGTATTTAACAACACAGAATACATGGCAGGCACTTCTACAACCTTTCTGGGAACACCTCCTCCATGAGGTACTCCCACCCACTTTGTGCTCAAATCTATTCAGTGTTTCAGTTTACTTCCACATTTGTGGCAAACTCTGCTAGACAAGCTGGGCATCAGCTGCTAAAATGCTCTGTACTGGCCTCTTGTTGCCCAAATGGCAACTTGTGTGTCAGCCAAGTCTCAACCCCGTGCACTTCACTAAACTGGCAGCAGAGGGCGGCGGGAACGTTTCAGATGAATCTTTAACATCCATTATCTGACGTGGTTTTGTTTTGTTACCTGTGCCTAAGGCAGCTTAAAAGGAAAAACGTTTCCAGAAAGTCACAGAGGAGCAGCTCTGAGCAGATGATACCATCTAATGGCCAAGGCATTAAATACAATACATCTAATATCAGAATGGATCAAAACCTCTGTGTGCTCAGGGCTGATGGTGAAAGAAGGGCAAGAAGAGAAGTGTCCAGGGAAAAAAAGGAAAAAAAAAGAAGGGAAAGTTGAAAAAACTATGGAAATTAGAATGGGAGAACATTTTTTTCTAGAGAAATTACTTTGCTGATCACAAGTAAGCAAGTGGTGCCTCCAGGGAGAAAAATAGTGCAGTTGGGACTAGTTTCTCTTACAAAATCACATCACAGTTATGATCTTTGTTTATTAAGAGTCAAGAGGAATAGCATGCTCTTTCAGTGACCAAGTAACCTTGCTGAACTGCCCCTCTAAAAATTCTTTAACATTGTTTCATTTACACTTTGAGGTTACACAGTTCTAAAATAACACCTAATTATAAATTAATCAGCACCATTTTACTACTTCACTAATTTTAGTAATGCTAATCCCAAGTACTTGGTTTTAGACGCTCAGCACATGCTCAGGAGCTGTGGTCTGGGAGCCCACCCTCTCAGCAGCAGTCTGCAGGCACCACGAGAGCTTGAATGCCACAACTGGTCTCTCCTTTCATAATTCCTTCCTCACAGAGCAGTGAAATGCCCAAATATACGGCAATTACCGGAACGCAATTCTTCGATGTGGGCTGAGTACCGAAGGCAAGTAATACTGGTAAGAAAAAAACCCTCAAATTTGGAGGGTAAAAGCTTGCTTTTCCCTCAGTTAATGCACAGAGACGCTGTAGCACTTTGCAAGAGGAATGGAAATATTTTATTTGGCATTCTAGGAAGAACCTCTCCCGAAATGACCATCTAAGCCACAGAGGCATGCTTGGAAGGAACTGCCCTGTTCTTTGAAGGAAACCATCTTGTCTTGAAGGAAGTAAGGGTGAGAAGCGACTTGATTTGAAGAGCTGTGCACACACTTGTGTCCCTTTGGCAGCACAGCAAACAGAACCAATGAAGCCAAGCAACAACAGGTCAAAAAAGAGCACCCAGGCAGCAAAAACCTGCCACTGACACCCATCAGGTCCAAGTTACAATAAAGGAAAGAGAGCTGGAAGGAAAAAGAACATGCTCCAGAAGGGGATTGTCCCAACCTACATCCCTGACCACCATTTTCCATTCACCTGTCTCAAGTCCAGAGATTTCACTTGATCTGAACACATTTTGCTTGATAGGCCTAGGCAGTACTTCCCAGAGGCAAGTCTGGGGGCATGTTGTGCACCTGCATTTCCCTTCTCATCCTTCACTTTTGTAATTTACTTCATCCACAGCCACCAAAACACACTTAGGATGATTAGGTGACTCATTCTGAGCATGCAGCAGGTAAAAAAACAAAAAAAAATCTGCTCTTGACAGAAAATTAAGACAGACAATTGTTTCCAAATTAGGGCAAGATATCAGACAGAAACACAGCTACACCAGCAGGCTGCCTACAAACCAGCACTGTAGCAGTACCAACCCCCTGATCTAGCCAAGTATGTAAATTCAGCAAGTACTCACACGCCCTGAAGTGCTTTCAAAGACCAGGTTCCTCATGGGAGAAGTGGGAACATCACAGACTAAACCTGAGACCACTGCCGATTTTCACATCTTCACCCAGAGTACCAGCAAGAAGAGTAATTTGCAGCAATGTGACCAAAATCACATAATAACAGCATGCTCAGTGCTCAGAGTCATGTTTAAAGTTTGCCCTGAAGGGAAGTCCCTCCTCAAACCAAGATGTTTCTACTGTTAATAGAAAGATCCCCCATCTCAACAATTCAGCATTATCTCATTACCTGCTGGTGCCCCTGCCATTACTGTTAAAGCTGCCATGGACTTGGTACCGATATAGTGACTTTTTACAAGGAAACGAGCCAGTTCCAAGACTGTATCGAAAGGCTGGCTCAGCACTTTCTGAGCCCATTCACAAACAAGCCGGCAGGCCGCAGAGATGACTTCCTCATCAGCACTTTGCAGCTGCCCAGATGGCTCTGCTCCATCCAACTAAAACAAACAAACAAAGGAGGAAAGGTTACTTTGATTATTAAGGGTCACTGAGGCACAAAAACAAAAACGGAGCAAACAATTATCAGAATCACACCAAAAGTTAACTATGGTCACAGTTTTTCCACAAAGTTGCAAGAATGAGATCACATCAACGTAATATGAAATTAAATGTCTTGTTTCCAAAGATATTAGATGGAGCTGACATCTCTGGAAGAAAATTGCAGACAGAATCCCAGTATCTGGACCACCAACAGTTGATGCTCCCCGTAGCCAGAGTCTTGTCAACTCAGCAGTCACTGCTAGCCAGGATCTGCTTCTTTCACTGGGTATCTCTTCTCTAGCATTGACTTTACAAAAATAAAAAAACCTCAGTAAAATCAAAACAGAATCAGAGTTAAAAACACGTATCTTACGGGTGGCAACACTGTGGAAGTCTGCTTCACCTCCGAAATTAGTTTAATAGCACTATAATTCATTATGAACTTTACAGACAAAACAGCAAACAATGATTCAGAATGTAAGGATCATAAAGAAAAATCTTAGAAGCTACACAGCTCTTCACTTTGTTTTGAAAACTTCAGACAGAAAACCAGTGTAATAAATGTTAATTTTCAGAAACGTATATATATATAAAGAAGCAAATATGTGTCATACCCCATCTCCAGTTTTATGGAAGTCAAGGTTGGGCAGTGTTGGCATGTGCACAAAAGCCTTCTTCCTCAGTCCACTGTAGCAATATGTGAACAACAATTAAGGTTCAAATTGTGTCCTTGTTAATTGGGGGACAGGAGGGAAAGGCAGTAATTCCTCTGATAACTCCCATAAGCTTTATAAGCAAACTCAACCCAGAACTAAGAATTGCTGTCACTAACATGGTCGCACAGCCAGAATCCAAAGCCTGTCAGTGGCTGTGTTTTGGGCAGGTGCTTGGGTTTCTGCATCTGTGCAGAGGTGCTGGGTGTGATGAATTACATCTGATCACACAGAACGACGACTAAACCAGGCCAAGCAGCTTCACTTAGCTACTCAATATTCAAATCATTAACATAAATTGGGACTAAGCTCTCTTCCTTAAACAAGATGGGAGAATGAATTTCCAAAAGTTAATCACTATTAAAATATGCAATTCCAAATTTAGGATCTACTTTATTTCCTTCTCCTAAGGGACTTGCACATGAAGTTCCCCATGAGAAGATAAAGTGCCTGATGAGGGCATATCTTCCTAAGATTTCACACAATGTTTGAGGCACTCTCTCCCCATGATAATTCTTCTTCTGTAAAAATATGAACACAAAGCCCCAGACTGATCCCATCAAACTGGTACACAAAAATACACTCCCTCCATTCCTTGTACTCATTGGTTTATAGGTCTAAATATCAAATCGGTCTTTTTCTAACTCTCCACAGAATTACTCTGGGAGTTCACATACAGTGTTTCTTCTCTGTGACACACAAATCCTTTCCAGAATCACTAATTTTTCACATTTGTATTTCTCTTTCCAAGACCATGGAGTTTGCATTTGTTTGCATTAACCTGGATGGAGCATGATTACAGTAAAAGAAGTGTAAGGAGCCTGGGTATTACAGTAAGTGTGAGACAAGGTCATATTTTAATCATTCTGAATTAGAAAATTAGGAAACAGAACTTAAAGAGACCCCCTGGGTCAAGCTACAATTACACTGTATGATTTCTGCGTTAACACTTCTCTAGCTCTATCCAGAACGTGACTTCTAAGTTTTGGATTCCACTGCTTGATAATCCAGCACTGTATTTTAGGAAACAGTTCAACTGACACGCATCTTCTCCATTTACTACATCATGGAAGGTTTTCTTCCTCTATAGAAGACAAGTAACCCTGGCTTGCCCACTAGTGTTTAATTCTCTCTCTAAGCTCATGCTTCAAGTGAGACCCGGCAAAGGGCAGTACTGCAGCACATCCCTATCACCACTGTTAGTTCGTTTGAGTGGGTTTTAATTAGAGCCTACAAGCACCTCAGTGCCTTTCAGCCTTTGCCTGCTCTCCCTCCCCTGCTTCACAGCAGTGGCTCTGCCTGCCCAGCACGTCAGGACACAGCAAGAGCCGACCCTGGGGAATGCAGCAGGTATTACATTACTGCACGAGGGCTTCTAAGGACTCTCAAGGGAAGGCGTAATTCTCAACTTGGAAAAGACAAAATTGGTGCTGATGAAAAAACTGCTTTGAAAATCAATAACAGCTCTGGTTCCTTTATTCCAACATCTCTCTTTGCACTAAATTATAAAATTTCTTTGATTCCTCGCTGCTGTGACAACTGAGCGTCAGCACCTAAATTTAAGTACTTGTTTCCAAAGTTATATCTTGCAACATAACACTGCCATAATTAATAATTTTTAAAGGGCGTTGGAAAAGTGTCCACATTTTTCATTTAACATTATTTCCATGTTTAGCTGGTGGTTAAGCCCTAACGACAGATGCTCCCCAGGCAAGTGCAGAACAAGTTCCTGAGAAGCGTTCTAGCAAAGGATATTTTGATTTGCCTCTTGTGCCTAGACGACGGGCCTTCATGTTCGGAAAGACATTTTTCATGATCTTTCCAAAGTCAGCAGCGCTTAATGGGTGGTAGCCAAGATTGTCACAATAGCTCCTGCAACAAAGAGAAAGAAAGCGTGAATGGAATCAAAGTTAATACAAGAGGCCAGCCTACATGCTAGACTCCATCAAAGGTTTTCAAAAGAAAACACTTATACCCATCCATATTTAGAATCACATTTAACATTAATGAAGCTATCCACAACGAATTGAGTGCATTAAAAATGTATAAACAGAGCTATTAATACCATAGTTTTTGCCTTGTTCTCTACTGAGTTCAAAGACAAGTCATGTGGAGACATAACAAGCACTGGCATTATCTAGAGCAGAGTTAAGATTTACTCCACAACTTAGTTTGAAGCATATGTTTCAATTCACTTATTTTAGGGCATAACAGAAACAGAGATGCTGTTCTAGCAAGAAGCATAGCTTGAGTGTAGTAGGGCCTGAAGTCCTGCAAGACCATTTGAAAAGCAGTACTTAAGTGCAAGTGCAGATATGTCAGTGTCCAGAGAAAGATTCTGCCTATACAACCTCAATTAATTAGACCTTAAGAGAGCTACATTTAAAACACACTTTCCCAGGGTACCAGCTTCACCTTCATAGATGTAACACAAGCATGTACTGAGGACCGAGTCCTCCCACCTCTGTACCACCACTGAACTACGAGAATGTTTGATTACGGACAACCCTGTATAACAGTCCTTATATTACTAACAGAGATTCCAACTGCTGCTGCCAATGAAGATCATCATGTGACTCAGAATACAACCTGATGATACAGGGCAATAAAGACACAAAAGGTAATTATTTTGCCAATATCTGCCTTCAGTTCTCAAAAACAGCAGAAGGAATTTTGTTTCGACATCTGAGACATTTAAAAAACACGTCCTTGAGGCAAAGAACAAAAATTGTTGATTTTGCTGCAAAAGGTGAATGTTCTGGAAAATCACAAACATATAAAGCAGAAGAGGAAACCATGAGCTGCCCTGGAAGGTTTACCTGCACAGCAAGGGCTTGAGGCTGCCCAGAGACAGGAGTGGCCTGCGCTGTGGCACAGACATTGATGTGCTCTGGCCTAAACCACCCTGTTAAAGCCTTCCCAGCCAGATTCCCAACAGCCACAGAGCCAGCACCAGATAGCAGTGACCTCCTTTCCCATGAGAGGTCCTACCAGCAATACACAGAAACAACCTGCCTCTGAAAAGAAGAGGTGACTGCACATGATCCACTGTGAGTATCAGCAGGAGAGCAGAAAAACAATGACTTCATACCCCGCAGTTGCCTGTTACTCTAATCAGGTACATACATGCAAACAAACCTCTGGAAGGTCAGGCAGACAAAGAAAAAGCAGCAGTCTGAAACAGATGCTTCGTCCCCAGCATCACCTAGTAACAATCTGCATCCAGGTAGGCCAGTCAAAATGTCTTCTCTGCAAGCTGCAGCTCTATAGAAACCTGTATGTATTTCTTGAGATACTTCCACTGCATTTATTTCTCTGTAAAAATACTAGTTATTACAGAGCAAGTATCTGCTGCTCTGACCCTGCCTGTATGCTGGTACCCTCCACTTGAAAAGCACCTCCACACATATAAATGATTTTGCTGCTGATAAATAGGAACATTTATGCTCTTTGGTTCTGACACCCCCTGCAGAGCCTGTGTGTACCCAGCCACCCCACTGACCACAGGGCCACTCTGTCCAATCCAGGAGACGTTGCCTACAATGCAGTCAGGCATCGGTCTGGTTTCTCTATGGGACATGGAGAAGCTTCAGATCCAATTTATATACCAACACATTTCATTTCAACGTATGTCAGTCACAGAAGCTGGATTCTGGTATGTCCCTTTGAAGTTATTACAAGGGAGTTCTTCTCCCGCCTCACTGTACCCTCTCAGGAATATTGCTTTATGGGTAATAAATAGATCTCTGAGCGCTTTTTGTCCCTTGCATCTTGCCAGGCCTCAGTGGATTTAAACTCTACTCTGAAAATTCCTTAAAGGTGGGTCTTTGTTGCTCATTGATGCTGATTACAAGACTTTAAGTCTCAACTAGCATGCAAAGGAGGGCTCTCTGAATTTCTCTGCCATGGTCAGCAGAATCTTTGACTGAAACTCAACAATGTCAGCAAAATAAAAAAAAACCCACAAAAACTACCCAGCAAAACAACAGGATTAGGGACCTACCAATCTATCAACTTCAAAGTTAAAATTACTCCCTCCCTTGGAGAAAAGAAATAAATAAAATAGGAATAAAATTATCTGCTCCTCCAGTCTAGCACATCTGGTGTAAGACAATCACTTGCTAGCAGCAAAAACAGTTACACGGTCCCCTTGTATCCACACTGGCAGCTCCTGCAAGTCTGTGATTTCTGAGCTATCAGTATTATCCTGGAATTTCAGTTTTCAGACAGATCATCCCACATGGCCCCTCCCCCTCCTGGCTTGGCCGAGAACCCTCCATGTCCATCTGTGGTCTCTCATTGACTTGACAACACAAACCAGGAGTCTCTCCCCTGGAGCTCTTGTCTCTGCTCCTCGCACTCTTGGCACATGGCTGAGCCCAGGAGCTGTCTCGCTGTTTGAAGGGTGGGTGGGAAACAGACGGGGGGGGAGGGAAGGTCTACACAGAGACGGGAACGACAACGGACACGCCGTCTTTGTTCCTTTGCACAGAGCTCCCCAACACCATAACCAGAAAAGGCTTTTTGATTTTTTTTTGTAAGATCTTTGAATTGAATGTACTCCAGACCTAAAAAACACTGGAAGTGCACCTGAATTAAACCACAGGAAAAAAAAACATTAACCCAAAAGCTAATGAAGATGGTAAGGCTATGCAGCCCAGCTTCCTGGGCAGAAAAAAACATCCTTAATAGCAAATGATAAAGAACCTACAGAATGAAACCAAACAAAGTTCTTGGTTTATCCAGTCTAACCAAAACAACTGGTCCCCAAAAGAAACCAACATCCTCAGGAAGAGGTAGGCTCTCACTAAGCTGATGAACAATGCTGGCCCAGAAATAAGTCCTAATAATCAGGTAGGATGGAAAACAGATGTCTGAAAAACAACAGAGAAATGAAATTGCAGGTCAGACTCTCAAGAGCAGAGTCAGAGGTGGGAACAACTGCTTTAGTTGAAGTCTGACTGGTTTTCAAAGGAATATATAGGTAGTTGCTTATAACCTAGGACCACACTTTACAATATAAGAGGGCCCATCCTGTTCCTATCAGGGAATTTTATATAAAAACACTCGTTAAGCACTATCAAAAAATATTAGTATGCACCCTGTGTCCTTTAGGCGCTTAACAGACATGGTATTCCTACACCTACTGTCCTCTTCTGCATCAGCTTCTGAATATTCCTCTAACTTGTTGGTTAATATTCCTAACAATTAGTGTACACAATCTATGCATCAGGTGGCATCAAGTGGCCCAGCAGCCAGTAAAGCAAGGATTAATGATTTACAGACTAAAGGAAAGAGAGACGGGATGACTCCAAGACCTCCTAATCCATATTAAGCGTATCAAGTGAATCTTCAGGGCACCAAACTTAAATATGAATGACTTTTTTCCCTTGCATCACAGCAGCAGAAGCAAGATAAGAGGACTCAAGTGTTTACTGAAGGCTCAACAAATCGTTTTATGGGCAAATAGGGATTTTGCCTGCATAAATACTGCAGGACTGCACTTGGACTTGAAATCCTAAATCTCTAAACTCTAAAGCCAAATCTACACCTGGCTGCGTCCAGAAGGGTGTTTACTAATAGGGACAAGATATCCAAGTAAAACTGACTTACAGGAAAACACTGAAAGGATCTGATGGGAAGCAGCGTCCATTCACCGCAGGCTAGATAACATGTTAGGCAGCTCCCCTCGAGCTCCCATCCTTTCCAGCCTGTATTCCTCCCTCCCAGAGGAACCTGGCAGGAGAACCGTGCGTGCCCAGCAGAAACACAGCTTCTTGCAGCTCACTGTATTCTGTCAGTGCAAGCGGCATCACAGCACCAACAAGAGGGGAACCAGGGGAACCTCCCTTCTGAAATTCAGCTGCAAGCTCTCACCCTTCCGAAGTGCTACTGCTTCTATTAATGATGCATTTTTAATTTATTTTATCCCTTTCAAAAGAAAGATGAATCCATTCTCTTTTATCCAGTTAGAGACACAAATTCACAATTAAACTGAAGAGTAACAAAGCAGAAAGAAGAGTCACTGTCTTGAATAAGCTCAGTGAGAGCAGGCTACTGAGACATGGAGGAGCTGAAAACACTCAACATCTGCCCAACAGTGGACTTGGGTGGAGTGCAAGCTTCTGACTCTCCCTCTTCACAGAAGAAAATCACAGAAGGTGATGCAGAAGGCCAGTAGTTTTGCAAGATTTATTTTGACCAACATTTACAGCAGGACTGGAGATGCTGGTATGATGCAGCATCTTCTGAAGCCTTGCACTTTTGATTTATGCATGCAGAGTGCATAAGCTTGCTCACTGTGAGCTCACACAACATTCATCTCTGCACACAGAAGAGAGAAATTGTAACCTGTTAATATAATAGAATAAGTTTTGAGAGGTCTTAACACCCTCAGGTAAAGAAAAATGACTTATCTTGTAACTAACTCTTATGTATTTATATGCCTGTTCCCCACATCCCACTCCAAGACTACTTTTCCTTTGGTGTGCAAGAATAGCTCAGGAAAATATTCAAAGAAACTGAATGTTTTAAAAACAGAACAGAAGCTTTCAGAGGAGAACAGATTCCAAACATTTGATATTTTCCTGATTATTTGCTTAGCACCCTTATTTTGTTAGGGGGGAAAAAAAAATACAATACACAAATACTTGATGCAGCTACACACAAAGCCATCCAAATTTCACACTCCACAATCTGTAGATGATGATTTTTCCGGGCATCTGCAGCTTGGCACAGCATGGAAGCCAAGCAGATTTGTTGCTGAAGCAGGCCATAAATTATTTAATAAGAAATATATTTAAGAATAACGCTCCCATCTCTCTCTCTCCCGCACAGCAGCTGCCGCTGTTGCCGTGTCTGCGCGAGCGGCTGCTGCTCCGGGATTGGCCATCCCGGCACGCCGGTGCCATTGGCTGCACTTCCCGGCTGCGTCACCGCTCCAGTCCATGGCAAGAGCTCAGAAATAGGTGTGTGCGTGTTTATCAACCCCAGGCAAGCGAATGCCATCATGCTTCAGCTCAATCAGGGTAAAAACACTTGAGCAGAGAGAGTTAATTAGAAGGAGGTATTTGCAGAAGGCAGCCCTGCAATAACAATTACTATGGGGTGAGTCCTGTAGGCACTTAGGAGGTGAAGGGACTCAGCTCGCTGCAAATTACTGTAATCGTTCAGATTATGGAAATATTCATACTAGATCATAAATCTGTTATTCATCTTCAGGCAACTGGGCTGAGGATGATTATTTTTTCCCCCTCCCCCGTGGGGTATGTTCTGTAAATGAATTCAAATCCAACTTTCATCAGACAGCTCCCTCTCCCTTGCTTCTAATCGCTTTCTCATTACATGGTAGCTTTGAGACTTGACAACACAGACTCACAGTGGCCTTGGTTACTGGTTTCATACATATTCAGATACATTGTGCCTCTGTAGAAATCAGGTTTGCTGCAGGAAGGTCCAATATTTATGCATTATTCTGCAAAGAAAGGTGTGATGGGCAAGATTGTATGTGCAAAATAGCTGCATTTCCAGAGGGCACAATTCAGCCCCTCATCCTTGTTAAGGCACTCATGGATATATGTAAACACAGGCAGACCAAAATGTATCGTAAGATAGTAACTGATACTTTTTACCTGTGCTGCTCTGTCCACAAAACAAAACCATACAGATATTTACTTGCTAAGAAAGACTCGTACCTCTCCCTCAGTACATTAAATGCACGATTTAAACACCACAGCCTTATCTCCAGTGGCAGAAGCGATGAACGCAGTTTGCCCCACTGCAGCTCGTGTGTTCTCAGGCACAGCAGCGTGGAACCCCGGGCCCTGTCTGTGCACACCAGTGGGACCTGCAGGCTCAGTGCCACAGAGCACTCCACACTTGCTAAAGCCACACGTACGGATCCAGTCCGGGAGCACTCACTTGTATTCATCATAAACCTCCTGCTTGGGAAGGGACGTCTCAGGGTGCTCTTCCAGGGTGTTCCGTATCCAGGAGAAGGCGTGCATCTGCTGGGCACGGCTGGATGACATGGAGATCTGATCACTGGGGACAGAAGAGACGGTGCTGATGAAGGTTCTACAGTTCCTCCTCAGTTACAAACTTAATAGCTGTCTGTCTACGCAGGTGGAGACACACCAGAGACAACAAGGGCCAGCACACTTCACACATCCAGCTATTCCTTGAGCCATGGGCAGCAGTTACCCCCTTTCATCCGTGATTTAAGCAAGGCTCCACATTCCAGTTCTTGACTGACACGCAGCTGCGAGTACATAGTGGCAGGTAAGGGTTCTACTTTCCCTCTTAAATTTATTATTCCTTGCTGGCCACCTCTAAGCTTTTGCCCACTTAGTTTGCCAGCTGCCCTTTGGAAACACCCAGCTTTCCCAGCAGATACTCTGAGTGCTTCCTATAGGCACTTGCCTGCCTATAACTATTCTACCGGAACATATGCTAATTTTGTGATGCTGTGATCTGCAGGTTGGTTTTCTAGACCTTCCTTTCGTCAAACAAATGTTACCAGAAATACCGCTAGTTTTTTCTTTCACCCACCATCACATTTGTGTTGCTATTTTATCACTTCACACATAAATAGCGAAGGAACGATTACAGTCGGGCTGTTAAACACTTTCTCTGATGACTCGTGCGTTTTAGGAGATTTATATTTACAAGCTATTCATGCAACAAGGATTTTAAAGTTTAAAAAAAAACCAACTAATCTCCAGGAAAAGAAGAGTCCTTAATGTTTAACAAAGGCTGCTTCTGCTACCAGCCAGGTGTGAATGATTCCTCAGCAGTTAAGCGCCACAGGAAGTAAAGCCAGTTTTCAGACTAACTGCTCACACTTATAGTCACACACATACCTTTTGTCTCCATTGTTGGGACCCGAAGGCAGCTGAAGGTAGAGGTAGAGTTTCTCTAGGTCTGTAAACTTCTCAACTTCTTGCTAGATAATAAAGGTGTTTTCGGTTTGCAAAAAAAAAGGGTGGGGAGAAAAAGCAAACAATAAGAGTCGAGCTAAACAGCTAAAAACTGTCATCTGACAATGTATTCCTAAATAATACAATTTTAAACAAAATATTTACTTAAGTGAAAGAATACCACTGAGCACTCTGGACTAGAAACATGATTTCCTATTTAAAAAGCACTTGTTACAATTACAAAATTCACATGCAACAAAAGCAGCCCCCGGACAAATGTCAACGACAGATCCCTTCTGCAACCAGACATGAAACACGAAAACTTTGTCTTCTCCAAACACACATGAAGCACCTCTGAGCATCCAGCAGCACAACCAGCTATGCTGTAACAACACAGGATGTCAGACCTGCAATCCACTATACCTGTTAACAGTTCAGTGTCGCAGACTTCAGTGAAGACATTTTAAAACCTATCCATGTACACACGTTTTTTTTTGTTTCCTTTGGAACTCAGTTTATGAACTTGTTACTGCAGACAAGCCATTTAGTTACATGAATCTCAGTGACTCCTCCAGCTAAGAATCAGACACCAGGAGGAGTCTTACCTGGTGTTTGCAAACAGTGATTGCCACACACAGACTAGGTTTGGATACCTGAAACCAGTTACATGGACTTAGCAATATCAGGAAAATCAGTTGTGGTAACGTGCTCAGGCCTGCTCAGCAGCAGCAGTGCGAGTACAGCCATGCAAGCAGGAGCAGAGGGGTTCTCCTTCAGGAAGATGTTGCAGAAGGAGTGCCTGAGGTGGGGCACCATCAGTATGGATCAGAGACTCCATTTGAAGTCAGAATGCAGCTTTTGGATTACTGTTAGTTCTCTTTTTCTTTACTGGTGTCTTCCTGCTAGTGTAACCTTTTCCAAAAGGAAAAGAGGAGAGAGGGACCAATAGGCAGTGAGGCCTGGCTGTTTACTTCAGCAATGCGCAGAATGGAGAGTGAGGAAATTAAAAACCTGAACTTCACTTCAAACTGGAGGTCCCCTCCCCGACCCAGTCATGTCCAGATCCACCTCGTTTCAGCTGGCACAAAACTGACAGCAGTCCCAGAAAGAAATGAGCTCTGACTTCCCCTCCACTGACTTTGCACCCAAGGCACAGGTCCCCTCCCTGCCCCCAGACTTTAGCAAGGACCAGCAGGACATGCTGTCCAGGGAAGGGTCTGGGAGGGCCCAAGGACTGGATAATCCCTGCCAGCTACACCCACCACAGAACTGCTCCACAGAACTGGGCCACCAACGATGGAGAGACGCTCTCAGAGCCAAGAGAAACACTTCCAGCAGCACACAGGTAACAGACACTGCATTTGTTGCTTTTATAAGCAGCAAACCACAACATTCGGTTGGATTTTTTTTCCTCTGACAAACTCCTGAAATTTGCTGACACTGACTTCTGTGTGGCTCTACAGCAGCTTACACAGCAGTGGTGCTTAGACCACCAAATATCCAGAGAGGTATTTCTTAATAATGGGTGCATTTTGTCAAATTCTCTGTTCTTCCTTTCCTGCATGAATCACAGCATGGTGGGGTTTCCTTTAGCAAACCCATTATTGAAAATATCAGTGTTCTTCAAAGAATTTACAACAGATGAACCATTTTTTGAGGAGACAGAAATTTAACAACTACAACAAAATTCATACTTCTTTATTAGATATCCCCTTGTTTAAGTAACTTAGCTCTTTTTGTTTGAAATGGCAAAAGCCCAATCAACCCACCAAAAGACCCCGTTAGGGTCGGATTACCTTGCACAGTAAATGCTAATCCATGAGAGAAAAGCATCCCATGCAAAACAAAAAAACCCCTGATGACTCTGACACCGAAGTGGGAGACAAGCTCTCACTTCCAAATCTAATGTGCCCACGTGCAACATAAACCGTCAAGTTTTAAATGAAATATTAAACCTTCCATGAAAATACACTCAGTGCCCGTTGCAGTTGAAGTGACTTCTATAACACAGCAGGACGAAGGGGCTGCGTGGAAGGGCCCTGTCTGAGCCACTCTGCTACACAGGCCCTGCTTCTCAACCCCCCAGATTCAAGCAAAACAAAAAAAACCAACAACATACGGGTAAAGAAAAAATCTGACTGGGATTATGTTAGCAGAACCTTTTCCAAAGGATGTGAGTGAGCCAGCGACTCTCAGCAGCAACGCTGCACCCCTACAGCTGAGGCAGCTGAGGATTAGAGCTTCCTCACATCCTCAGCAGAGGCAGCTGGACAGTGATGTTATCTCACTGTTTTCACCCAAACTCACTCCCATCCATGCACTTTCCCAGGCACAACTCCTCCAGCTTCCAGCACTGGCCGCGGGGAATCCCCGGGAAGGCAGGACCTCCTCAGAGCAGGAGAGTTAACAGGAGAGTCACAGGCAGTTCACAGAGGTAAATCCTACCTGGGTGGTAATTAGATAAACCTAAGCTTATTAGATGAGACTGAATCTATTTAGAGAAAATCATCTTAAAACTGAAGAAGTGGCAGCGAGGAGATGGAGTGTGACAGTCAGTGCAAGTAGATTCAGGGAAGACTGTATTTTGTTTAAAGATTCGTTACACATTGTTTGGTTTAGTCTCTTTTCTCTAAACATTTCTAAAACCCTCAAAACCTGGTTTACAGTCTCAGTAAGTACTGTCTCTTTCTTCTTCAGTCTCAGCTGACGTCCACTAGTTCTCACTGCTAAAGGTCTGGTGAATTCAGTAATAATTGCAATTACTGTTACTGTGATTGTTCAAAGCATCAAAACTTTCAAATTTTTTAATGCAATCAGCATCACAGAATTTGGGGAAGTGGAGGAACATTTCAGCCAGCCCAGTAACTACTGACCAAGAAGAAAAAGATTTATTCATTCTCAGCTTTTCTTTGTGCTAATTTGGATACATATGGAAAGAAATAAAATAAATAAATAAAAAAAAGAACACAAAATATACTATAAATTCCCACCCCCCAAATAGGTCAATAGTGTGGAAAAAATAGGTCATTAGAGTGGAAGAGAGTCACAGCATCAAAAGGAAGAATGTGATGCTGGTATCATCTTGGACAAATTCCCCTTTGTGCAGCCTGTTAAAGCTTATGCTACTGTTGTTCTGAAACCGTACAGCGTGCAAAGTGTCTGGGGAATCCTTTTCCGCTATTTAAAAGGATCCAAGTAAAAATCCTCCTTGAAGTTTCTTGACCTTGATTGACTGGTTCTATCAAATCAGATGAAGACTGTCTAATTCTCCAAAGCCTATTTATAAATCATATTTCTTGAAGCTGCATTAGAGACATGCATAAGCACGTAAACTGCTGGCAGGACCGAGGTGGAAAGCCAGCACGAAGCATTGCTCTGGTACTCCTGCTCTTCACCCATTGCCTTTATCTTCTGTAACCAGAACCAGACAAAACAAAGGAAGATGCAATGAAGATGGGGAGCAAGCAGTGTTCATACTTATTTTCACCACTTGGCTTCAATTTAGCCAACAATCTATCAAGTACTCAAAATACCTGAGTGATCTTATATTGTGAGGCAGAAAAACTAAGGCCAAAGGATTAGAAACCTCAAGTCACAGCTATGTGAAGACTTTCAGTAACATATAAGGGAGCAGAAATCTCTGGTATTTCTGTTTTGACAGTTATCAAACATGGATAGTTCACTACAGAAATGCACAAAATAAGTAGCAAACAAATTAAACCAGAGATCAGTGGCCACAGAGATCTGCTCCAAATGGATTGGTCCTTTTGCTGCCTAAGACAGACACCGAACAAGATCCTCATAGAAACAGATACAACTTTCTTTTTCAGGCATTTTGATTAGCAAATAAACAGCTGTGATATAAACCAAGATGGCCAAAATGTTGTGGGGTTGGGGTAGTTTTTAAATGAAAATAGCAGGTTTTGATATCTGGTTCCATTCTGGGAGACGCCAACTAAACATTGCAAATTTTTGCAGCACAGAGACAAAGATCTGTTCAACACGGAATGTGGTTAAGGACTTAATCTGTGTTACAGGAAACATGAGTTTATTCATGTTTCTGCTTGAACCAGAGGACCTACAGATTTGAACATGAGTCCTCAGAATCACAGAATACCTTTCACGTTTCCTGACCTTGGTGGATTGGTTCTTTCAGCTGATCTACTATCAGGTCACAAATGTTAGTCAAGTTTTATCCTCAAGCTGTCAAAAGGGATTGCCACAGGAATACTCCAGGGCATGTGCTTTTTCTGGATTGTTTACAGAAGAAAAGACCTAGTCAGGCCAAACTTGAAATAAGAGAAAGAATATACTAATGAACAATCAGAAGAGCTGTAACTTCTGTAATGTATACAGTGCAAATGTCATTCAAATTTGAACTACTCCCAATTTCCACAATGAAGGCAGAATTACAGGTTATTTCTGTCCTTGTGTTCTGATGAAGGGGGGCTGAAGGCCAGGGGCACTCTGCAAGCTTTGTGCAAGACTACTATTTTAGAGAGCATGGACTGCTCTTAATATTTCTTTCCATATTCTGAGTATTTATAGATAGCTATACTCTAATCAAAGTAAAAGAGGCTGTGCCAATGGCAATGTAACCTGTACCTACTGGCAGAATGGTCCTAAAACCTGTCATACTTCAGCAGAGCAAACATCTATTATTTAACAACCAGAACTAAAAATAGCAAAGCAGTCAAGCAATCATCTCTCCACTTTATGAACAGAGAAATAAGAAGCAAAGCTTAAGTGAGTTGCTCAAGGTCAGATGGTTTGTTGGAAATATCATCAAGACAGATATAATATAGTAATATTAGAAACAGAACCTATTATTCTAAAAAGCAGCTAGTAAATACATTTGATGTGCTTTATCTGAACAGAAGCAGGAGCACATTTCAGGTGCTAAACATTCCAAACAAGCCCTAAAAGCACATGGCAGCCTTGTTGTGACAGTGCCCAAGCACAGCTGCCAAAGCTCCACAGAGCTGCTGCCTGCCTCCTGTAGGGCCCAACAGACAAGTGGCACCTCCTCTGCAGCAAGACTGACACACTCACATCTCACACACTGCCGCTGCTCCAGACATCAGCAGTCTGGTTTTCATGGCCATTGATCCATCGTTCTCACCAGCACTGACCTCTTCTCAGAGGATTAAGGAAAGAAACCTTGACCTTCTTGCTGAGTGATTATATGGAGGATACCATTTTAAAAATCAGGTTCAAAAGTTCATTTAGTATGTGGCTACAAATATAACAAGTGAAGTCATAAGAGAATCTACTGCTAGACATGTTTACTACAGTTAAAAAGATGTTATAATGAATTTTTAATGACTGTTTACACCACAATTCTTGCTAATTATCTTTTTTTTGGATTGCACAGTATACAATGATTTTCTTATGATCTTCCAGAAACTGACAGTTATGTCAGAATGTAAGTGGTGCAGTATCACAAGGAAGAGGCAGATAACCCTGGACACTTGCATGACCAGTTGCAGTCCCAGTGCCCTTACAGGGGCTGCTTTCCACAGCCTTCTGCTACTGGAGACCTCCACAACTACTGCCATCACCTCTGCTTCTCTGTCCTACTTCTCCCTTTCTCACTGAGCTGTGTTGAACTAGGCAGCCCTAAACATTTGTGTGTGGCTCTGCACACTGTGGCTGTGACTGGTGCTGGAGTCATTCAGAGCTGTAAAGCCATGGCCTTTTAGTTTCATGTGCTTTCAGATTCTGCCTTGCAACTTGCAGCCTTCCAACGGCACATAAAAACACAGAACCCATTTTGCCACAAGTCAGCTTGATTTTATTTCCCTCAAACTATTTTGATCTTGGATTTTTCTTTTTTAAACTACCTGAACAGCATTAAATCTACCTTTGCTAACCTAGACTGTGTTTTCCACTGTTGACACGACTCCTCTGAACTCATCAGCAGGACAAAGACACATCTGGAACAAAAAATTAGACCATCAGGACACCACTGCTCTGTTCCAGGTCAAGCCACGGAGACTGCTTTGCATCCAAGACTTCTTTGTCAACCCAGTGGGTGAGACCTAACCCTCACACGAACTGATAATGCCTAGCTCAGTACACAAAGTCCACCGATCTGCAGAATTTATGCAAAAATAGTACTGGTTTAATTCAATTTTCTTAAAATGGATTTCCAAAAGCAGCTGACTGGTTAACCTCCTACTTTTTTACTCCCTTCTCCAATGCTACTTAGAAACTCCTACCGCAACTCCTGTTTTTTCGCCACAGAAATGTCTCACGTTATGAGTTTCACAAATGCAATTTTGCAATTGGCCCTTTTGCCACTGTAGACTCACAAACAAAACAGTGAAGACCTTAACACACTTGCTTTGTATCCACAAACATCAGTGAGGAAGCAAGTGGATAAAAATGTCATTTTGCATCGCTATTTCAGTTGCGTGTGTCCAAGAGCTCCTTTTAAAAAGAGGTAAAATGGGGTCCCAAGTTTTTTGCAATACAACACAGCTTTAAGCCTCATACAACAATAAATTCAAGACATCTTAAGGCAAGAGAATCCAGTGCCATTTGAATTAGCCTTTGATAATGTGACTTTAAGGAGTACTCTAAGTCAGCTCAGCCATACAGCTGAACAGATTCTATTTGATAGTGTCCAGATGGTTGTCTATGTCATCTTTTTATCTTACCCAGTGGTACTTCTGGATGAAATGCTGAAGGTAGAAAGTCAAGATAAGCGCTCCCTTCCAGTCTGAAGATTTATGAACTCAAGACTCTGATTTAAAGAAACTCCCAACCTGCTTACTATTAAAAACAAACAAAACCTCCTTCTGAGTTACTGCTCCCCAGAAATAATCTCTTATCACTGCCTAGATCTTGTTATTTTAATGCACAAAGGAAGACAATGTTTTTGCATTTCAAAGGCTTTTCCCTCTTCAGAAAATGATCTCTCTGTCCTGAGCAGTACAGCAGAGCTAAGAGGACCTGTAGTGCTGCACATTTCTGGGAAGGTACCCAAGATGGTATGCAACTTTTGAGGTTAGCAAGACTTTGAAGAAAACCAAAACCAAACCGACCAAAAATCTGATGATTATGACCTGCAAGATTTTCACAGACCAGGCAAAAAACGTGGCATTTGTCTGCCAGGTTTTCTGCAAACATGCACTTCAATCTAGTTCCTTCCTTAAAACGTAATGCCAGCCATGAATTAGCTGTTCCAAGGAAACAACAATAAAAGCAATTATCTTTGTCATTAAAAGCCTAAAGAAGAGTGGAACTCAAAGGTACAAAAAACTTCTTGCATACTCATAATCTTACATTTAATAAAATCATGCTTACAAAAACACTCAGTCACCCTTCTGTGCCCTACCACCCATACTGACAGTTCTACAAAGGGCAGTCACAGCCACTTGCTGCCGGAAACAGGAGGTCAATATTCCATGGGAAACAAACATCAAACCCACATCATGTATTTTTTTTTTCGCAATGGCAGCTAACTGTGATCACATTTAGTGGCAGTACCTTAAAGCACTGCTAAGGAAAGGCTTCATAATAGCTGCTAGTCTCCAGAGCTATCTATTTTGGTCTTGCAGTTCATTAAATATTGAAAACCATTCTGGAATTGTACTTACCAAAATGCAGTCCACTTTAGATTGTACAGTTTTGCTAGATGTGAGGGAAGAGAGAGAGAAAAGAAATATTGAATTAATCTAAACAGCAGTGACAAAGCCATTACATATTAGAATCTCTATCACTACACTACAGGCTTTATCTCTTACAACGAAATACCCTTCTAGTTTATGGAATAATACTCATCCAGCTACTTTTATGTTGAAAGTCACCCAAACTTAACTGCTTGTTAAAATTCTTGCTAGTTTGTTCTTTTCTGTAAGAACTGTATTTTTTAATGAAATACCATTGCAACTGGGAGCTATTACCCAAGCTGTAATGCAGCCAGCTTTTATTGTAAGCTCTTCAAAATTCAGATGCATTTGACTTGTTTACCTGTAAACACAATTAACATCCCCCTCTCCCCACGCTTCAGTAAATCCCACCATTTCAAGGCATTTTATTTCTAGCTTTCCAAAGAGCTGCCACAAAGCAGAGAACAGTTATTCCACTGGCAACTTTGGAGCTTTCCAAGTGAATCTCTCTACCTCCCAGCTGATTTATTAAGATGACACTGGGTGGGGACTGAATTATTTCAGAAACGACCCCAGTGTATGTGCCAAGGCCAGCAAAGTGTATGGAATTTATCAGACTTCATATAAACACACTCCTAAGCAGCTTTCGTGTTTCTTAAGGGTGCTGTACTTCACATGCTGGGTCTGACTGCATTAGTTGGAGGCATTTTACCTCTGCTCTGAAGAGGAGCAGAAGCTTTCACACACAGAAAGCCCCAATCTTTACTCCTCGACACCTACTGAACAAGCACCAAAAAACTGCTGTTCCGAGTTCAGAGAGCAATTCTTTTCCTCATAGAATAAAACATAATTCAATCCCCTATTAACACAACAAAATATCTCACTGGCAGTTACTTTCCTTTTGCACAGGTACCACCTGAAACAAAGCTAAACCAAGTCAGGCTTGGTTATCAGATGGATGTACTGAAACCATGTAAGAAACAAAATAAAAGGCTCTAATGTCTGGTGCTGACAGAAATCAGCATCTACTGCTGCATCACATGCTCAAAGAGGCAGCAGTTTGGTTGTCCTGCTTGTTACACCACTTCATTTTGAATCTACACAGTCTAAAAATCTGTTTTGTAAAGGCTGCTAATACTGATTCCCTTTCCCATACTATAATATGCTCATGCTACAGTGACAGAATACAATAAAATACTTCAACGGGCCAGAATATTTGTCAAGTCCACTGAGTAGATACATAAGCAAAAATCTGCTTCAGCTGACTTTGTGTAACGGAAGACAAGAGATGGGAAGACACTCAGGAACATCAAGGAGACACTAAAGCAGGACTACTGAGGATCTGTAAGAAAAGGGAATGCTAAGGATGGTAAAATGGGAGCTTTCCTTGCCTTGGGAAAGATGCTCACATATACTATAGCACCTGGAGAAGGGAACCTAAATGTCATCTCACCCATCAAAAACCACCATCTTACCAGAAAAGTCAAAGGACACCAAGCATGGAAACCTGCTGCTGCTGCTGAACACTGTCACTGTGTCTGACCCAAAGCTGAGCCAAGTCTGCTGACACAGCTGCTCCAGCAGCACTTCTCTACCCTGGACTCCACCTCACCCACTGCCTCTGACTCCTGCAAGCTCTCACAATCCCTGTGCTGCTACAGACCCACACCTCTCCTACAAAGCATCAGGCAACAGGAATCAGGCATATACCGAAACCTTTTCTATGGCTTCACATGACAGCTTATGCAGAAAAGCAGCATGGAGAGTACGGGAATGCAGGGTACAGACGTAACAAACTTAGTCCAAATACAGCCTCTGCTCTACAGACTTGCAGACAACATCATGTGCTGGGTTTTTCGGGAGAGCACATTCCAGCCAGCTCGGCTTCCATCCTGTTGTAGGTTCTGCCAAACGGAGCATCAACACGCCCAACTGCATTAACATTTTCTTCTCGCAAAGAGAAAGCGGCAAGTTGCCAGGAGGCAGCTGGGCAGGAGATCCCTAGAGCTGTCCTTTTATCTCCAACTATCAGTCTGAGTCAGGAAATGTAAACTCTCAAATTTAGTTCAGGCTCTTCCCACTGTGACCTCTGCTCCTACAGCACGGCTCAGCAGCGTCGAGGAGCCGGAGCAGAGGAGCAAGAACAAGGCCAGCAAATGCAGCTTCGCTATGTTTCCTTTTCGCCAACTGGTGGCACAGAAAGGACAGTCAAGTTCATGTCCTCCAATCTGCAAGTAGATGTTGTGACATTTTCAAAGGCAAAGGTCCCACGGCTTCAGCAGGGGTAAGTGTAATCTCTGTTTAAACAGCAATTGTTTTTCATCTCCCACCCCACACTCCAAGTACACCGGGAGGACACCATCAAAATTGGTTAGTGGTAAACTGAGATTTCTTTCTTCCTAACCAGAGCACAGGTTAATGTGCCCCAATTCTAGAAACTGCCTGTGCCCCACGACAGAAATGCTTCTTATTTCCTTTCCAATGAAGGTGATGGACCTCAAAGTCAAGCAATGACAACCCTGAAGAACAAGCCCTTTGACCAGGAAGGTACTGGGACAGTGACCTTGTCATGGTCCTGAGCACTGCACAGAAATGCTCCATCTGGTGACATTGCAGGACACATCTCCACCGTATCAGGAGGTAAAAGGACAGGTAGCACAGGGACAGCCATCCCAGTTACACCAGCCACCTGTTTTTATTTCACCCTCACTTCTTCCTTCACTAACAGGACAGATATGCTTTGAAAGCTCAAGTTTCATTTACCAACAAATAAGTCTGCTTCTGTCAAATTCACCCCTTACCTAATTACTACTGCAGTTACAGTCCCTGCAACCAGCAATCCCAACAACAAGGCAGAATCAGGCCCTACACAGAGCCACTTCCAACATCTGGAGGCCACTACCCACACACTTTGCCACAAGGCCAGGCACAGCTGCAGGAGAGCAGCAGGAATGATGTATGTTCTTGCTAATGAAAATAACCATTTGAATCTATTACAGACCTGAGCCCATTGGAAACTAAACTCAGAAACTGTACCTTAAGCCCACAGCCAGAACTGCTGCTCCTGAGAGCTCACTGTGACTCACCCCTACCCAGAATCACAGCTGATGGTACTCTCACAGCTCTTCAAGCTGACAGCCTGCCTGCAGTGAAACTAATTCATTTACTTGATCCAAAACTTAATTCAGGTTACTCCAAGCAGTTTCATCCAAGACAAGACTTCTGATTCTGGGAGTAGCTGTCTCTTATGAGCAATAACAAAGGTGGCTGCTTTTACAGCTGCCTTGGATTTACCAGCTCGAGCCCAATGACCCAAAAAAAGAACCCTAGAGCATAAAACTTTTTATCAAAACTTTGTCCCCACCAAAAAAACCCTTCCAAAACTTAATGACGCTATCACAAACAACAACGAGATGTTTGCTCCGTGGGTACCATTATACTGACTGTTTCAAAGTTAAGTCTCTCAGTCACACTGGGTAACTCAAGAGGGACATAATCCTGTTGCACTGTCTACAGCGATGCTCCTCAAAATGCCAGCACTGCTCCAAACACCACCAGTGTGGATCAATCTGCTCACCTACCATCAGCAGCTCAGAAACATGAGCCCAGCTTCTACTAATGAGCAAAACAGCAGAGAAAAGCAGGTTTCTCAGCCTGTGTCTGGAGAAGCAGCACAGGGCAGCTCGCTGCAGGAGCTGCTGTGTTTGGAGATCCTCAGTCCTACAACTGCCCAAGAAACATGTGTTGGCTGCTTTGGGTGTGCAGCAAAAAGCCTTATGGGAGAGCCCCATCTTAACAGCCTCAGCTTTTGATTTAACCTTTAGGGGCAAGATGTTTAAAAGATTTTTGAAGGTAACTTCTGAAGGCTGTAGTAACTGAAGCTCTGAAATGCTGAAGCCACATTGACAAACTCCTGAAATTATCTTCAAGAGAATGCAAAGGGGAGAAATCAGATTGAAGTATTTCCTCAAACTGCCCTTCTATCTTATGCCAAAGTATGCATTTCTGTTTTCCCTGACCTATTTATGTATTTCTGCTCAGGAAACCCCAATTTTAACAGCCCCAACTTGGCATGGGCAGGATGAGGAGCACGTTCTCTCCCCAGGTAAGCAGCTGGATTTACTTTGCACTGAGGGAGAGGCAGAAGGGGAAAAAAGCAGGAGGAAAAGGCAAAAAGATGCAATTTTTTTTCCAAGTGGCATAAAACCAGATACTGCCAACCTTCCTCTAATTAAGCAATACTCTACTTTCAGGAACAGGTAGCTGAACTGCATGGAGCAATATGGGAATATCGTATTACAAGAGGAGGCAGAATTCAGTTGCTCTGAGCACACCAAGTACTTCCTTTAATGCTGCAAATAGTAGAAGCCAAATAACCACAAGGGATAAGAGAAGCCTTATGTCTGTAAGACCAGAAAGAGGGAAGGTTTTGGAAGGAGTAAAAGAAAGCCCTCAAATTTATTAGCTACTGCCTAGTTAACTCTGAGCTTTCTCAAAGCCTGCATAGCACCCCAGGCTTTCCAGCTGAGAGCATTCAGTCCCTGTGAAAGGCAGCAGCATCACCAACACCGTGGGAGCACACGCATGTGCACAGTGAACACACACGAGCAGCCACCCCTGCAGTCACAGCTCCTGGCTGGGACACGCTGTGCAGCGGAGGATGCTGGAAAACGGGACTCCTGGGTTGGTCCCTGGCAGAAGTGGGACAGCAGCACTTCTAGGACACTGTCGCTCTGCAGGGGAGACGTCCCAGCCGCAGCACGTACACAGGACATGGCTCTCATCATTCAGGCACGAGCAGTGCGCTCAGTCCTCCAACGGAGGAAGATGTCAACAACAGCAACAGATCCAGTTCAAACTCAGTGGACAAGCGAAGCCACGTCTTATTGTGCCAAATACAGTAATGGTTTGACTCAGTGGTCAAATGTGGGAAGCCCAGAATGACTTTTTTTCATGAAAAGCTTGGTGCCATCAAGGAAATCACCACAGATACTCTCTATCCCTTTCATCCCAAGACTGCAAGTTATTTGCCTGAAGTGGAGCACCCTCCCAAAACCAGTCCCCGTAGCTGCGTTTCACGTGCTTGGCACATTTTGGGCAGCCCAGAAAAAACATAATTTCTGCCAAACCATAATGCAATGGGTGGAAAGGAACCACTTTCCAGCACTGCCAATAGCTGTGCCGTACATCACGAAGGCAGGGCATAGTTCCTGGCTGGACAGCAAGGGTTCCCCACTGCTGGGCACCCAGTTTCCAGTACGGGGATGTTATGTTAAATTATTACCCAAGATGCAGGACTCGGTAGGAAAAATAGGAACTAGAATAAAGAACACCAGTGTACAGTCACTTACCATCAGCACCATTACCTAGTTATCACCTCAGATGGCAACCCACTTACCCTCTCAGACAACTAACAAAGAGAGAAAGAAGGTTTATAAAGTACTAAAATAAGCTTTAGAAAAAGAGAAAAAAAACCACAACCTGAAGCCAAAAGAACCCCAGCAGGGGCTGTTCAGGGCCACAGGGAACCTCCAGTGGCTCACATGCAGCGCCTGCAACCCCGACATCACATGGCAACACAGTGCTAACATGGTATTTTTACCCAGAGACCTGAAAACAAGCCTTCCAAAAGAGAAGGGTACCCAAGACAGCAGTTAGAACTGTCTGCCAAGGAAGGATTATTTTGGCCACATGGTCCTCACTGCAATCTGAAAAGCCTCCATTTCCCACTGCATCAGTGGTTCTCCCACAGCATCTCTGAGGGGTGTTTGTCAAACTGTTTATAACAACAGGGTCGAAGGGCAGTCTGGAATGGATAGTCCTGGTGGGAGCAGTACCACGTGAGCATCATTGCCAGGCACGTGCGTCCCAGGCACAAGAGGCCTTTGGGTGTTGACAGCACCCAGGACCTCTTTCTCCTCTGCAGTGTCCTGTTGCCTCTTTGCCGCTTGCAAAAACCCTCTTGGCTCCCAAGGAAAGCAAGTCAGACTCCGTTACAAAATACCAACAGTGACAGTTTGGGCAAAGTCATCTTTCTGAAAGCCACGTTAAAATAGAGAGGGTCATTATTAAACTGATCACATATCCTTTTGAAAAGATTCAATCTCAATTCCACAACTCCAATGACATCAGGTGACATTAAAAAAAAAAAGTAAAATCTCTATTTACTCTGCAAGCTGTGAGAAACCACTCAATAAAAGGATTACCAACCCCATTACAGTAAGTGGTACTATCAGAAAGGTACTATTATCACATCCTTACCACGACAGGCACTGTGTCCCAGCAGTGCCTGCAGGATTCAGCCCTTAATTCTTAATCTTACTGAATTAATGTTTCTCTTTTTTAGACTAACAGCTCTAAATATATCTTTATATAACCTTCCACTCAGAAGCACAAAGAAATGTTAAACTGGAGCCAAGGATCATCTAAGGAGAAAATTATGAAACAGCCGCCTATGTGTGCTGCTACTCAATTAACATCTTAACATATGCCATGTTACATTGTCTGGCTTGGCTCACGGTGATAAAGAAGTAAAATGGCTGTAAAAGCATTTCAATTAAATATTTAGAAAGCAGAGCTGCACAAGGTTGGAACATGTTTGAATTAGCAAAATGACGACTATCTATACTGTTCAGCTAACGGTGTAAGAGCTTTAGCACAGGGGGAAAGCACACCCAGGCCGGGCAGGACTCCCCTCCCATCACACCTCTCACCCGCGGGCGTGAGGCAGCCAAAAATCAGGTGGCTTCTGATGCCACCTAGGGGCTCTGTCCCTGCCTGCACTGCTCCCTCCCCGGGGAGAATCCGGTGTCATGCCCCAGACACCAGCCACTTGAGCTCAGCACAAACAGAGGCAAAACATTTAATACAAGACAGATTAGGTCTTTCGGGATTCAAATGCAGATATATTCTTATTCCAGAAAAAAAATCTACAGGGACCGTAATTGCACCCTGGAAGCACATGAAGTATTATTATTTCCCTAAAGGATAAAAACAGCCAGAGCTGTGTCCACTAGAAAAGTGTCCAAGTCTCAGGCCTCGAAAAGTAAACAAGGCAAGTATTCACCAACTGGTAAATATTGGCTCATCAGCTCAAAGGCAGATTTCTCCTCAATCCCAGCCAAACCACCCTTCTCAGCGAAATCAGGAAGGAACAAGCACAGCAAACGGATAAAACAGTGCAACAAGGCAGGGCGAGCTGCAACCATTCACCCTCCCTGTAACCTAATCCACCCCCTTCCACTCGCCACGGAGAATAAGCCAGACTGGTTTTCCATCAGACACAAGGAGCAACAATGCTGCATCACAGTGCTGTGATGCACACTCATTTTATGAGTATAAATAATGCCAACTAAACAAACAGCTGAACAAAGAAGGAAGATAAGGCTGCTAATGAAATGCCCAGGTCTCAAATGTAACCCATTGTAATGAACTGCCAAGAAATAATTAGCCAGCACACATCAGAATACCTCCATCTGAAATTTAGGTCTATAAACATCTCTTTTAGTTCTCTGAAGAAATCTGTTGTATTTAGTGCTAAAGGTTTGTTCCACTATTCTCAAAATAACTGAGAAGAACTTGCAACAACCACACAGGGCCAGGTGCTCTATTCCAACAAGACAGTCATTTAACTACCTGGTTGGGTTTTTTTAACACTTACATAAAAGTCAGTATTTTGCCACAAGTTACTTTCATGAACTCTGAGAAGAGACAAAGAAAACGCTTTTTACACAGCTCTCACCCTGGTTCGTTCAGCACCGCTCTGAATTAAAATCAGTGCGTATTGTTATATTCAGGCAGGAGCCTGTTCCAAGGATGCAATGGCCTCTGAACAGGATGTGGGAAGATCATATGACTTCAGAGGAGCTGCATCCTATATTTAATACTAACAATCTATGATCTCAACAAAGCATCGTGAAAAAAGATGGTTTGAGTAGGAACTCCATCTCAAGGATATCCCACTGAAAGCAGAAAGGAGGATGCAAGTCACAGACAGGCAGGTTTGCGGCTAAAGAACAAATCAGCCACTGAAACATGTTCCACAAAGCCACAGTTCACATATTCCACAGTAAAAACTTCTGGGTATAAAACTAACTATGAAAAACCAAATTAATCTTTGGTTGCTTCTGAATCCAGTCTATAGATAGCTAGAAGATCTGCTGGGCTATTTTCAGCCACGGTCAGCAGAAAAGAATCACATTATTACTTAGGGGTCTGAAATGGAGATGCTGTAAAGCACATGGAGATTTTTCTCCAGCCTTTGTCCTATAAGGCTCTAAGAAAGGATGCCTTGAAACTAAGGGGGTGACAGTCCTCAGCAGCACTTAAAAAACAAAACCAAAAGCAAACAGGAAAAATGTGCACCCACAAAACACATGTGCACAAAATAGTTTCCCTTCCGTGCCTGCAGGGCCAACAAGCTGAGGAGGAGGAGGAAGCCTGTAACGCCACCGACCTGGTCCTCCACTGCCCTTCCTTTGGGAAAGGGTGGGTACAGAGAGCTGATGGCAAAGCAAGACAATACTCATATAAGCAAACAGAAACATCTCCACGCTCTGCTTACATGTAACACCGCACCATAAATTTACAGATTGCACAGGGCTGTGTTTACTGCACAGAGCTCAGGTGAATCCAATGTAGCAGCTCCCAGTGTCAGCAGCTCCACAGCAAGGTTTTCCTACCGTAAGTGCAGGTGCCTGGATGGCACATTTAAGCCTCCTGATAGAAGCTGTGTTCCTCCTTCTTTATTTCACATTATTTCCTTCAACATTTTCATGACCCGCACCCATCCTAGTTATGCCCTATTAAAAGAGAGATTTGCTACTGGTTGTACCTCTTCATTTCCCTATTCATTTGGTGCCCAGGGAGGTATTGTCTGGCTTGCAGTGCCACAACCCAGTCCTATTCAAGCTCTTCTGTGGCCTTATCCTGAGGGAGCAGAGCACACCCCCTGCACTGCTGAGCCACGCCATGCTGGCACTCGGACACCCCACGCAGCCACCCCCTCTCCACAACCTGCAGGGTCGACAGCTGCACGTGTCCCACTGTCAGCGTGGACAGGAGCCCCAGCCTTCACGCCACGCTGCCATCTCAGTACCACCTGGGCCTGGCACATGCAGGGAAGTGCAGAAGCATTCCAAGAGCCACAGTAGGCCTTTCACAGACACTGCACCGGGGACGTCCAGCTTAACCCACAGTGTTTTCCTGGCACACTCTTTGTCCCTCCTCCATGCCATACATACCCATCTCTCTCCTCCACAATGACCAGCTCCCCTATAGGGCATCAGCCTGTCTTTCCGCAAACAAATGCAGCTTTAATCCAGCCCTCTCCTCTCGATGCTGCCTGCAACATCCTATTGCCTCCACTTCTGCTCTCATCTCTGGACGTACGAGTTCCTCCTTCTCCTCGCCCCTTTTCCTCTCATGGCTGCCCACCATACAGCTACTCTGCACCCTTTTTTCTACTTGAAGAACCCGTACCCAATTGCTGACTCCCAGGGAATGCAGTCCTTGCAACCTCTTAGGTTTCCCTGTGCTGAGTAATGCCCTGAGTATCTATGTGCACCCTCCAAGCCTACTAGAAGGGTCATTTGCTACCTCATGCTAGATGGGCATGGCTTCACTGCCACAGAAAAGGCAGCTCCTCTCCCTGACCTGTGCCAGCCTGCTCACTGGCACACTGCAACATCCTTCTCCCGTCCTTGACTTTTTTGTAGAGGTGATAATTTAAAGCTGAACGTAGGCAGGATGAACGTGGCACTGCTGCCCGATGGGGACCATACAACATCCCATCACAAAAAACTGCTTGTTCAGCTCCCACAGGTTCTTTCAGGCGTCCAAACCTCAGCCCTGCTGCACCTGCA
Organism: Pseudotriccus pelzelni; assembly: GCA_035584735.1. Taxonomy (NCBI): domain Eukaryota; kingdom Metazoa; phylum Chordata; class Aves; order Passeriformes; family Tyrannidae; genus Pseudotriccus; species Pseudotriccus pelzelni. The sequence continues at coordinate 13,903,071 of JAWMRA010000016.1, forward strand.
CACTGGGGCATTTCTCACTCACTGCTACTTATCAGCTATGACCCACCCCAGGCACAGAAACTGTCCGGTCTCTGCAAAGAAAACGTTGTGAGTAACCAGCAGTCCCCTGCCTACCTCAAAGGTCAGATCGCTGAATGCTAGAGCAGTGTATCTGCTTTTCCATCCTCTGCCTCTGATAGTGAAAAAAAAAATAAAGTTTATGGCACCTTTAAAATTGTTTTAAACCCTAGAGTAGGATCTTCAGAAAACTTACAAACACGTGCTACTCCGATTCTCAATGATTTCTTTTGGAACGTTTGAGTTCCCCTCAACTACAACCCAGGTGAACTTCGGTTTACTTGCAGACTCAAAAACTTGTCTAAACCTGTAAGCTGCACTTGCTTAAAATTAAACCTGCACAAAATTTAATTAAGTTAACCTTGTTTAAGTTCATACCTGCATGCATCTGTTGCATTTTGCACCTACAAAGCTGGGTTTAAACACAACTGCAGTCGCTCCTAGGTGGCAGCTTAACTGTGCCCAATGAGCACTTCACATGGGCCTGGCACTGCAGGAAGGGCTGCTCCCACCTGGATCACGTTTCCCTGTTCCCAGGCTGCAGCACCATCAGGCCTGCCCAGCCCCAGAGCAGCAGGACTGACTGACAGCCCCAGTGCCAGGGTGGGACAGCCCAGCATCACCCACCGAGGCACCTTCACTCCACCTTCCCTGCCAGGCTGCCTCTGCAGCCACGATGAATGAGCAAGCAGGTCTATCAGAGTATTTCTTTCATCTGAAACCTGATTTATGAATGGAAATTATGAACAGAAGGCATCTGACCAGTACTTAATACCCCACAAATCTAGGGTTCAGTACTGTGTCTCCTTGTACAGCTGGTAGGCTGAGCTACGCCTGGCTCTGCCACATCACCCTACTCTAGGCAACCAGGGGGGTGGGACCCAAAAAAACTGGGAACTTAGCCATTTTCTTCTCAAGTAACACACCCGCTTTGCAGGCAAAGAGTTGTCCATAAGCATTTTGATATCTAGTTCAGAAGTTTTCGTATTGTCATGGTTTTCTTTTGAAAACGTAGCAGAGGGCACATGATCTGTCCTAGTACAAAGTACTGAAGCCAAAACCCCGCAGGTCACTGAGTTTAGCACCCTGTCAAGACCATTTGCAGAACACCTGCAGAAATTCATCATTCATAACATGTATACTCCAAACATCCCAGGAAACTGCACAGTTACACCACAGCTTACTTAGTAAAACAGTCAGAAACAGAAAAGGCTGTCCTTGATTAAATCTAGATTAGATTTCAGAAAAGCTGCATTAAACTTGAGACTTTCCAAAAACCATAGCACCAGAGAATTATATTTAAGAGGGATGCAGACAGAAATTCTAAAGCAATACTCACCGAGATAACCGTGCTGTTGAGATAACCCGTAGGCTGCAGCACGTAGCTAACTGACATCTCTCAGCACCAAACAATTCACTGAACTGTGCTTCTGTAAAAGTGTCACACTACTGTTACCCACAATTAATTGTCTGATGGGTACTTCCAGTAGGAGACACTGTCTAAGAGCACCACAGAATTGACTGGTCTGGGTTTTCATTCCCGTGAACCACATCATACGTAAACATTGCAGTGGGAGAGCAGATGTCTGTGTTAAGGGAATGAAAATATCCTTACCTGATTATTAACAGTTTAATTTCAATTTTCAAGGTGAACGATATGCTGCTTTGCCACTCCTTTGCTCAGCTACTGAACTCACCAAACCAATACTCACCTTTCTGAGTTTAACCAACTCCAGAAGAATACGAGGTACTCGGGCTACCTCCTGATCCTACACTGGGCCTCGCTTACCACAAAGCTACTGGTATTGAAAGCATTCAGTGGTAACTAAGAACTTCACTAAAGCGACAAGAATCCCTGTGAAGTGACAAATAACAATTATTAGGTTCTGCCCTGCACACACTTACCCACTGCAAATCTTTTCCCTCTGAACAGCTGGAGCTTTGACTGACAACATCCCAGTATAGGTATGTGTGACCAAGTGTTCACAGAGGGGCTTGTGCACACTGAACCATGGTTAACATGATCTGTATTTTGTTTTTCAATCAAGTTGCAGGTTTCACCAACTCTATTGCACAAACCATGGTGGCAGATGAACACACATTCTTAATCTCTCCAAGAAAACTAAGTTGCTAGCACGAAAAAGATGCAGTCCATGGGAACATGTTCCATGAAAGCTAAATGGGACTGCTTAAACTCCGTGGTATTAAACACACTCACTGGTATTAAACAAAACAAAGCATTTTGTGTTTCATTTTTATTCTCAGCCTGCAAGATCAAGACCATTGCCTTTTTTTAGCCATTATTAACCAGGAAAATTGACTACTCCCAGTACATTCAGGCATGGATCTATAGGGTAATCAGACACCTGGCTTCTACTCAGATGTAATCAATAAGGGGATAGGTGTTCGAATATCCTCACGGATCATGGACTTAATTGTATAGGTCACCAAATCTTCAGGGTCAGCACTCTGGCATTTTTTGCACGATCAAATGATGTACAAGATTAATTCTGAACTGAAATTTCACTATAAACTGCATTTAGACAAACCTTTGTCCAATGCAATTAAACACATACAAACCACCAGCATTTCCAAACTGCCATAAGAGGCAAAATAAGTGCTTTTTCTTATGTCTTCAGCACATTTGTTCACTACTTGAGATTTGTTTATTTGGCTCAGTAAGCCACCCCCAGATGATAAATACAAGTGATAGATTCTGTTCAAAATTTCCTAGGGATATTTCTAGGTCTTTAAAACTAGGTCTGCCAATCCCATTTCATTCACTTGTTGAATGAAAGAGGCAAATACACTTATCTCTCAGCTGCCAATTAATTTCTCAACTGTTTAGGCATCAGTGATTGAACTGTAGCACTGGAATCAAGCATAATGACAGTGATGCTGCAGAGCAGGCTCCTGGAGCCGAAAGCTGGCTTAGGTCTTCAGCGAACTGTGGTTCCAGGTGTGCAGCTTCCGATTACTGCCAGTGAGTAATGTGACTGTCTTTTAAATATCAACTATTAAATAATGCCAAAGGGCTTAATAAGTAAAGAAATAAATATCAAACCATAAAGAAAACAGACCAAGTTTTTATACACCTTCAATAAAAAGGGACTTTGTCATACTTTTTCAGAGCTTGGATAAAACAGGTTTCTGAGGCACTGCCTGATTCCTGCAAGATTATTTCAAAATGAATTTTGGCCTTTGCTTCAGTCTGTCCCATCACAGGCTCCAGCCTTCAGCAAGGGCTGAGCCCTGTCCAGCCTCGCACAGCTGCCAATATCCACGGAACCAGCGCATGGATCACAGAGTGATCACCGACCTCGCACTGAGAAACAGCACGAGAAGCACAAGGCAGCTGAATCCCAGCATAGTGAGGGACATGAAAGGTGTAAGAGGATGATGCCAAGTACCAACAGGCACAGCTCGCTCCGGCAGGGAACCCGTCCTGCACGGAGCTTCCCAAGGGCACAGGCATCCACCACCTGCCTGCTCTTCCCAAGAAACTACTGCCTGCACACCTCCAGCACAGACAATAAACCAGTCCTGCCAGAGGATGTCCAGCCCCGGAGCAGAAGCCTCGAGTCTCAATTTCAGATGGCCTCCAGACACAGCATTCACACGGGATCCGGAATCCCCTTGTAGGATTCTTGCCCCTGGCTTAATAAGCACCCAAGCCTCTCCACTACTTCCCTCCACTGAATAAGCATTAAAATTAACATGTGGTGCTGGAGCTAGGAGCTGTCACCATTTTTCAAAGAAGATTAAAAACGAAAGCTAAAATTCCATCCACGAAAAAAAACTGAATAAATGTTAAAGCTTTTCAATTTACTGGCCTTCAAAGAGTTACCACTTGTGGTCCTGAGTCTGTATTTTAATGTAGCAGTGGTCACACAGGAGTATTTTTACTGCAGTTACAAAGACTGCTACAAGTATTTACAACTGATTTCTAAACAAAGGCAAGAAGGTGGAGAGGAAGATGAAGAACAAACTGTCCATCCTATTATCCAGCACACCTTGCTCACAAATTAATTCTTGCTTGTCCACGGGATGCCTGACACAGACACTTCCAGGTAACCTGTACTAAGAAAAAGATGCAACAGTTTGTATTGCTGATTGCTTTAAAAATAGTTTAATTCACTGCTTTAAAGGCAACCAAAGCAGTGAACTGTAACTCCTCCTGTCCAGTGCAATCCAATTTTTTCACTCGCAGGTGCCCCAACAACCTTATAATGGCACTTAGGCATTTCTGCCTAAGAAATACGGGTTGCCTGCGTGCCCGTGAGGCCATCCATCAAAAAGGACAGCCACTGATCATGGACCTTGACATTTAACCACAAACTTCCTCTCAGGAGGAGATCCGAATATGCCTGACTTCACAAACATGTTCTTCCCAGGAACAAGATTTTCTTCCCAAACTTGAAGTACCTGACTATCAGTAGGTGATAGCATCCCCAGCCAGCTCCTGGGAAAGGCCAAGCAGGACTTATTGCTGTGGAGGAACACAGGTCCACCCCAAGAAACCCACATCCATAGACACAACCCCTGCCCCAGCACCACCATGTGCTGCACCACGCAGAGTGTTTGGGGTCACAGCCGGGAAAACACAACTGCTCACACAGCCCGAGCAAGACAAAGACTGGACCACTCACCAGGTGTAGGATCAGCCAGGTCCACAAAAAAGGGCCTTGCAGCTCTGCCACCCACAGGAGGCCCCTCCACCACTGTCCCCGGGTGCAGTCCCACCACCCACAGAACCATCTCCAGTCCCGCCAGCAGCAACACCCGGCCTCCCCACCCTTTGATGGGTACAATGTCACTGTGGCAACCCCAAGCAATTAAAAACAAGCAACAAGGAAAATCTTTGGGGTTCTGAATGGTTTTTTTCCACCGTCTTAATGATTAAACATTCAAAAACACAAAACACTTGGCAGCTTACTGAAAGCCTGTTGATGGCACAGCAGCCGATAACAAGCATCCTACTTGATGGGAGATAATCCTTTTTCCATTAAATCAAGAAAGCATTAAAATTGAGATACTGGCTAACTCCATTTAGAACACAACAAAACAAACTCTCAAAATTCCCAAAGATCCAACAGAATACCACAAAACATGCCACCAGTTCCAGAATTTTAAATTTAGGAGATTCCTCTCACTGGCTTGAAAGTACCGATGTGTGCTGGCCTTTTGCTTGGGTTCTTTTTGGGTGACAGAGCACCCACTGCTTTTTCATCTATTCAATTCACCTTTTTGAATCACCTGCTGATAACTTTTCAAACATCCAGTCCAGCATTCTACCTGGACTGCTTCAGAGGGAAGCTGGAAAGCTACCTCCATCTCCTCACCACAGTGTAAAAATAAAGAGTTCCCTACTTATATATGAGGCTTTGTAATATTAGATATTAGAAAAGCTTGAACCAAAAATCCAAATTTGGATCCTGATCTGAATTTTGCAGCTCTGGCCCTCCTCCAAATACTTCTGTTTGGCAAGCGGCAGAGTAGAGTAACAAGAGAAGGCAACATACATAAGTTATGGGATCTGTGTAAAAACATTAAGCTCAACCCCTGCTCTCAAAACTACACACACACACACACAAAGGCCAACAAAACCACCCCAAGCTCCAATTAATTAAAAGATCAATCAGTGCTTCAATATAAATCTGATCACCCAAACCCAAGCAGTACCATTACCTCACCCAATTACAGTACTTTTTCTGTTTAATTTATACAACATCCAGGAACTTTTAGGGGGGATTTCAAGTCGATATTTGGATTCCTACTCACCAGTGGCACACAGACACACGTGAATCAAACAGAATTGTCCCAAATGGCAAGCAACCCAGCTCTGGAGGCCTGGGATGACAATCCTGCAATTCTGTGCTTATTGAGAACTGATTAGAAATGCTGCTCTGAATCACAATGTCACACAATCTGACTTGCTTCGATGAAGAAACTCCAGCAGTGGAAAGTAAAATGTTTATGAAACAAAGAATTGCGTATGCTTGATGCTGGGAAGTCAACAATTTAATGCATTCTAATGCATTTTAAATGAACACCAGTAAAACTTTTCCAAATCTTTTATTACTTGAATATTGTTTTCTCCCATATACTTTATTAGATTCAACTGTTTCAAGGAATGAAGACAAACAAAATCCACAAGCAAGAGTGAAAAATCCACTCTTCCTACAAGCAGATTTATAAAGATCTTCCTTTTCCTGCAAAGCTCTTCCATCCAACTCAGAGGCAGGATATTCAATAAAACCTCAACTCCATTCTCAAAAGGTTACATAAAGGTCACCATTCATTTTATTCAGGTTTATTTTCTAACCTTGTAAAAATGCCTGCAGACCAAATTGGCTTCCACACCTGCTGATCTAGAAACTCCACCACCGTGGTGGCCATGCCCCTTTTGGGAAGTTGCTTCTCCTCCCACGCCGACCTGGCACGGATTCCTGCCGCTGACCTGCCCGCTCCCGCAGCCAGGGCCACAGGGGAAGGCTTTCCCAACAGCACAGGGATTTACCTGCAGGACAGGAAATGCTCTTGAAGGAATTCTTCTGGGGGGACTTCCCTGCAAAAGATGGGTTTCCTCTCTACAGGAACACGTAGTGACAGATAAAGGGCGTACCTGGACCTCGTTCAGGGGAATGAAAGGTCTCCAAACCACCCCCAGAGGCCACCTCCAGGAGAGCTGAAAAAGTGACAAATGGCGTAGGATTTACTTTGCCCAAATTCATGAGAAATGCACCACAGGTGGTTACACCCTGGCACACAGTTTAAAATTTGCTGACAGTCAAAGACAAATAGCCCCATGAACTGATCGGATGGATTGTTTTATGGAAACATCTTCCCTACGAGCCGGTCCTCACTGGGGAGGATATTTTTTTTCTCCACAATAATACATTTTCTCCACAATTTGTACAGAACCAGGTGGAGTGAAATGAAACAAATACCACTTTCTGTTCCTATCCATTTGGGGAAGCAGAGTGTGAAGGAGAATGACGTGCTGCTAAATCCTTTGCCCAAGGAGGCCTGACCTTCCCTGAAATCCTCATGAACTCCAAAATATGGTCCACAGTTCAATTTTTTCCTATGTATTTGACTACTTATATACCCTATCAGGAAATACATTCGGGACAGACAAGTCTTCCCATCACCTGCAAACAATGGAACCAAAAAGCCTCGGAAAACTGAGGTAGTGCCAAGAAATCTTCGCAGTTTTAAACAGCATATCTTAGCTGAGGGACTCAAGTGCAGCCCGTGCACCTGTCAATGATAATTATTTGCTTTTCCTCACAGAAATCAGCAATATGTAATTGAAGAACTACAAATTGTGTTTCCCACCTCTACTAGTGAATTAATAACCAGGACGAAGGAGGGAATGATGGTGCATTTTGGGCTGGGGCACAGAATAACCACAAAGAGTCTGCAATCAGTTAGAGGAAATTTTGAGTTCTCCACCCAATTTTACAGGCCATGTAACAAAATACCAAGAGTTATGTTGGGCTTTTTTCTCTTATTGCCTCCTTGTCCCAAGCTACAGAAAACAGAGAGAAAATGCAGATGGATTGGTCTTCAGATTAGTCTAGCCTGACTAAAGAAATGTATGTTTTAAAAAAACACATAGAGGGTCTTACAGGAATCTCAACTGCAGAAGAAAACTACCAAAAAGGTATATCCACCTCCTTTGCTAAGAGCCTGAAACACACACCCCTTGAGCTTCCCCCTTCATTGCCAGGCATTTGATTAAAAATATCAACACTGTCAATCATTTTTTCTGCTGACCTAACTACAAAAATAAGTAACAATTCCTATAATGAAAAACCTCAACGGCGTTTCCCAAATTGCAGAACATTAGCTCTGCCAACAGCTAAGTGACGATCCACGCTTGCTGACAATGCCTAATGAGGAGTGATGGATGCAACTGCAGGAGGGAGCAGGAATGATGTAAGTCCAAGAAAGAATGGAGCCTTCCAAAGATCAGAAAACACTGGTGTTACAATCAGCTAATCTGGTTGTCTAGCATGACACCAAAAGCCCAAAACTAACAAAGGCACAATTCACCCGCTACTCCTCCCTCAACACTATACAAACTGGGCCTTAGGACATATAATTTCGGCACTGCCCGGCCTAGCTCATGTGGTTTTCCATTACAGCTTCTAGCTAGAAGAGAGATTTGAGGACAAAAATTATGGGTCCGAAACCCACACCCACGTCCAGCTGAAATGGCTGCAAATGCAATGCTTTGTGTTTGCCACTCCACACTGCCTGGTCCTCAGCCTGGTTTACGCACGAGACACTGGGGAGGGGAAGGAGAGAAATTAATCTCTCGAGCAGAATTACTATATTCAAATCCTAACAGATGCCTCTAGGACAAAAAGAGCTGAGATGCAGGCAAGGTGAAAGAGGCTGGGGCCAACCCATGCACAGATGCAAGCACCAGATTACTATTTACAACAGTAAACAAGTGCTTATTGAAGAATCATCACCAGTTATTCGCAACAGTGAACAAGAAAACAAACCTGTCCGTTCCTTCAGTGTTCGCAGCTACTGGATTTTGGATTAATACAGTGAGAGGGGGGATTAAATTGCCTAAAACTGCTGGTCTTTTTCTTTCACGCCATCGAGGCAGACCCTCAGCTCACACCATCCTCCCCATCTCAATCCTTGTGCCACGCTGCTTTTACATCCGTACTTTGCTGTCTTCGGTGATAAGACATTCTTTGGCAACTCAACGTGATATTGAGTAGACTTCCCCACCATATGTTTGGGTACAGCAGCATCGTATACAAATAACACACATTCAGTAATACAGTACCCTCACCCGAAGAAAATAATTGAAACCCCATTAGTCTATATGCTCAGACAGCTGACTGGGGAGGTTTTCCCGCCTCGGGCTCCAACGTCTGGACAAAAAGCTATTAATAAATATGAAAGCTTTAACGAATCTAAAGGGAAACAAAAACAGGCAGATTAAGGCCCAGTGCCCAGCGAAGACCAGGGCAATTTAGCAACCCGCCCATCCCGACACTAATCAGCCAGGCTGGGCTCCCAAAGACGTGTTCTCCCCGTCTAGACTCCTAATCCGTCAATGGGAAAAGACATGCAGTATTATTTCTGCCCACTTCACCCACACCGTAAGAACATCCAACCGCCTCAGCAACTCACATACACGGCACCAAACAAAACCAGACACCACTTTGCTGCGTGTGTTCAAGCGGGGCAGGCGAGACACAAATACAGTGAGACAGTGATAAGCCTCAATTACTGTAACCAAACAGCAGTTAAATACCTGTATGTGATGTTGCAGTGCAAATAAATACTTCCAGATTTGTTTTTAAGCACAGCTAAATCACTCTTTTATCTTCCCCTCCTCAGTTCAAATTAATGGTCACATATTAAAAAAAAAAAACACACCCAAAAATCACAAACAAACAAACAAAAAATCAACAAAAAAACCCCAAAACAGCCTAGACTCCTAGCAAGCACATTTTTACATATACTGACTGTACATATACTGACTGTGCCTGCAAATATAACCAGCAGGACTTAACCTATTGTTTCAATTTAAGGGATTTCACATGTACACAATTACTTAAGATGTTTTTGTCAAAGTACATTTTAATTTAATAAACAGAATGAAATAAGCACAAGTTGAGGTAGGGAATACCTCATTGTCCCACTCGTGGCCTGCATCACACTCTATATTTATATTTGTCTGTACAGGGGAGGGACAAGCACAGACTTGTTTGTGATCTTCAAGTCCAGTATTTCAGTAGCTGCTATATTTTGCTATACTACTATTTTCATTGACAATACAACTCGAATACCGAAACCCTTTAAAAAAACCCAACCAAACAACAGAACGATAACAAACACAGCCAAGTAAAAACCTCCATCCACTGTGCACAAACATGTGTAGGAAAAAAGGAGGTGTGGGGAAAACAACAGAGAAGCGTACTAATCTGGATGCGCTAAACCATTTGGGAAGGAAAGGAGGAATTGAATGCACCAGCCTGCCAGCACGTGCAACTGGCAGGGCAGGGGAAGAGGGGAGGAAGAGGAGGGAAGGAGAAAAGAGGAAGCTCTCCTCTGCACATTACACTGAGTTCTGTTAACAGCAGTGCACTGCCATTTTCACAACCAGCCTTCCACAACCTCTCCTGCGGTTCACCCATCACCAGCGCCCACTGAACAGAGCAGCAGACCCAAGGCTTTCCACTGTTTACTCGAGTGCAGTGTGCACGACATCCCTGGCAATGCTCCCCATCCTCGCTGCTCCAAAACAACCACCACATCTACAGGAAGATGCAAATTAACGTGAAACTCCAACCTCAAGTGAAGACTGCCTGATCACAATAGCGAAACACGAGGTTTGAAGACATCAAAGAAGAGGTTTTCTTATTAAAAAATAACCTTATCTTCAAATACTGCATTTCAACAGCACAACCCACAGGGAACGGATGCTGCCTGAAAGCAGCAGGGAAGTTGAAGCCCGGTGCAGGAAACAGGTAGGCAGGAGGAACACCCGGCTGGAGGTGAGGAACGCCTGTTAAAGTACCAGCAGACAGGGCTGCAAGGTGCTGGCAAAACCTTTGCTGGTCACAGGCACTTGGCACCAGGAGAGCCACTCACACCGGGAAAAACGCTGCATTCCTTTGTACCAAACGTGGGCTTGGGCTATTCGTCAAGTTCACCTGAATCAAAGAAGCAGCTTTCATTTCAGAGGCTAACATTTGTGCTCTTTTTCCCTGAAAAGAAAACCCACAATAAAAGCAGAGGTTTTACTTAGTAGCCATTTTGTCTTCAACTTGGACATGATACCTAATCTGAATGCAATGTAAACATGCTCTCCCAGGCTCATTTCCAAACAGCACGTTTGTGCAAAGAGAAGAAAATATGAAAAGGCCATCACTAAATACCATAATAAATTAGGAAGGTGTGAAGATTTTGTGATCCAAACAGAAAGGAAATTCTGCAGTTCATATTCCTTCTCTAGGTCACATTGCAGAGAAAACCAAAACAAAAGGTAGCAAGTGTGTATTAAGCAGAATGAACTGTTATTTGCTGCTTAAATAAATAAAAACCACCACCACGCCAATAATAAATACAATGTCAGTATCCCATACAATGAAAGAATTGGAAGGTAAAATTATATTTAGATTCTCTTTCTTTTCCAGCTACATCCATTCAAACCACACAATCTAACTGTAATATGACGTAATATGCAAGCTAGATCAGTATGTTTTTATTGGGATGAGTACATGTATAAAATATACACGGTGTGTGTATATAAAGGAAAACATAATATGAGTAACCTGTATTTACAACTCCCAACTTTCACTATACTTTATCAGCACCCTCAGCCAAAAGCAGCTTTTAAAAACGTACATAAAATACAAACGCTGCAGGTGACAGCCTCTTGCAGATATATTTTTTTTAATAAAAACACAAAGTGTTTTATTTGCAGTAAGCTACACTCAATTCACGCAAATGCATACAAAATAATAATCTTAAGTCAAATACCGGTTTACTAGGAATTTTCTTTTAATTTTTAGGGGGGAAAAAGCCCCAGAACAACCTGGATTCCTATGCAGGAACTTGCAAACCATCACAAGTTCCAGCCAAAACTGCATTCGAACAGCCCGACTGGGACCTCGGGAGAGCACCGGGTTTCCAGGGAGGCTGGACAATCGCACCCTGCCCGCCGGGCTCCGCATCCCCCGCCGCCCCAGCGCGGTGCAAACGCGGCCGTGCGGGAGCTGCGCCCGCGGCAGGTGCCCCGCGCCCCGCACACGGGGCCGCCCCTGCCCCGCGGGCCCCGCCGCGGACACGCGTGTGCCCCGCGCCGCCCGCACAAAGGGGCCGCGCCCCGCAGCCCCCCCCTCACCCCGCGCAGCCCCCCGGCCCGGCCCCGGCCCCCCCGGGCCCGGCCCGTACC
>JAWMRA010000016.1:13915899-14030606 GCA_035584735.1 Pseudotriccus pelzelni
GGGGCGCTGCGCCCGGGGCGGCCCGGCGGCCAGAATAACACATACACGCGTGTCTGTGCGTGTCTCTGTGCGTGTGTGTGTGTGTGTGTGTTCCACAGCGGGCACGGCACACGCAGCCGCCCCGGTGTCCGGGCGCGCCGCAGACACGTGAAGCCGCTGCGGCGGCAGCAGCATTGCATTACATCAGCTGCGGCACCGCGGCCGGGAGCGCCCCGCAGCCGCGGCTGATAACAAAATAACAAGTGCCTGGCGTGTCCCTGGGGGAGCCCAGGCCAGGCCGGGCCGTGTGTCCCCCGCACGTGAATGGGGCCGGGCTGCCATCAGTGCCGCCGGCCTTTACCCCCTTCCTGCGATACACGTTTTCCCAAAAATTTAAGCTGCTCAACTGCCACAACTGCTTGCTGTGAACTACAGGCACAAGCTGTGTTTTGGCTCCTGGCATCGTGGCTTTCCATGAAAAAGCCAGAAGAACTGCAAAACCTGGGATAATGGGGGAATAAATACCCAAATTCAGGGACTATGATACAAGATAGCCGTTATTATAGTCATGATTAGGAGTTGGACTCGATGATCCATGTGGGTCCCTTCCAACTCTGGATATTCCATGTTATTGTTGCTTTTCCCACCATGGTCATGGTAACAAAGACAGCTCAAGCTGCCGCTGTGTTGCCCCTCTTTTCCCACTCACTCCAATTCTGGTAGTGTTCCCACTGGAATTCACAATTTCTGCCCACTGGGCAGGGGCAAGGACGCCCAGGTACCCTCTCTGACAGTGGTACATGATGAAGGAGTGACTTCCAAGCCTGTGCTGATCACAGAAAACGTGGGCCTAAAGGTGACTAATAATACACATGGAGACACAGCATTGCTAAATTTAGGAGGTGAGTATTTTGTCATCAACCAAAGCGAGGCCTTTCAAAAATAAATCTTTGCTTACGTTTCCACTGCTCCAAAATCAGAACGTTAATAGCGATGACAATGATGGTGATCTTCCCCTTATGAAACCTCCCATCAGAACCACAAAAACCAAGCTCTCTTCTTCCTCCCTCTTATTAAAAACATTTTTTAACATTAATTGGAAATTTCTGAAGGTCATCCAAAAAATAAAGAAGAGAAAAACACAAGTAAATCAGTAGTAAACATATAAATAGTCAATTTCAAATCCTGAACTGCTATGCTTTTTACAAGAAAACTACATCAGTATGCAGGTAAACTGGCACGGGAAGACAAAGGTGAATGTCCTTGGTGATATTTTCTAGTTTTGTGCCAATTTCCACTTAATATCAACACAGCCAGGGTTGCCTCTGTTGAGATCTTTTGTTGGACCCTGTCACATCTGCCTGGCCAGAGCTTAACCCACAGAGCCATTAAAACATTCTGCATATCTATCAGTCTCAAACTGAATCAGAATAAAGTTCAACAGATGTGCATCATGTTTGCAGGGTCACAGACTATTACAATCCATGGCAAAAATACACATAATTTCAGTGTTGCTTTCACTGTAAACCAGCAACTGGAAGACAAGTTTCTTACTTAGTTCCTCATGCATTTAGTTCCCAGCCATGTCAGCTTGAAATCACGTTTATTTACAGCTGTGTGGGCATCATAGGACAGAAAAAAAATCAATTAGTAACTTCTCTTCTGGAAAATCTGCCATGCCATGCCATGCCAGGCTGGCACCACAGGGTTGTCACTGCCACCCTGAAATCACACCAGGTGTTTTAGGGCAGAATGGGATTAAACTGGCAGAGAGATTAGACAAGAGGGCCAGACTCCCAGGTTGTATTTTTGTGGTGAAAGTGGTCCGTGGGCCTCAGAAGCTATGTCTGTGCTCCCATATCTTATCATCAATCCATCTTTTTCAAAAAACACCTTCCTTTTTCTGTGCCTTTTTGGTGTGAAGCCCTTCAACTGTAAGCTTGTTCCTAGAAAGCCCAAAATAAGATTCCGCAAAGGCCTAAAATGAGGTCAGGGTCCCATTTTGTCCAAAGAAGAGACTTCCTTCTCAGGCCTAGCAGTAAAGAAGAATTTAGCACTTTTTCACAGCCTGATACTTGGAAGAAATGGGGCTGTGTTGTGTTTAACTACAGCACAGAAGCCCACACTCTGTATTTCCCTTTATGCAGTTGGTGGGCCCATAAATGGAGGCCACATTGGCTGACTCCTACACAACCACTTGAACTTGCCTTGTTCTGTAGTTTCCGCACCTGTGCAGAACGGGCAAAAAAGGTGGCAACTTATATGCAGTTTATGTGATCATATGTAACTCCAGTAAAGAACAAATAGATCCAGATTTTTTTATTCTGGATTTATTTAGTTAGTTTTGTTTAGTGTGTAAACAAAGAACTCATGCTGATGGAATTAACTTGGACACACTGAGGGGAATTATTTAACAGCTATGAGATGAACCTGAACTCAGATGGACTGAGTGGACACCTCCAGGGAATATCATCCAAGGAATACCATCCAAGGACCCTGCTGTACGTAATGTTCTTGTACTTAATGGCTCTGAAAACCTTCATTTGACACAGGGATTGTGCTCCTTGTCAGTAGTGTACAAGAAACACACCTAAAGTAAAACAGAGGAGTTAAGTCCCATTACTCTAAATGAAGGCATGTGTGAAAGTTTAAGCATGTCAGAAATGTGACCAGTATTGGCAGGACCGGGATCTTTCTCATTCCTTCCCATTTTCCAAATGTCTGTCCTTACTGAAGAGTGCAGCAGCTGAGCTCAGAGCGGGTACACTGGGGGCTCCCTCTCCCCTTCTGCAGACAGATTGTGCATGTCTAGAAACTGATGTTGCTGCATTAGTGCTAAAATTCCTGTCTTTTCTAACTCAAAAGCACTGGAAGACTCCTGTGCCGGACAGACACATTCCTTCCAGGATGGTCTTCAACAGAATGGAAGAGCCGTTTTGGGGAAAGAAAGACCCAGCTGCCTGCACAATCTCCACTGTGTCGTCCTGTGACAGGCAGGACCCAACTCCATTTTGCCAGGTCCATTCTAAAAAATTGTGTTCATTTTTCCTCCATTTCTGGAGTTTGAGTCTAACCTATTTTCCAGGATTTTTCCCTGCTGTACTGTAGCGTGGCTTTGTTTTGTTTTTTCTTCCATTATGAATCGTGTCTGACAGCCGGGGAATACGGCATCTCCAGCTTCCAAGGAAGAATGCCTCGCTGCCCCTTCTCCAGCTCGCAGCCAGCACTGAGGGGAAGGTGCTTTTCCCACTCTCCTGTCAATGGAGAGGGATCTGCCGCCCCTTGTCTAGCACAGGGCCAGGGACCCGCACGCTCAGAGGCCAACCTGAGGTATGAGGCAGATAAATAATGAAATCTCACTGTCTTTATCCTCAAGACAAACATGAAACACATTCTCTGAGGGTAATTGACTTTAAAGGCTTGCTAAAAAAAGACACTTCCAAAAGGTTTAAAAGGCAGTTCGCTGAACTCCATTTTGATGCCTTTTTGCAACTCTCCTTCCCTAGGGATGTCTGTCTCTGTCTATCCTGAGCTATGCCCAAGACATTTCCCTCTGGTTCTCTTTGTTTTGTTATCTCCATTCATGTGTAGCACCTGTAAAATGAAAGTGCAATAACTAGTAATTCACCCAACAAATTTTAATGAATACTTTAGCTTTTATGGTTTCAATTATTTAAAAAAAAAAAAAAGGCAGTTTACCTGGGAAACCTTCGAACTCACATCATCCCAACTGACAGGCTGTGTTCAAACTGGGCAGTGAGAAAGGGGTTACTTTAAGCATAATGAAAACCTGCTTGACCAGAAATTTGCCAAGCTTTGCTGGGTCTTGCAACATCTGTTTGGAGCGGGTGCAAGGTTGTGTGGTGGGCACTATGGCCACTTGGCAAATAACAGGAAATGTTAAAAAACTGCCAGGGAAGTCTGAGGTAGGCCCCATTATCACGAGTCCTTCTCCAGCAAAGAAAGAGCATTAACCACCATTGACTAGGGACAGAAACGGTCTTCTTGGCAACCACAGCTCCAGTTCTCTGCTCTGCCGTCCATTCAGGCATTGCACCTTGCATGGCAGTTTTAGGGTGCTGATGGAGAGGTGTGCAGCCCGTTCTCTGGGCA
This sequence comes from Pseudotriccus pelzelni, assembly GCA_035584735.1. NCBI lineage: Eukaryota > Metazoa > Chordata > Aves > Passeriformes > Tyrannidae > Pseudotriccus > Pseudotriccus pelzelni. Next base: position 13,919,992 of record JAWMRA010000016.1, read on the forward strand.
GATGGGGTTGATCATCAGGTGCAAGACAGCGAGGGCCCAGGCTCCCATCCTGGCTGTAGCTCACCATGCCCTGGCCAGATGAGGAGAATGGCATTTTGCTGGGGTAAGACACAGGTCATTTGCATTGCATAAGTCATGATAACCAGATTAAAGTCCCAAGGTCCATCCATGTTCCTTGATGATACAGATAGTTTGAAACTTCATTTCTGTAGATTGCCTTTTCTGTACAGTAAATCTTTGTCTCAAAGTAATGTTGAATGGGCTCAGCTCCTGAGCTTAAAAAAATGGAATATCGTGTTCCTAGATACCGCATGCTTGTCTTCAAGCAGGAAGAAGTCAATAAGGCAGAAAAAGGCACCAAGTAGTACAGCCTAAGAAACCTACTTGGAAGGAGACAGTGGGTCATTAAAGTGGTGCTTCAGACTGTCCTGTACAAGGAAGATGAGTAGGAAGGGAAGGGCTGTCACTGAAAGAAATACCAAAGTCTGGTACTTGACTGAATGAGGTTTTAAACAGAGACATCCTTCTGCTTTCAGGGTTGTTGAATATTTGATGCTCCTGCAGGTAGAAGCTAGGGGAGGAAATATTTACAGTCAGACCCCTATGCAGGTGCCTGATCTCGTCAGTTGTCTCTTGTACTGACCCAGAGACTTGGTTTTGGGGAGATTCTGACAGAATCATGGACAAGGAGGGAGAAATATATGCAAGTGTCATGTAACAAAGCAATCAACACTTCAGTCTTTTTGTGATTCTTTTCCCTTTTGAGATCCAGTAGTAAACTGGAAAGGCACAAGCATTCGGAATCTAACATTGCCTACCTGCAGAATGGCTTGAAGGCAAGGAAGGGGCGAGCTGCAGTTCACAGGGGCCTTGCCACCTGCACAAAATCATGACCCAAATAAGCCTGACATGGTAATGCAGTGGCTCCAGGTATCTGATAGCAGGGGATGAAAGAGCACCAAATTCCCAAACGCAGAGCCACATGGCACAGGAACCATGAATTTTAGCTTCACTGGTCCAAGTTCTGGATCCCCAGATAAATTATGGGTGTCCTTAATCTTACTGCTGCCTGAAAGAATTCTGGAAGATTTCCAAGTCATACAGCCTCCTGAGAAATTTGTTTGCATTTTCTCCTGTATGCAAATTGGCGAGGCAGCAGCGATACACAAGAGCCTGGGATTGTGGCATTGCCTTTTGATTCCCATCCTGAGAGCAGGCAGCATCTTGAAAGATCAAACACCAGCCTGAGGATTAAGGATTTTTGTTCTCAGAGAAGCTGCCCCCAGAAATGGGGGAAAGGCAAATGCTACCTGCACATGGTGACTGTAGAGCAAACAGGTAAACACACACAACAGTATGATGTTATAGCCTTCCATTTTGTCTTCTTTCAGCTCTCTATCCCTCACAAGACAGTGGGATGTGCTGTCAAAGACCAAAGCAATCACAGAATCACAGAATCAACCAGGTTGGAAAAGACCTCTGAGATCACAGAGTCCAACCCTTGCCCCAACACCACCCTGAATCACATCTCCCCACTACTGGTTTATGCCCGTGTGGTTTTAACCCTTCCAAGTTCCTCTTCGTCAAAACTCCAGTTCTCCCCCTGCTCATCTTCTGGCTGGCAGCTCCACCACTTCTGAGCACCACTTCAGGACCCTCTTTTCCACAAAGGCTTGTGCTGCTCCATGGACTCTTCACAACCTTCCTGCCATCAGTGCCTGCCCCTCCAGCCTGGGTGGCTGCTGGAGGCATCACTGCCGTGCCTGGGAGCAGTGCTATCAGTGCCTCATCAGGACGCAGCAGGAAACGTCTGGCCTCCGCTCCGCGACCATCTGCTAAAACCAGGCCTCCTCTGGCGGGAGTCCAACACAAAGTAAACAGAGTTTCACAGCCAGATTTCAAACAGCAAAATAACTGAGAAATATGGCTCACCGCTTCTGGTTTTCAAATTCAAAACATGGAAGTCCCTAGAAGCAAAAATCCTTTACGGATCCTAAGACCTCTTGGTTGCCAAATGGATCCATTGCAGCTAACACTGAGGAGAAAGTGCAGTGATATAGCAATCTTAGTTAGCTACATCTAATTAGTTCAATTTATGCATTCGGTAATTTTTAAGATGATTTCTTTCTCAAGGTCAGTGATGGAGAAAAATAAATTTGTTAAACTGCAGATTTCAGCTTGTGATATTTGTATGGGTAACAGTACAGAGAGAAGAATTCTGAATCTTGCTACTGTACAATATTTTTCATGGTATAGGAGAGAGAGAAGGACTCAGTGAAGTGTGAAAGATTTTTTAAAAGAACAGATTGCCATGTCTTTTAAAATAGGTCAAGTTTTTGGCCTAGTTTCCTTTAGAGTATCCCTTAAAGCAATGGGGTTTGAATATCCATGATAGTGCTGTTGCTTTCTCGTTTTTAGCCACGTCTATGTGTGGCTGTAGTTGTAAGGCAGAAATGTTCCAGCGTAAAACTACAATGGCAAAGACCACGTGTCTCAAGCAGCATTTGTGAGCAAGTTACAATGAACAGTAAAATCTCAGCAGTGGCTGCATTTCGTCCTTGTGTGTAATGCTATTCTGAAAGAAGTGACTGAGAAAAAACAAACTATTAAAAAAGGGGATGGCCAGCGAAGCCAACACCTGCAAACCCAAATCCTGTCAAACGTGACCTATTAAGTCTCCAAATTTCAGGAAGGTTTGCACCATTGTTTGATTTCCGTCTTTAAATTGATTAAATCAATTGATTAACTTGATTTAAGTAGAAAGAAGAACTATAATAATGACATTTAGATTGAAGATACACAAGATAGCACTTATAAGAACAACTAAGGCCACCTATGTTGACTGGAGATAAAATACATCAATCAGCTGTCAAAGCAAAAAGAATCTGTATGTGTACATTTAGATTCTGAAAAAGGATGCTCAAGATATTTAAAGAGGGAGGAAATTCTGCATGCAAAATTAATTAATATAGAATAAATACCATCTGTCTCCTGTGCACAGAGCAGTCTGGTGCGTATATTTACGGGTGCATCTTTGCTCTGTGAACACAACAGGTATAATGCACATGTATTTATGATGTTACACAGACTTAATTATCCCACACAATACACATACCAGTAATTGCAGCTGACCTTCGTGCAGCTATACGGAGTGAGGCAGGACATGAGGATTTCCTCTATCCCAGAGCCCTGGAAAAAGGCCAGGTACCAGTCAAGGGTGGTTGTGTTTCGGGGAATACAAGGACAGGACTTGTCACTTTACCTACTCTCCCCTGAGGCCGAGGTGGGAGCTCAGCACATCCCTATTAAGATGCAGGTTCTTCTCCCCACTAAGCTGATCCAGCCTTTGCTTGGTACCTCATTCTGCTCTACATCCTTTCGAACAACCAGTGTGAGCTGTTACACATGTGGCTTTGTGTGCACACTTTGTGTCATTAAAAGGCTCAAGACGGGGAAAGAAGAAGTTTCTTTTTGCAAAATATCACAAAGTGCAGGAAAAGTCATCTAGAGAGCTCCTAAGGATCCTTTTCACATATTACCCCCACTACTTCCTGCGAGACAAGAATATTACACACACAGGTCTGGTTTGAGTTTTCACGCTGACAGTTCCTGCCAATGCTGCTCAAGAACCAAAATCACTTTCATTTCGTAAGAGATCATAAATTCTTCCAGTTATAATTCTAAGAATATAATCTTCGCCTGCTACACTTTAAATAATTAACAAAGATGCCAGGCAGATTTGTGATGCATTTGATAAGTAGCAGGAAAATGTTAGTGTCTCTGCAACGATCGTAATTCCAATAGCTGGCAAAGACTTATCCTGCAAACAATCTCACTGAGAAGTTTTCCTCAGCATGATTGCAGAATTCCTCAGTAAGGAGTGGTGGACTAAATCTCATTAATTTATAATCTGCATCAAGGTGGGAAAAAGTAATATAATCTATTTGCATGAATTTATAAGCTTCACACAGAGTTTTACCAGCATAGAGCTGGAGCACAGACATTTTCTCTTATCAGGGTGAAATATAAGAGAAAATGTGTTTACTTATGATACGTACAAAGGTCCAGATTCCTTATGGCTTCATCCGCCTTTGTAAGGCACTGTGTGGTCCTGATGTCAGCAGCACATTCAGATCCCAGGTGCAAAACAGAAGCCCTGGGTGGAAAGCCTGCTCCGTGGAACCTACAGAATAATTACACTGCAGGCAAAGTACGGCAACTGGCTCAGCCGCCTGAAGGACGGGACTTTGCTCTGTGGGGCTGAAGCAATCTTCTGCAGGGTTGGAGCCAAGAACGTCGAAAAGAAAATGTTCAAAATTCCATCTGGCTGAAATCTTGCACTTTTCCTATCCAGGCACTGGATGTAGCTCAGAGCCAAAACTGGGCTATCAAGAGAGGTCCCCACTGAGATAGGGATGAAGCCAGAGAGCTGTTGAGGGAACCTGGTCCACAGGCAGATAACAACGTGTGAATGGGGTGGGAGGGGAAGGCTGGGTAGCAGTTTCCACGTCAGATGACATGACTGAGTCAGCACTGGTGGTTACAGCCTTCTCGGTACCCACAGGCATCTTTGTGGTCTTAACCAAAGTGTTTGGGTTGGATGCTCAGCCTAGCAAAAAAGCCAGTATCAAGTTCAGATGGGAGAAGAATGGCATCCTTTATCAAGATGCTTTATCAATGTCTTAATTAGCTGAACAGCTACAGTATCACTACACTTACAAATCAATACCACGTACAGCCAAAAAACAGCTGTTCCCACACCGGCATGTTTCTAACATTGCTCTAATAATTCAAAAGAAAAAGAAACCAAGGTATGAACCTCACAGTACAAGAGAACACTTCACATCCTCTGCTGGTTTTATGTGAACCTAAGAGAAGACTTGTATTTAAATAGCTTTTTAATAAATATTCTGTGCAAAATTATGGAAATTTAGATAAAAAATGCCATTTTACAACTGGTATAATCTGGGAATAGGAGGAAAGTGGGGGGCTTATAAGTAATAAAATCCTGGACGTTACTACTTGGGATGGTGCTCATGGTTTTCCAGCAGTTTTAATGTGAACAACCTCTAGTAGAGCGGCTCTGTTTATAAACCAGAGCACTTTGCATCTGGATGTTTTACACTACCATGTAAAGAGTAAAATTAATAAATTGGTAGGTCACCTTCCTAACTTGATGTTCCTGAAACACACAATTTTCTTTCCTTCATGAGGCAAGGAAAGCATCACGAAGAAAGGAAGTAGAGGCAGCTTTCACTCTGCTTATTCACTTTAACCCCTAGAATGAGTTGATCACGTTTTGTTCATACAAATTTCCCATGTTGGGGCACTTCTTTGTTTGCTTATCTTAGTTTCTCCCCTTTCAGTTTTTAAAAAGTTGAGTTCTAGCAGAACCCAAGCTCAAAAATCTGACCGTCTAACCCCAGTTTTAGAATATTGCTATTTACACAATGTTGTAAGGGCCAACTACCCAAATGTCACATCAACCCAGGAGTAAGGCTTGTCTCAGATACAGGCTGTGTTCTGCCCACATGCGAGAGGTAGGAGAAGCAATGTTTAGCCCTTTTATTAACTTAGCAGGCACCCAACTTAGAGCTGTGCCTGTTTAGACTGCTAAAAACAGTTTGCACTCAACATGCCCTCTGGCTTCCTGGAAGGGCTACTCCCATAGCAGTAACCTGATACACTCACCCATGGTCACCATAACACCAGCCAAGCACATGGAAAGAAGAGCATCTTTAGAAAATACTTCAATGGGTTAAAAAAGCCAGCAGGGCACAGCTACGAAGGCCATGTCTGGGATTCTTCCCTCTGCAACACAGAGAGGGGGCTTGGGACCTTCTGGCTGTTTGCTACTTGAAGAGGAAAAGGATGATTGTGCAGATGGCAACTTCTTGCACAGAAAATCTGTTTTCAGAATTGCAGCAACTGACTAGTTTGAGTTGCTTTATTTCTCCAGCACCAAGCTAAGGGAGGGGGTAGAAAGGTATCAGCTCTGCTAATGGCCCACAGTGTGATTAACTAAATGCTACAGGCCCAGATTCTGCCCTCACTGTGCTGGTGCAGCTCAGAGCAGGTGATGCAGTTGCACAGCCATGTTAGAGGACAAACACAGCCACGGCTGAGTTACAGAGCTTCATTACTAGTAATTTAACTGTCAAAAAGGAAACAATATACAGCATAAATGCCTGGTAAGTGGTTAAAAAAAGATTATGTTTTTAACCTTATCCATAGAGTATTTAATCTCAAATTACAGATGCAGATGTAGAACATGCTGGTGTTACTTTTAAGCATATAAGACCTGCCTCTCTGTGTGGGGAGAGAGTGGGGATTTTTTCTGATTTTGTTTTCATTCTGAGAGATTTCTTGAATAGAAATTTCAACAATCACAGTACACAGTTGTCTGTTGTAAAAAATACTACTATGCTTTTCAGCAATTTCCTCCCTTTCAGAAAGCATAGACAAATTAATGAAGGATAATCATAGCTTAGTCATGAAAACAATCTGTCAATATTTACATGGTGCTCTTTCATTTCTTGGTCTTTCTTTGCTGGTTTGATACTTCCACTAAGCCCAGTAAGAATCATCAAATCCTGGATCTAATAACTTGGGAAGATGATATTTTGACATGCATTGGCATTAGCAAGTCAAAATCCAAAGGCAATGAGTAAAACTGTCCTCAGCATGAATCAAAACAATTGCTGAATGAGGGGTCAGGATATAACAGGATGAAAAAAAAAATGCAAAAAAAAGAAAAAAGCAGGCAACCACACTGCAGCTGGTGAGTCTGGTGAGTTGAGCTGAGCGTGCAGCAGTGAGGTCTGTGGGTGCACTGTCACCTTCCTCAGATGCTGACTGTAAAAAATTTAGACTGATTTGGACTTCTGTCCAAATGAAGGTGCAGCTAATACATAGTTATGTCAGGTCCATTTTAAACTCTTTTGCTTGTCTCAGGTTTTGATATCACTTTTTAGGGGTCTAAGGAGATTCTTCTGAGAAACGAACTGGGCCTTGAAAACTCCCATCTGCAACAGCTGGTGCCTCAGGCACCATCTGGTAGAAAGAGCAGTTTAAGAGCTATCAGATTGCTCTTCCATCTCACTGGCATTACAGCTTCATAGCTCTGACTTACTGGGGATCAAACATGGATATTGATAGCTATTTCAGCATCAGTATGATTTCTCACACCACAAGTGGGGGCTGTTAGTGCAGCAGGAGCAGGCCCACAGCTTTCGCAGGGGCATTGAAACGAGGGGAGCGAACACTCAGACTCTTTTTTTTGGTGGCAAGTCTGCAAGAGCCGCTGCTTCTGAAACCCAACTGCTGTAGTATTGCAAAGAATAGCTCAGAGCGAGTCTGAAACCAAAAGTACTGCCACACAGACACAGCATATTTCTTTCAGAAGGGTTTTACCCAGAAGCATGATTGTCAGCTATAAAAGTCTCTCTCATTCATGCTTTTTGGGTTTGTCTCCCTTTTTATCATTCTTGCAAAGCTGCAGTCGGGGGACTAAGAGAACAAATTTTATACCTGGACCAGCTTTATCTCAACTGATTAAATAAGCATCCTCTCTATTTCTTCAAATTGAAACTCTCTCAAGAATTTTACAGTTATTTGGACTGGCAATAATGCACAGTCAGAGAAGGTACCTGGAACACAGCACGATGGAGGTGTTTTCAGGGGCAGCACACCTGAAATCCCCCACTGAACTGGTGTCTGAATCCTCCAGTTCAGAGCGCCAAAATACGACACACAGCATCCCAAATCCCACAACTGGTTCCAAATAGTTTCCTTTCCAAACATTTCCAAGTGGTTTACTTGTTTTGAATTTCTCAGACACTTATGGATGACACAATCTTAGCATCAAATTATTGCCAAGTGTGCACAAGCCTCTTCCCAGAAGATCTGGCCCGGGGGTGAACAATGTACTTGGTGCATTTACAACACAATTACAAGGCAGAGCACAGAGTATGCACTGCCCTGCTCTGCCTGTTTGTCTCAGTTCAGACACTCTCACTCGAGCTACTCGGGTAGAAGCAGCAGCTTGACAATTTTTCCCACAGTACACTCCCCTCCTAAAAATCTCCCACACAAGCATTCTTACTCCTGCAGCTCCACCAATGCTAGCACGTGTAGGAGGGCTGGCATTTTTGGTACAAGAACATTTGGACCCCCTCTGCAGTGTCTGCTCTGCTCCCTTGAATACATTTGCAATTAATCAGAGGAACGTATGACAAAGGGTGGTCTGCTGTGAAAGGTGCCCAGTGCACTTGGACTTAATATCCCCTCATTTCATGTGGATAATGATACCCTCTTCCCCCCCAGACTTCCTTCTTTTCCTCAAAACTGAAAAACAATAAAAGTTCTGATCTGCTTAGGAAAAGTGCTGTAAGAGAGCCAGGCTTTATATTGTTATATTGTCTAGTATACTGTAATAAAACATTATTAAAATTGAAGCAGTTGAGTTCACTTTGAAAGAGATGATGTCTGCAGGTAAGTGTTCTTCAGATTATTCTCATTAATATTTTCACATATGTTATACTGGTTTTCATATAAGCATTGTATGATCTTATGTGGTATGTAGTTAAATAGCTGGAAGCCATTAAAACCATGCTCCAGCTGTGCAATCACTGTCCTTACAAAGATACATTTTTACATGTGGTTAATGCCAGGAAGAATCCACAGCTTCAGTTATGGGAACATCAAAATATGTTGTTTATTGCAGAAAAAAAAGCATTTGCAGCAATTTAAAATATCCAGTCAACACCACACTGCTAAATCTAGATAATAGAAATCCCAGAGAAATTTGAGCTAAATCTGTCTGGATTATAGCAGTGGGATTATCTAAATGCTAAATTACTGTATATGTTTTACTCACAAACATGAGCACGGACAGTATAGGAAGATGGATGACTGTGCAGATCGCAATAAAACCCATCCCCAAGAGACTTTTTCATACACTAGGTAAACAACCCCTCTCAATTTATCAAGCATTCTGGATTGAATTAATGCTGTCATTTACTTTGCTGTTGCTGTGTAGAGAAATATGGTTTAACGTGAACAGCTCCTTTAGCACCAGAAAAATAACAAAGGTTTTCTCTGTGCACCCCTCACAACACATAGAGTGCAGGAATGTGAATTGGCTGCCGTGTTTGTATAACTGAATTAAAGAAAATACAACTGTAATTTAGTGTGTAATCAGAAAATCAAGTTATACGCAATATTGAAACAAAAGATTAACACGGGTTGTCTTGTTAAACCTTCCCTTCCCCTCCCCCCTTGTTTACACACCAGTGTCTCTGGCTTTCTAAGGACATACAGTGAATGAACCTGGGCTGACCTGACACATAGCATCTCTCAAACTTTCCCCTTGAATGATTCACAAATGTGTGAGCTGGGATCAAAAAAAGCAAAGAGGAAAAACGCAGGGTACTGCACAGGCTGAGCGAATTTGAAAGAGGTGAGACTGTCCAAGAGTGCCAGGGCCGAGTCCCTCCCCTGCTGCAAGTGCACAGCTACTGATTGCACACACAGTCCTGCCCTTGCCACCTCAGCTCCATTCGACAACTGCAACAGAAATCACCTTCAGTTCTGTTCATGCGGGAATTATTCTGAACTTTATTAATCTACTCAAATATTAGTTTCTATTGCTGTCTGATGCTTTTTTTGATATTTTGAGTGTCCATGCACTGCACAGTTATGTGGCACGGGAAGCAGCTGGGAGAGCTTTCCCGGGAAGAAGGCTAGACAGTAATTGCTGCTTCCTGTGAACAGCTACCAGCTGATGTAGGTATGGCCACTTTCGTTCCCCTCTTTCTCATTCAAACAATATATGTAGCTCTGTAAACAGATTAAACACAATTTTGGATCCTGGGAAACCGTCAATGTAATCCTTTGGTCAAAGTACAAACAAACAAACGGACTGGCCTTAGCCAGGGAGTTCAGCTGAATCCAAATTTTAAGAGACGTAGTTTTTGGCAGAAAACAAATTCAGAAAGGTCACCAGAACTTGCTTTTTTACTGAGAAGGAGGGATTATGATGAATAAATGCCATAGAAATTTGGACATGATAGCTGTCACTGTCAAACCATGTGCATGTGCCAACAGACTCGCAGTGTCAGCACTCTCTGGTGTCTGAGATAACAAAATGCCCCTTCCATTCTTCACTTTTTCTCCCTCAACCAAAGGAGCAATTTCTCACTACTTCTGCCACTGTTTCGTCTGCTTTTGTGATGAATGTCTGAACACTTGTTGACCTAGAACACAGAAGTTTGGTTGTTACATGCACTGACTGGCGCTCTCCTGGAGCCGAACCAGCGGTGGCAACAAGAAGCTATTTTAAGAGTGAAAGGTTAAAGTCACCTAGACACAAATATCACAGCATGAGTGGAAAGCTGAGTTAGTGAGCTCAGGTCTACTCTGTGTCAGTGAGTGCAATTTGCTTTGCAGAGACTCCAGATCACACAGCACCCATCCCAGGGCGAGTCTCTGCATCTTAGTCCCTGCCACAAAAATAAAGTACAGAATAGAAAAACTTGAAAACTAGGTGAGGCAAGCAAAGAAGTACAGGTTGGAAACTGCTAACAGGAACACTTTCTTAAAAATGGAGCTAAATGCATGAACAAAGGTAAATTCTAAAAGAACTTGGCAAGAGACAGTATTGTTTCATAGCATGTTACTAATTTAAAGGATAAACACTTCAGTGGACTGAAACATCAGGAACAGATTTAAAGCAAAAGAAGAAATCTTCTAATTTCAAACAGTACAGCATAGCCATAGTTAAAACAATAAAATAGGGTACCTCACATTACTTGCAGGAACTAGATATGCTTCTTCCATCTCTTTTACATTAATTAGGAAATTTTTTCTACTGTAGCCCAGACACAATTTAAACTATTCCCTCTGCCAGGAGAAACCAAACTTTAAAGGCAAATATTAAGTCAACTAGCAGGTCATTTAGGAAAAATAAATATGTTTTGATTAGCATGAGCAATATTTCAGGAGATGGATTGATTTCCATTCAAAAGGAGATGAAAAAAACTGAGAAATTTCATTCAGCAATGTAGTTAGATAACAGCTTGCATGCTTACTACGATGTATGAGCTTAACCACTTTCCTGAAACACAATTCCAACATCAGAATGAATCTCCAACAAAACTCAAATCTCTGTAAAACACTGAACGCTCAGACACACAAGTGGTTGGCACTTATCTCACAGATGTTCAATGCAACCCAGAAGGGAGGTAGTTAATTTTCATTTCCTGCTGGACAGCTGACCACATAAGGGAAAACACCATTGTACACGGCATGGAACAACATTCCCTGCAGCTTCATGGTTAATGTCAACACAGTTGGATAGGCTGCATGGAAAATCAGCCACAACCTCAGTGGAGGTGGTTTCTCTACTACAGCACTTAGTCACAGTGCCAGAGGAGCACAGGGGAAGGATGCACGATTGCTGTTCGTGCTGTACTGACTTCAAAAATAAAAAGGAAAAATGAACTTATTTTTCACTGCCATTACCTGCTTTTTTCCTCTTTCACAAGCAATAGGTTAAAAAGCTTTTCCCAGTCCTTAATTTCCTAGTGTGTGCTGGTTAAGTGATTTCTTCTCTTCAGCCTTCTATATTTTTGACTTTAAAGAGTCCTCAGGAAAACCTCCACTAAGTCTGCTCATTGACACTCACAGCTTACGTGCTGAACTTTTAACAGCTCTCTCTACACTGTCCCAGTCTGGCTTTGGAGACCCTTTCCTTAGATCATTCATCAAGGCTAAATGAGCTCTGACAAAGCTTTCTGAGGATCTGTTTTCTTTTTGCTCAGTTTGTGTGATCTCCAGCATCATCTCCCAAATCAGCCAGAGAAAGTTCCTTCTCTGATTTCCTCTGCACATGGGACAGAGTGTGTTGTTCTGTGCCTCAGGCCAACGAACGGAGCAGAAGAACATGAGTAACTCAGGCCTACTGCAAAGCTGTTACACAGCAAGAGAACAGACCCCAGGGATGCTGTGAGCAAACCCCTGGGAGTTTGGCACTCAGAAACCCGTGCTCCTCTGCTAAGTTAGCTCATTAGAAAATATGGAGATGATTTATTGTATTCAGTATCTCCTTAACCTGATTTTAGATTAAAACTAGTCCACTTCTAATTGAACTAATTAATCTTCTAATATTTAAAACAAGGAGAAAGATTAATTAATCGACTTCAGCAACCTTACATGACCAGCATCACACATTCCTTTTAACTAGACAGTTCCTAAGAAAAGCCTCGATGTTTGTTGCCACTGGATGCATTAAAATTCACATCAGAGATAATGACTTCCTGCATAAAAACAGTGCCTTTACAGTGAGTACAGCAGCTTTTCATGCCTCACAGTATCAGCTGTGTGGGGGTTTAGTGCACTTTTGGACTAAGTTTGCACTAAGGCTATCTCCTGCAATACAGCTGTTAGTTCAGCCTGGGTAAGCAGTGATAGGCAGGTGATCCTCACGGAAGTGAAGCCACTGCTCTGCAGGTGTGACATCAGTTTATGGCAATCTCAGCCCACAATTTATTATTTTAAGTTTTAATTCTATTTAAGTACATTTTAAGACTCGATTTACAATGAAAAGAGGCACAGCAGAATTATGCTTATAACCAGAGCTTTTACATGTTTACTCTTGAATTAAAAAAATTATCAAATGCAACTTTGCACTTAGGTATAAATTTTTCAATTTACTGATACCAGCAATAATTTTACAATTAATATTTTCACTCTTCAAGCTGTCTTTTTACAGTGCGAATTCTCTGATGCAAACATTTGCTTTTATCTCTACGTTCAACTTGCTGCTTCTTATGCAGTGGCATGATCTTACAGAATCCGAGTTGCCAGCACTGAAGGAGAATGTCCAAATCTGAGTAAACAATATAGCTGTTCCAATGAATCTTTTTCTTTTGATCAGGTTCTAGTGAAAAGAACCCACAACGTAGTCTTTGAATTTAAATGCCTTTGGAGTGCTCTTTTTACTCAGGACAGCCAAAGGCATAAAAGCTGATCTGTTCAAAATGAACTTCAGCCAGTTTTTTCTTCTTTCCTACTTTTTTAACTAAAGGATCAGAACATTTGAACACAGACATTCACTTAAAAATGCTAATAAACCAGTTGATAAAAAATTTTAACGGATTGAAGAGCTTTTTACTTGCCACTGCATCGCTGCTACATCTGTTCTGTAACACTCAATGAATATACAGTACCTAAATTAAATAGTGATTAAACTTTGTTTAGGAATGAGAATAGTAAGGAGCAATGGGATGGAAGCAAGGGCATTTTACCACTTTGTTTGCATATGCAACTAATACATTTTGTATTTATGTACTTATGTATTTTTGTATTTATGTACTTGCTTTTGTTAGGGAATTGACATCTTAGGTGTTTTGGTATTGACAACTGTTGCCTGACGAGGCATGAATCCTAGGAAAACCTTAGCTGCAATAAGGGAAAAAAACCATTTTGACCACACAACAGAAACCTTTAAACCTGTCTCAGATGGGCCTGGCCTGGGAACCGAGCTCAGTGTCTGGGGTTACTTTTGCCATAGAGAGTTTCTTCAATAGACAGAAGTGCCCAAGTGTCCCACAGCAGCTATGTCCAATCTTAGCTCTGCATTTCCTCTCACAAAGCCATTCCCATTACAGAAACTCTGCTTTAGTTTAAGCTGACTTGCACCTTACTACTAAGGCTGATGGCAGAAATGGGAGCTTGGCAAAGTATAAGAACACACTCAACACATGTACCTTCCAAAAGACTCAGTCCAGTTTGTGTCTGTGTCTAGCAAACAAAGCCTCTGTGCTTTTCCTGATGACTGTGCTCACAACAGAGATGTTCCCTACTGTTGTACTTGGATCTTGAATAGGAGGGACTCCTCAGATTGCTGTGGGGCATCTGCAGCAAGAAGTGACTTCAAGAGAAATTACGGGGGCTCAGCATGCCTAAAAACGGGGCTTTGTATTTTTAAAAGCTATCAAACATTCTGTTGTTAAAATAACATCTCTCTTTTGTGTAGCAGAACAACAAAAAGAAACCCCCTATGAATTTCTGCTGGCTCTGCAAAAACAACAATTGCTGTCGGCATTTGTTTATGAAAACAGGCAAGAGATAACAAACCAGAGTTCTCCCCCAGCCGACTGAGAGCCACACATCTTTTACTGCAGTGAGAGAAAAACTTCATACCTCCTCTGAGCTGAAGCAATTTTCCAGGGCAGTTTAATGCACAAACGAGTGTGTTCATACTGGTGGTTTACACAGGGGCACAGAGTTTGACTTTTAATTCCTTTTCTTACACTGACACAAGTTTTCTAATAGAGAGCAGGCATTATCAGGGAAGCCAACGGCTGAACTGACACTACCAACTCAATTAGCATTTCTTTTATCAAGCAACACAGAATATGCAAAAACATGTGTTCTTCTAGTTTAAGGCTACCATTGAATGCTAACACTGGCACTTTAAAACGTTGTAACTTGTTTGTACTTGTTACATCATATTAATTTGCTTGGTGATAGCACACTATAGTCGCTGAATATTTCAAAACCAATATGCCTTACTCTGCACTGAATGAAAAATTAATAAAAATATTCAATTTGATAGCAAAGGTCAGACCTATTGTGGTGCTGTCAACACAGCAAAGTAACTCTGAAGGCCCTCCCCTGCATTCACCCTTGATATGCACACTCAGGTATACAATGCGGCAAACCCCATGAAAGCAACAGCACAAAAAAGTGTTTTCCTAATGAATTTTATGCTCTGTAACAGAACATAATCTTCCAAGTGAAGAGGAACTGGATGCAAGTGATGACACACCTATGCAAATGAAATATTCATGATGAGCAGAAGAGTATGTGGCTGTTTCAGGCTCTGGGGTTCTGGTTTTAAACACCCAATTGGATTTCTTACTGACAACAGCAGTGACACCAACAATAAATGGAGCCCAGCAATGAAGGGTGGGATGAACAGGAACAGAATGCAGAGATTTGCACTTGCTCCTGTTATAACTGCAGGGCCCTGCCTATAGGTGACAAGATGGTTCCTTTTCCCAAATCTGCCCGGTCAGTAGAATGCCTCTGTGTTGAAAATGAGGGATTTCATAAAAGCACCTTGTTAGCTCTCTTTAATAGAAGTGAGGTGGAGTTGTCTTCCTGAGATGGAGATCTAATATGTAAAGTGACAGTCTTTTGGAGGCCCAGTGCTCAAATACAGGGCAATCTATTCAGCTCGATTTTATTTCTAGTTTGCAATTAGTAAAATAAAAATTGTGAAGGAGGAGTCGCTGATTTGTTTCAACTTATGTCGCCTTTGTTTAAAACAGGATGAGGAAATTATTTCATTTAGGGGAAAGCTGTGTACTTCCAGAGCAGACCAATGAACATGTAACAAACCTGTCTGGTAGGAGGGCCTAAGGGACTGATTTTGGCCCATGGATGACATGTAAAACTCTTCCCTTTTTTTATCACGTAACTTCACACAGTATTTCAGGCAGGAAATGGCATAAGATTTCTAGTTGCAGTAAAATGAATTATCCCTCTGTAGCTTTGGGAACAAGCCAGGAAAACGCATTTGTATATGTTCCAGCAGCCCTTTAAGGGTACCCTCCATTAGAAATGTTGCATCTTACATGGCAGGAGGAATTTCCATCATCAGTGAAAGGCATTTCTCCTTTACTTCAACATTGCCGTGTTCTCAAATTCCCTGAATGTCTGAACTGGAGGAGCATGTGCTTTTTTATTAATTTTCAATGGGGGATAAATTAATTTCTCTGTTTTTTCCAAAAATACCAGCTACCACTAAAAAAAATTAAAAAACCATACAATTGTCATAACAACCTGGTAATATTACAGTGGCCACTTTGAAGAGTGGTCTGAAGAGTATTTGCCAAACCTTTTGATCCCTAGTAATCAGAACAGAAGTGCCCAAAATCCAGAGATTAAGGGATTAGGCCTCAAGAAAGACTTGTGGTATTTCAAGAAAATGTGACTGATGCTCACCACTTATTTTTTACAGTGCTGATGAGATTTAGTGTTTAAGGTCCTTTCCTGTTCAGACATAAAAGCTGCTGTAATCAGAGTATTACTAGGGAAAACTACTCTGGTTGGGGATTCAATATGTTTAAATTGTTGAGCCAAGGTTATTGTTTGGATTAGGTTAGGAAGGATGACACTGAAATAAGTAAGCCCCAATAGTGCAGTGAAGCAGAGAAGAACAAAGAAAAATGTTTGTGTTTTTAAATAGGAATCTGGGCAGCCCAAGTATGCTGGTTATAGCTATATAAAAAAATAACTTAGACCAGCCTAGAAACGAGGTATTGTATGTGTCTACACAGCTACTAGAAACAGAATAAACATTTCCATGGCACTGAAATCCATATGAAAGCAAAACTGGAGACACTGGAGATGGAAGAGACTTAATAGGTCAGCTTGCCCTTCCCCCAGCCCTGTTGTCCCACAAAATCTGTGGGCCTGGTTCCCACACACCTTCTGCCACACAGAACTTGGCACAAGCACTAACACCCATCAGGGTCATTCTGCTAGGAAACAAGAGATACCAGGTCACACTGGTGGTAAACCAGCTTAGGGTATCTGTCAGTAAGGGTAAAGATCTTGCACAGACTTCACAGATCCAAACAGCAGCTTTTTCACAGCACATCCGTGGCTATGTGTACTTTGTCTTCTTTGTATTTTAGGGAGTCATTGAGATGCATGAGAAAATATCAGCACAAAAATGCATTCCAATATACAATCATGCCATTTCAAACACCACTGGATTATTATTACTGATTAGGGGGAAAAATCCAACAGCTGTCTGAGGAATTCCCTTCGATGTCTGGATTATTGATTTAATACCTACATATTGTCTGGATCCTACCATTCCACTCATGTTTGAAAATGCAGTACATGAGTTTACATTATTTTTGCCCTGTGATTGCACAATAATAATGTGTTTTAGTCTGCTTTTTAGGTGAATTCGTTAGCTGTCATACATGCCACACAACAGGAATATGAAATAGCAATCATATCTTTTGAAGTAAAAACCAAGGTGAGTATTTAAAGATTAAAAAAAAAAAATCCAGGTTTTCAGAAAGCTGCTAAGTATTAAATTCCACTTACAATTCATTCCAAAATTCTGTTCTTCCCTCTCTCCCCTCCAGAAAATTGGAACTAGAAAAATGAAAGAGAAATTTAAGGTAGGGAAACTATTCAAGTGTGAAGCAGCTCTAATGGTTACAGTTGCTCAGGTTACGGTGATACGCTTTGGATTTAAGTTTTGACATCCTCTCTGGCACATTCAGAATAAATAAGTAAACAAACAACTGCCTGGTAGCTTTAAATTATTTGCCTTCATCTGCTAGTGGTTTACTTCCTTCTGGCTGGGCTGAGCCTGCCCAGGCTGTGGGGTTTGCTCCGTGCCTGCCCTGGCTCGTGGGGACGGCGCGAACAGACCACGAGACACGGAGGGCAACACACACCTCCTTCAAGGTGCAGGGCACTGCTGCAGAGCCCTGCGCCTACAAACAGGGGTGCTGACTGAGGAAAGTACCTGTGTTCAGGCCTAAGAGCGTAAATGTGGTGCGGGAAACGATCCTTCCGTGACCGCTTGACCCAGAGCAGGGTAATCTGAGCAGCACAGATGGTCCTGGGCAAACAACCTCGCTGACAAGGAAGAATGCAACGCTTTGTGTCACACTGCCTCAGCGAAGCATCCCTCTTGCCTAGGAAGGATGGAGGTACAGCAGGCAGCAACAGGTCCTGCAAAAGACTTTTTCCACCAGAGGAGGAATCAACAGAGGAAATACAGATACATAGTAACAGAACTTTAATTGACTTGAGCTCTACCACAGACAGAAGCCAATACATAGCTCTTAACATGATTCTTGGTCTAAAAATGGTAAGCATTTGTGCAGCTATATGATGCTTTTTATTTGTTTACATCGGGCCTTGCAAAAAACCCAAAAAGAACAAAACCTTGAGCCAGCATATCAGCTGTTGTCTCTTTGGTCTGATACATTTGCAACTATTTTTATGGAAGAAAACATTGTGCCAAACCACTACTGTTCCCCTGTTCCTGACAAGTAATGTGATATCCAGTGAAATCCTGTCCTTTCCTACAGTGTTGGCATTCAAGGTCTCTACTAAATATCACAAATTTTATGAGAAGAGCAGAAAACTCTGTATAATGAATCTTTAAGCCAGTAAGAAGATATTATGAACAAAATAAAGTGTCCACAAGTGTACAGATATTAAAATCTCGTGCTTTTGGATTTTCTCTTGGGGCAGGAAACAGAGATCACAAAAATTTGTGCCTGTAGAAGGAAGAGGGCCATAGGAGACAACTAAATAACACATGTGCTTTGGTCTAATCAAAGTGAAACACTTCATATTGACTCTGAGCAATTTTCTGCAGTAACTATTGTAACATCCCAGCAGCCACCCCCCTCCCTGTCCCTACCACTCCTGTCAGCTGTACTGATCCAGCTCTTGCGTTCTGTGACCTACCTCCTCCTTTGCTGGAAGAGAAACAAAGGCCACACAGCGAAAAACTTCATTTTGAGTCTAACATTTCCCTTAGAGTAACTTAATTCTGGGATCTTACGATCCTCAGAAAACAAAAATTGAAACACTTGAAAAATACAGATGATGTGCTGCTCTAATCACAGAGGTCCCAGGCAATAGGTCCTAATGCAGCTCATTATGCTCATAAACACTGACCTGGTTAAAACCAGCACCTGACCTACTGTACCCTTCAAAGCAACAAAAACATTTTCATTTTACAGTCACGATGTTTGGGTCAATTTTAAAAAATATTTGAATGGAAAATGGAAATCTGCTAACAAATATTATTGGCTGAATCTTCTACCATATCAGTGCTATGCTTTCAAATGTCTTTCTTTTTTTTCCAGATAAATACTGATATACATTTTCCTATCTCCTCACGTATCTTGCTATTGGTTGTTGTGTCTAATATAAGCCTATTCTCTACCCAGTTACAAACTATGTATTAGAGAATTAACCACATCAGGTCACATCAGGTCAACTTTAAAGTGATAAAACCTTAATGGAGTAAAGGATCAAGAAAGTCACAAAATCTCTTATTTCTGTTTTCTGCATCTCTGGAGAAAGACTTTAAAGTTCACTAAGAAATACTTATCCAAACATACTAATCTTTTCATATTATTTCAAATATAGGTAGTTGAATTCTAAATCCAGTTGATATAATATTTCAATAAAATAAATAATATTAAATACAATACGTTGTGGATCTTAGAAATATTGTGCAAATCTGCAATCCTAATATATACATATTATTGTTCCCAGAAGGCTCTAAAGAAAAAGGACCTTGTGTTGCTGTGTTTGCTAACATATTTAATCATTTATGATATAATAAATTACCCCTCTTTTGTTTATTAAGACTTAGATGAAAGCCGGCTAGAAAACCACTGGCTCTAATCTCTCTAATCTCAACCAGTGATTTTGTTGCCTCAGTATCTAACTAGCAGAGATCCTCTAACTAATACTTTTGGCATTTTTAAGGTGTTGTGCTCTTACAGCTATATTGTGCAACAACTTCAAGAACAGCAAAATTATTACTGAGACGATATTTTAATTCTGCAAAAAGAAATAGTATTTTCGGGGAAAAAAGTTGATGTTCGGAAAGAGCATCTTTCTCCTCATAGCTTTCATCCTGCCAACCTTGTCTCCCTTCTCTAGTTCCTCTGTTTCCCTTAAAACCCCCTAGAACCTCACTAGAGGGGTTTCTGAAACGTGGCTTTGGTTATGATGCGTTAATGTCTTACGGAATCTACAACATAATCTATCTTTTTCCCCTGAGGAGTTTAGATTTCTGCTACTGACCTCGCCCTTCTTGTTTCTCTAATCCAAAGGCATAACTGATGGAGTTAAATTCTGATTTTTTTTTTTTGAAAGGCCACCGTTAACCTCTTTCTTTTGTTGTTAGTAAAAACCCCAAAATTATTGAAATGGACTGAGTTCTAGACAATTTTTTTTCAAAATCTCCATAATGTGTCTCACAGGCTCACTCTTTTCCTCCTTTGTGTCAAAACCTTTGTATCAACGTTAGTGTTAAAAACTTCAATTTTCTATATCGATATTTCTATTTTTTGTCTCCTGCTAATCACATTTGTCCTGCCTTTCATTTCACCTTCATTTATCCCATTACGCTGCCTGTCTCAATGCTCAAAATCTCCAAGCGTTTCTTCTGTTTTGAAACTAATACTTCTGCAGAAATCCTTCAGCTAGGCACAGACCTTCTACTTCCAGCCAGCTAAGCCCTTCTGATTTCCCTTGTGCAATTAAAATCATTTACAGCCCATATAACTCAGTACAGAACAACGTTATCCTTGCTCTACAGACACCCGGCAACCCATGTGGGTGCAGGACAGTGGGGCTGTTGTCACACAGAGGGTCACCATCCACAGAAACTCAGGAAAGGAGATTGGAGTGAATGAGCAGGTGAGTGGGTAAGTAATCTACCATCTTCTTGCGGTGCCAAGTAATAGGACAAGAGGTAATCGGCACAAACGGATGCCCAGCAAGTTCCACCTGTGCATGAGGAAGAACGTCTTCACTGTGCAGGTGACTGAGCACTGGCACAGTTTGCCCAGAGTGTGGAGTCTCCCTCCGTGGAGCTATTCCAGAACAATCTGGACACAATCCTGTGCCATGTGCTCTGGGATGACCCTGCCTGGGCAGGGAGGTCGGACCAGATGGTCCCACTGTGGTCCCTTCCAACCTGAGCCATCCTGTGACTCTCAGACTCCATGAGGGGCGAGAGGGGAAACGGGCTCGGGGGTGACTGGAAAGAGAAGTGCAGCAAAATCAGACTGTGTGGGGGTGAGGGACAAAAATAATGGATTCAAACACGTGGTGGAGGACAGGGCTAAAACCAGGTGACAACCACAGGGATCTGGGAATGGGAAATGCAGAGGGACGACAGCACCGAAGGGGTGGCACAGCCGCTGTTGGGCTGAAACGAAGGGATGGCGGCAGGACAACACGTATCAAGGCCAAGAGGCTCTAACGGAAGGGCTGAAACAAATATTTATGACAACGATAACCGAAATGCCACCTCAGCCCTTACCGCGAACCCGCACCCGTGGCAGCCCAGCGCCGCGCCGGGAGCCAGCTGGTCCCTGCTCAGGCTCCCGTTCCCGCGGCTGTCGCTGGGGCCCTGACACGGCGGGATGGAAGGAGGGATGGAGGGAGGGATGGAGGGAGGGACGGAGGGCGGGCGGCCGCCCGTTGCCCTGGCGAAGGCGACGCCACAGCGGCCTCGGCGCGGACAAAATGTCGGCGGGCGGCAGCGGCGGGGCCCGGCGGGGCGGGGAGCCGCTCGGGGTAAGGCGGCGGCGGCGGCTCCTGGGGCTCGGGGCGGCGCGGCCGTGGCGAGCCCGCCCCGCTCACTAACGCGTCCTCCCCGCAGGTGCTGAGGGCGGCCGGCGGAGCCCCGCCGCCCGCGGGGCCCGGCTTGCTGAGCGGAGCCTGGCTGGCCAAGGAGGAGCAGTACAAGTAAGGAGGCGGCCCCGCTCGGGCCCGGCGAACAGTCGGTCCCCCGTGCCCGATCCCGCGCGTCGCGCCCCGCAGGGCGCTGAGGGCACCGCCCGGGGCCGCGGCACACCGCTGCCTCGGGAGGGCTCTAGGCCTGGGCATGAGGGCTTTCTGCACCGCCAGCACTGCCCTTGCCTCTGAAATATGACTGTGTAAGACCTTAACCCTGTTAGAAACAGCGTAAAGGCTGGAAAGGTGTTAAATGGAAGCCCTGGCCCTGTTACCTGTCGGCGCTTGGCCCCTGTGAGTGCTGAGGGGGCACAGAGAGCCACAGGGAGTCTGGAACTCTGTGCCGTGAACCGTGCGAGGACACAGCTCACTGCACCCTGTACAGATACACGGCAACACATCTTTAATTACGCGGTTAAGCAATGTAGTCGTACATCACTGCTCCCCCAGCCTCTGCTGCTGGGTATGCTGAAGGTAAGGACTCCGTTAAACACACAAAACACCACGGAAATAAAGACATAAAATGTGTATTAAGCAATGAGACGTCCAAAACCAGGGACACCCTTCACATCTCAGAATTACAGCCTAAACCTTGTTGCTTGATGGGTAGAGGTGTTTTATTACTGTTGATTTGCCAGAAACCTAGGAAATTGTTAAAACAACTGTGTTAAAACCCTGAAGCATATTTCAATGTTCCGCTATAGGAATTACTAAAATTTCACCTAGTTTAGGCAGAAATACTGTCATGCTTACATTTATTTCTCTTAAACCTTTCAGAAACTCAGTGACAAGCATTCTTACTCTTTCAGGCGACTGAATGCAGAATTAGAAGCCAAAACAGAAAAACTGGTGCGTCAGGCTGAAGAGCTGATGGTATGTTACACAGAGTGCTACATGATGTAGCCTTGATTCACATGCACACAGGGTCAAGCTTAAAAAGAAATTATTTAGACCATGGGTACTAAAACTATTTTGCTTTCAAATGCAATGTAAGCTTTAATTTCTTTTTTTTTTTTCAAAGGCTGCAAACTTCTACTAAAAACACATGCAAAACTAGTTTTAATATCATTTCATCAGGCAGGTATTCACACAGATGCTTAGAGCATTTGTGCAGATATAGACATAAAACCACATAAAAAACTTTAAGGATCTGTAGGTGGTCTTCTGTATTAAATGCTAAATAAAAATTAGTCTTTGAAAACCAGATCGTATTGCAATAACTTCCTAGTAAAATAGGATACACATTGTTCAATATGAAAGAAATACAAAGAATAAGCAACATAAATAGAAAACACGGATTTAGTAAGAAGGAAACTTCCTTAAAACAGCAAAAGCCCCTGTTTGTTGTCAGTATTATCTTTTAACATTGGTGTGGCTGTGTGCCAGGTAAGAGTCAAATTTTATATAAAAATAGGACAAATGAATAAAAAGGGAATGGGGCAGGTACAGTTTATAGCCAAACCAGTCTGGAGAAGGTGTTCTGCGTATTAGATATATTCACTGCAAATGCACTCAGTCAAATAAATAAGGCTTAAAAAGTGAATTATTAAGTCTTCTGGAAATCTATACTAGTATGCACTTTTCCTGCTGTTGAAACTTCATTTTTATGGCCTGTGAACGTACTCTTCTTTTGAGCAGTGACAAGCTGAGGGTAGCTGCTTGGCATTTGAACAGAAGCAGTTGAAACGGCCAAAATAGCATCTAGTCTCTTTCCTTTAGAAAACAGCAACAACAAAACCACTTTTTTCTTTTCCCCCTTCCCTAAATACAGCAGAAGATGAAATATTCTTAGGACACTTAATATAGCACATGGCAGTGCCAGATTGCAGAGATATACATTTAACAACAAAATAGCAACGGCATTTTCCTTTTTAGCCATCTCTTCCTGTGTTTGGAAAGTTCTTTTCCACAGCAGACTGTAGTTCCCATTCTTTTCCATAGTAGACTGTAGTTATTGTGATTTACAAATGGGTAATTCATCTTTAATGGATTATATTCCCCCAAAATTGACTACTTTTTTTTCCCTTTTTTAATAAAGAAAGGCCAACAGAAGATACTATCTCGACCAGCTTCAGTACAGTCTAAGTCACCTGCAGATGACAGACAGAGGTATGTGTTTTACAACTGCTGTGTGGGAACCCCACACTGCTCCTGCAAACCCTGACTTGTGCCCTAGTTGTGCTCCTGTTTTATCTGTCTTCGTGGCATACTGGATTGGTAGAGTCTAAATTTTTTCCTATTATTTGAAAAAAACAAAAAACAACCAAGCAAGTGTTGTTCCTTGTTGTCTCAAGGAAGCCTTAATTTTGCTGGAATGTTCTATCCAGGATAGTAAGTACTGCTGACCTCTGTAAAGAAGCAAGGTACAGAAACAGGTTTCTTTGCAGTGGGTGGTTTTTAACAGTTCAGCTGAGAAAGCAAAGAAACAGATACTGGTTCACATCTAACTTGGCCCAAATGTTCCTGGGACGGGAAGTGCTTGATAAAAGCAAACACAAAACCCCAAGACCGGCAGACACTGAGCTGCCACCCTCTGGAACCTGGGTACCATTGCACTGCTGGGGCCCACGTGCCTTTGGCCTGGGTGAACACACGTGGAGCTGGGTTTGGCTGCCTGTCCAAATCCCTGGGATCAGGAGTGGGAACATGGCTTATATTCACTTAATTGTCTGGGGGCGTTATTAGTTCTTGAAGGGTTTGTATATTGATAGTGTGGGAAGTGGGTGAATTTAGGATAGACTGATACACAGTTTATCAAGGATCTGATCTGTAGGTTCCTAAATTTATGATGCCACTAATCTGAAAAAGAAAGATACGGGAACAGACTACAGGATGCCTCAGCTGTTCAGCTGCAGTTGGGAAACTTTTCAAATAGTGTCTATGAACGTCTGATAGAGATGATCAAATAGTTGCTTTTGTGCAGGATAAAAGCAGTGACATCATTAAGGAGTTTTTATGAAAGCAAAAGGGGTTTTCAGTACACAAAAAGGTGTGACAGTAAGTCACAGCTTCTGTGATAGAAGCCTGTCTACCAGAAAAAGTTAACTACAGTTAAAATTAGTCCTGAGCTATTTTAAAGTCATATCTGACAGCTGGGGGATCAGGGGGGCAAGAAACTTAATGTATTATCAGTATAATCATGTTTCGCAAACAAATTCTGGATCTCACTTTAGGTTTATAATCTGTTTGATGAATTTTGAACATTAGACAGAAGATTTTTAAAAACTTCAAACTGGAGTTGAGTTCTAGGGCTGTTTTATGAAGTAATGTGATCAGAGGATCCAGCTCCACAAAAGGAGTTTAAATAGCTTTGATGATACACATTAGAAATAAATGGGGGAGTGTTGGAAAAATAACAAAAAATATTGACAATTAGCCTGTTAGAATAGCAGCTGATCTAACAATTACCTACATAAATTAAAGCACCTTAAAGCAACCACAGCCTGTGTTCTGGTAAACATTTATGTGAGGGAAGGTTTGAAATCCCGTGCTGTAGTGAAAAAAATTAGAAATGTGTGCTAGGAATTAGGCACACTGATTATCCATGAGTGAACATTGAGGGCATTCAATTAGATTAGTTCCAAGTATTTAATATTTAATTAAAAATTCTTTTATTTCTAAATCGTGCAAGCACATAGGCCATAAATCTAAAAGAAGCACTTGAGATACATTTTTTAAATACCTCTTTGAAATTTCTCTTGATTCCTTATAAGGAGAATGAACACTAAAGCAGCTGGAAAGAAAGGGAGGAATTGAAGGAAAGAGGTGGTATCAGGGAACAAACGAAAAAAAAAAGGTTAAATGGAAACACAAATATGTAGAAAAACCCCCAACAAATATTTAAGTCACTCGGAAAATAAGAGCTCTTGCAGCATATTTTTTTGCAGGGGAACTTGACTTACTTAGCAACAAAGCAGCGCCAGTGACACCGCATTGAAATCAGCTTTTGTTTACACTTTCCCTCTCCAGACCCTGGCAGGCTGAAGGCGCTGGGAAGGGCCCGCGCATGGGCAGGCACGGCCGAGGCTGGGCTGGGATTAGCAGCACAAAGGGTTTGCTCATGCACACACCGCCTGTTTACACCCAGCCGTGGAGTCGTTCAACGGGAGCTTCTGTTTCAGGGCTGCCACGAGGCTCCGCCCGCTCATTTGTGCACCTTCTCAGCATTTACACGCAAATTTCACTTACCATACCACCACAGAACTGTATTACAGCTTTTGAAAATGGATTGGCACGTGTGGGGAAGAGAAAAGAAACCCTTGGAGAATTTGGGAGATACCACGAGGTCGAGTTTTTTGTTTTGCTTTGTTCGTTTGTAGGGTACTGTGGTTGTGGTTTTTGCTTTCTTTTAAAGAAGGCCGTAAGACAACAGATACAGTAGGAACAAATTAGCCTATTGATGGAAAGAACATCACTGTTTTCCCGAGTATAGGAAGTGTTGTATTTTCCTATTTTTGAGAATAACACATAACTGCTATTTCTGTGGCAGCAAATCCTCACCTTCTGCATGCTCCTAGAGCGAGCCAATAGGAAGGAAGCATGAGGAAAATAGGGTAAATAGACAAAAACTAATCATCCTATTCTTGAAGTCTGTTGCCAACCACACACAGATGATTTGTCCAGGTTTTTTTTCCTTTTTTTTTGATTAATAAAATACGGAGCTTTGTGCACATAATTCTTGTTGATGAATGTCTGTGAAATTTTTTAAGGCAAGATCTAAACATTTGCTCAAATCAGCCTGGCAAAAAAATTAGGTGACTTGATGAGCCAGAAATTTAAATTTTATTCCAAATCTTTTATAAGCCAGCATTTTAACTGAAGTACGAAAATTATAAGGGTAGTAAAAAAGTAGCCTTTCAGTGCAATAACACACATTCATATAGCTCATTTTACAAGCAAAGAAATTATATATATGTATATGACAAGAAACTTGACCTGAATATTACACAGAGGGCTAAAACTTTCTGCTTGTTTTCAACAGACTTGAAAAATAATCATTTAACCTGAAATTCAGTTACTAAGAAGCACAGTTTTCAGCCAAATAAGCAGATAAGAAAGCTGCTTTTTTAATTCCTGGTTTTTTTCCCCCCCCATTTGTAAAACAGATATGATATTTATAACACCTATTTCCAAGAAAATTTGGTGTGGCTTAATTTATAAATTGCTCCATCGCATTCTCATTTGATAGCCGTGTCAACGGACTTGACAACAGTCAGTGTGAGCCTGCTGGGATAGGTGAGCTGTCTCCTCCTGGGATGCAGAGGACACTGGTTTATCCCTTCCTTTTCCGTGTGTGAGCTCAGGGGTTGGCCTGTCGGGTGTGTGTTACCCGGGGAGCTGGTGGTGAGCTTTGGTAGCGTCTGTCTTGCTGAGGCTGATAACACTGCACACTGGCTCAGTACTCCCTGGTGCGGGGAATCATGGAGCTGATAAGCCAGTAGCCCGCATTCCAAGAGATAAGATCAAGTGTCTGGTAGATAAATAAACTGTTGCATTAGATATCATAGACTCACCAGGTGATTTAGGTGGCAGGTGAGGTAGAATGGAAAGGCAGAATGAGACTGAATTTATGCGTGAATTTAGGATATGTTCCCACCTTGGCTATATTGTTTATTCTGGACATGTAAAATGTTATTCTCCTTATTCCAACAGAGGGGTTGAATTTTAGTTGTGTTTATTTTATTATAGATGTTCAGTGAATTCTTTTTTTTTTTTTTCATTTTTTTTCTGCAGAGATCCACTCTTCCACTCCAGTCCTGAAGTTTCATCTCCTACACACTTACATGCCAAGGTATCAAAGTCAAAACTATCCTGGTTAAATTTTATTCTAGTCTAATTTCCACACAGAACTTTGGGTTTTGAGGCTGTGCTACACTGGCGACTTCCATGGGTGGGAAGCCAAAAGGAGGTTCTAAGTTTCCTCTTCTATAAAGTCCTGATGGAAGTGTTCAGTGTTTAGAACATCAAATTAAGAATTCCAAGTGCAGAATATTAGAACATAATTATTTTCCTGCTTTATTTCCTTCCCTCCCTCAGCTATCTAATAGTAAAGGCAGTACTAGTGTCTTCTAGATGTAATAGGAAACAATGGAAAAATGAGATTGAGATTAGGAACAAACTCAATAGTCTCTAATTATAACTGTATTGAATCTTTTAGGAGGTGAGCTAAAGCTTCCAAAACACCATCTGCAGTTATTTATCAGAATGCAGTAGAAACCTCTCTAATTTTTGAAGGATATTTGGGTGAAAGTAACAGAAATACTGTTAGAACTTGCTTCTACAGGGAATTTATAAGATGAAAATAATGCATAAAACGCCATATTTTTAAGGTATGATAAGCATTTTTCAAATAAATGCACTCTTATGACAATGCAATAATTAATACCTTGATAACAGCTCAGAGCCTTGCCTGTGCATAGATTATTCTGAGTATATGTGCAAAAAACAAGCCAATGACTACTGCATGTATTACAGTTAGGGCAGAACAGACAAAAATTGCAAGATAAAGATGAGGGCAAATAAAACTGAAAATTTGTTCTTTTTAAAGGCTGAAAAGCACCCTTTGAAAAATATCCTTGATTCTGGATATGTGAAAAAGAAGGAAAAAGAAACCTCAAAAAAATTCCACACTAGCAAAAAATAATTCCTATCAAATTAAAAAAATAAATCACTCCTTTCTGAAAAATTTGTAGGTAGCAAGCAAGAAGAAATGTGGTGCTGCGCCCACAGATCAGGACAGACAGTACTCTGGAAGTAAGGGAAAAAGAACAACTTCAAGGTATATCAGACATCTCTTTTGGTTTCCTAGAATCTTTTAGTTGCTATTTTTGTCTATCAGGTTATTTTATTCATGTACGCTTCTATATTTATATAAATAAATGTATCAAACTTTTGGTCCTCCTCAGTCAGCTCCACCAGCTGTCTCTGTTTACTTGCACCAGGAATTATCAGTAAACATATG
The DNA here is from genome assembly GCA_035584735.1 of Pseudotriccus pelzelni. Taxonomy (NCBI): domain Eukaryota; kingdom Metazoa; phylum Chordata; class Aves; order Passeriformes; family Tyrannidae; genus Pseudotriccus; species Pseudotriccus pelzelni. The sequence goes on from JAWMRA010000016.1 coordinate 13,948,490, forward strand.
TGATGGATATTACAACAGTTGTAACTTAGTTCTCCCAGGATCTGAAGCTCCTAATGTCACCTTTGCATAAAAGAAAGCTGAGGAGATACCCTGTGTAGGTGGTGTGTTACCTGGTGCTTTGGTTTTATGAAAACTTGGATATGCAACTACTGTGATGTTCCCTAGGCCAGGCATCACGATGCAGAAACTGTAGCAAAGTAGGAGTAGAGCCACAGAGGACAGAGTTCTACAAATTCACTTGGGAAGGGGGAAATGGCAGAAATGAAAACAGGATGGTATCTAAAGCCAATAGAATATTCCTCAGTTTCTTTCTTTTACTCTGATCTAGTTATGAATATGTTGCATGAGAAGACCATGCCACAATCTTCTCAGTAGAAAATGGCAGTGGTTTCTTTGCCTTCTACATTATAGTATGTAAAATCCTGTCATTTGTTTATGTGGAACGTGGTAAAGGTGAGATTCACAAGAACAAAGTGAGAAATTGCCATCAATGTGTCTTTCACATGAATGCAAATAATGAAATTGCATTGGTTAAATAACTGTACACTCTTAAAAACAGCAAGCACATTATATTTGTGATTTTTTTTTTTGTATTATAAATTTAAAATCTAGGGTTATCTTTTTTTAGTTCAAAAATAAGAAACATGGAGGTGCAAAGCGCTGATGGTGTTGCAGTACTGGAAGACTGCACAGGTTTTTCTTTAGCAAAAACAATAAGCAGAGTTGAAGAAAAACTAAAGAAAGGAGTCTTACCAGATTCTCCAGATGATGATATTATTCCAAGTGTTGGAAACGAAATGGGAGCAGGTAAATTTCCTTCCATGGTTCGTACTTTTATTCTTTGTGACTGTTAGAAATGGGTTTTCCTGGAGGAAAAAAAAAATGAGTTTCTGTAAAAATTACAGGGAAAATTCTAAAGCCCTTAAGTTAAAGGAAAGAAGAAAGAAGGTTTTTCCTCTTTGCATAGTCCTAGAGGAAGATCAGATCACTTATCAATGTAGAACTTTTGTGAAAAAGTGAATTTTTTGTCTTCATTTCCACCTTTGCAGAGAGATATTTGGATGGTTACATGTGTTGAATATGTGCATAACATTTGATTCATTTGACTGGGGAAATAGAAGTACATGATGCTAAGCTTGTATTTCCAAAAAGATGAACTTCAGGCCTTGCCCAGACTCTGCCTTGAGAGGAAAAAGCCTTTCCTCAGACCAGTGCTGTGGATCTTAGCAAGTGGCTTAAACAAGGTAATGTTTCAGCTACAGTGCCAGAATGAGAGGCCTCCAGATCCTTTCCCACTCCAAATGGTGTGTTTATGTCTGTCCTAGAAACAGAGCAGGAAAGGGGATTGATATATTTGCCAGGGAGGCAAAAGGAACAATGTGCATCTGTCTTTTTGGCTCTGGTGTGATAAAAGTGAGTTTGTGTAGTTCCTTACAAGCTAAAGCAAGCATGAAGTCGGAGATTCACCACAGTAGCACAAAGTGCCTGAGCCCTCTTCTTTTAATCTAACAGCTTGATATCTACAAAATTCCAACACAGGAATAGTTGGGTTTCTAACCTCATGTAATTCCAAGTACATCTGCATTTAACAAGTCTCCCCATACACACCCTCAGCTGTCTTGTTTATAATTCTTTCTCCTTGAACTAAAAAGAAACTGCTTTGGCTTGCATTGGAAGCTTACACCAAATTAATTCAAGGTAACTCAAGAAGAGTTATTACTGGTGCCAAGCAGTCAGGTCTCTCTGACCAAGCCCATGTATTTGAGTATTGAGAGTCATTTCTGTAACTTCAGTGATGAAACAAAAATACCCTGGATTAATTTTTGCTTTTTACATGTGATATTGGCTATGTAGAACACTCCAAATGCCTCCTTAATATACTAAATAAGCTCTTGCAGAGCATTCCAGCACTGTCAGCCTCACAGAGCAGCTATGGTGTTCACAAGGAACAAGTGTAGGTATTAAGCAGTTCCTGTTGCAGAGAGGGCTGATCCCTCAGTGGGAATCTCCTCTAAGAGATTCCTTAGGCCAGTGTTCCTTTGCTTGGCTACTTAGGCCAGTGTGGTGATAAGGTTCCAGAGCACTGTCCTTTCCCTGAGCTTCTTGCAGTGCTCCTCCTGGGCCTGGGTTCCATGTCTTTATTTCATGGTTACAGGTTACCACAGTGCAGCCATTTTTCTGCCAACACAGTGGCCTACATGTTATTTTTCTCAGGGACCATTTTTGTGGGTTATAACTCAACCCTGCGGTAACTGCAATGGCAGAAGCACACAGATATACAGAAGGCTGAAGATGAAGCTCTATTTTTATCTAATATATCCCCACACATAGGAACAAAATACCTGAATGTATTGTTGCACCTCATGTTAATCTTCAGATTTCCTCAGGAATTCAGGCAGTCTATTCGTTCTTGTACAGTATCAAAGTCTCTCAGACACCCTTTCCTTCTTTACTATTCCCTACAGTGTTGGTTACTTTATAACCTAAGACCATCCTATAAGGAATACTCCTCCCTCTTACCAGCATCATCAGGTGACTAAAATTGACCAGTTAGGAAGCTAATTGTTTAATTAGCTTTACCTCTTGTGGGAATTCAAGCATATTTGGATCACAGGCACCTCCTAAAACTGATCTGGTTCCAGTGGTGGACTTGAATGTTCACAGGTTTTACTACTAAATGCTCTTAATGACACACAGCTGACTAAGACAGAAGTCTGTGGACTGATAGCTGAGTAAAAAAGAAAACAAAATGGTAAAAAGCAGCAGTTTTTACAGGTAGTGGTATAGCCCTGGAGTGATCTGTCATGGAGCTTACATTGTTCACAGCAGCTGAATGATAGCTGGGGAAGAAATTTATGTGTGCAACAGTGATTTTAGAATAGTTAAAACTGATGTTGAAGTATTGCACCATAATCTCACGGTACTGAATGAGGTGATAGAGTGCAAGTTTATATCCTGTACTAAAGAGTGCAAAGGAACACTGTTAGAAAACACAAGTCTCCAGTTACACCTGCTATGTCTAATAAGCATAAGCTTACTGCCTGTTCACAGTGGAAAAGGCAAATTGATTGTTACAAATCTTTCAGAAGATGACAAAACCAAAATACTGTACTGTCACCATGCTGCTGTTATAGAGTGGATGCTGCCCCACGCTGAGTATGGAACACAGTTCTGCACACCCCGTCTCAAATCCAGGAGGCAGAGCCAGCAGAGATACAGCTAAGAGTGTACAGAGGCATTAGAAGTGTGGAACAGCTTGAATTTGAACCTTCAGTTTGAAAACAAAACAATTAAAGGCACTATGAAAGATCTGTAACGAAAACAGTGATGGTAAAGGGAAGGCTGTCTTTCTGTAATGCAAACACTAGTAAATGCCACATTAAATTGGATTTAAAGCAAGCTCTACAAAGTTGTTTCTCTTTCACATAATGCACAATTAAATTGGCCACAGGATATTGTGAATGCAAAACTACAGTATGTCTTATGAAGAAAATCAAACAACTTAATAGTATAGAAGTACCTGAGAGAGGATTAAATGTAAGGGCTTCGATATGGTCTCCATCTCCATAGCCACCAGTTTGCAGAAGCTGGCAAGGATATAACAGGAGGAATAAAAATTAGTCTATCTTATTTTTTTCACGGTGTTTTCCCTAAATCCTACTTATCGGCCTCTGCAGAGCTGCAGCGTAAGCTGCAATTGACAGTTCATAAGGGAAGGTGGGTGAAATTAAAAGAACTCCTGTTACAGCAAATGAACACATGTACCCATCCACTCTGCTCCAGATACTCCTCCTCCACTTTATTCTTTTCCCCTTATAACTGCTGTGACTAATGGTTATTCCTGTGTTGCTCCACTTGATCCTCAAACTGTTCCCATACTTCGTGCCCGTGGAAGTTCAGGGAGAGTTCCTTGTGAATGATCTGGGGAATAGGAAGTGAAAGAACAAACTGTTCACACACAGTTTGTTTTGTCATAACAGTCCATTTCCAGCTGCCCAAGAGCAGGGAAGTACTTCATTTGGAAAAAACACCTGATGAAATGGATTTAATTTTAAATACTGTACCTCAAGAAAGCATAGACTGCTGTGTGGGAGGGGTATTTACCTATTAGAGGGCTTTGCAGCTGACATTGAATTCTTGTGCTCAGTGTAAAATTACTTTGGCTGGAACTACCCAAGCTGCAGCTACAGATGGACTGCGGGGCAGACATGCCCTACAATACAGTTCTCTTGACCTCAGACTCAAGAAATGCTGTAAGGTACAGCACAGTATGATGCAAGTTTTCACTAAGTTTCAATTTTGAGAATTATGCATATTTTACCTTTTAAAGGTGTCAAGTTCAGTCATTAAATGAAAAAATCTATACAAAGCTTCGCCTGAGAATGAGAAACCTGCAAAATCTTTTGAGAAATCCAAGTTTTTATTTGCCTATTTCTCTTTAATAATTGTAAACAACGTTGAGTGTTTCTAAAAATAAGAACATGAAAATGAGTTCTAACATCAGCCTTGCTTCTTTTCTGCATTGAATAATGAGTACTTGTGGATATTAAATGTAACTTTTTATGTTCACAGAAGCTCAAATCAGGTTTCTTAAGGCAAAGTTACGTGTTACACAGGAAGACCTGGCAAGTGTAGTGTTTGAATGCAGGAAAAAGGTAAGAGCTGGATTTTCTTATCTCTAGAAATAGAGTAGGTTCCCCTTCAACAAATAATCACAAAACAGAATTCTCTCAACCTTTCCTTTCTAAGTATTAAGAGCTAAGGTTCTATATTTTAAAAATATACTAAGAATTTAGTATCAAGGATGATTAATTTCTGTATAAATGTGATCTTGGGGCTAAAAGCTTGTGAAATACACTTAATGAAAAAGAATTTGAGGCAGGAAAGAACCACTGGGAATGAAGACTTGCCCCAGCTGCAGGAACACTGGTGCTGCAGAGTGCCCAAACCACCACTGCTGGAAGGGCAGTGTTAGCAGAGCCTGGGAGAAAGGAGGAGGAAACAATAGCAGTGAAATACAGATTTTGGTGTACAGAGAAGAGCAGTGGTGCCCAGAGCCAGCTGATGGGATGAGAGGGATGTTCAGGGCAGAGTGACAAACAGAAAAGCTTGAGGAATATAGTTGGGTGCTTTTGGTGTCATCAGTGGACAGAAGTGTGGAAACAGCTGATCTGTGGATCCATTTTAAGTGGAATGTTTAATCAGAGCAGCAATTAGGCTTTCAGGGTTCTCCAGAGTACAGTTGGTGCAGAGGACAATATCTGGAATTACATATTTGGGTAGATCAGTCCGAAATTAAGGCATAGTGAAGGTACACTGATATTTCAGTGTTAGATCTGCACTGTCTGGCAATCTGTTTTCAAGTGATGCTCAAACATCTCTTGAACTGTAAAACTGTAAATAGCTTGTATTTGTCTGCCAGAGGGATCCCCTCTGATTCATGCACTTGTAATCAAGCAAGGATTTTGAACTAACTCTCAGTTTTCCATACCTGGATTATTTATTAGTTGCAGTCTCCTGACTTCAGAATGCTTTTTTCCACCTATTTCTCAGGCCCAGATGTGATGATGACATTCAGAACATATGGCAAAACACCTATATGTTTTCTCTCAAGCTTTTAATTTAGAGTTAAGGAGCAGGGTGATACTAAATGAGTTTTTTGAGATAAGTACGTGAAGAAAATCTTTAGAAGTAATTAGATTTTGATATTTTATATCTGTACTTTACTTCATTTTTATCAACACAGGTGCTTCTGCATTTCAATACTTTTCTCCTGTGATCAGAAGGAAGTTATTACATTTGATTGTAAAGACATTTCCATTTTCAAATCAAATGCAATACTGTCAGTAGCTATTGAACTTCATCATTCCATGCCAAAACCACTACAGACTTCAGTTACTGTAGCAGATGACAGAATACAACCTCGTACCTCTTCTTGTGCTGCTCCCATAGCACTCTGTGTGTAAATGTATCATTCTGGGTACCAGTGTCTCTGGTGTGAAAATAACCTCATTACATTCACAAGGTCACAAAATTTCATTTAGGCGAAGCCTTGAGGTAGATTCTGGGTTTGGTTCCAATTCACAGTCCAGTTGTTAAAAGGGAGGACTAAACCTGTTTCAAATGTGAAGAAGTGGGAGTTTCTGAGGTGGTCACAGGAAGCTTAGCTAAAGCACACAGATTTCCCAGGTGAGAAACTCGTATTCCGAGGGGCTGAGAGAACAACAGGGAGAGATTTGTTTTCACAGAGACTCCACTTCTGCGTGTACCTTAGTTTCTGTCTTGTAAAGAAATAAAGGGCATAATCTGTCTCTGAAATAACCTACATTAGTATTCACTTATAAAGTTGGAAAGGTTATAAAAGAAAAATGCCTTGAATTATAATGCTTAATGTGGGATGTAATTGCCAGTAGGTCATGAATCTAATACAGGATTCACTTGGTGTTAAGAGAATCTTAAATTTGAATATTTGATGTACTTGATCATTAGCTTGCTTTTAAGTCAAAACCAGCTAATCTCCTAAAACATAATGGATTGGTTTATCTAATTATTTTCTCTTCTTTTGCCCATAATTTTTCCTAATGTGTGCATTTAACTATTCTCACAAAAATGTCACAAAATACCTGTGTCCCACTGTTATTCATATTATTCCATAACACTTTGATATTTCTCAAAACCTCTGAGCTATGAGAAATTAAATGTTTTACATACTGTTACAAGACAGTTTCAAGCAAAAGACTGTAGAAAATTAAATGAGAGAAGTGTTACTGTCTGTTGAAGTATTACGCTGGTAAAACAGTGGTTTGTTTTCTTAGTTGTTGCCATGTACTTTTTAAAAACTTATCTCTAGAGCATGTATATTTTTACTGCCTTTTTATTTACAAGACATTATTATTGCTGCATTATCCTCCTGCTTACTCAGGATGATTTAGTTGTTTTGGTGGGCTTTTTTGCTGATTACTGCCAAACAGGATGACCAAAATCAGAATTTAGAAACTCGGCTTAAAGATACCGAAGAAGAAAACGCGAGACTGCAGCGAACCATCAGCGTGCAGCAGAGCCAGGCGGAGAAGTACAAACTGTTGTCACAGGAAGCAAACAGAAAAAGTGAAGGCTTACAACAAGAAGTCATTGCACTAGAAAAGGTATTGCAGATATTACTCTCATTTATCTCACAAGAGGGAACAAACCCCACATCAAATCACCCTTTGTACCCTGGTTTGATATGAGTGATCCCAGTAGTGTTTGAATCTCTGTTAGAAGTTTCAGAAATTGTGTTTTTAAATGGTCTAATCAATTTTTTAAAAGGAAGAAATAATATATTTTCCTAACTGCTTTTCTTCTGCTTTTACAATCACATATTCCTGTATTTTAAAATTAAACCCCTGTATAAAAGACCCACAAGAGACAAAACAACCTTTTCAGAAACTGCTGTCAAATTCACAAAGGAATCCTAAAAACTACAAGGAAATTTTATTTTTCTGGTTTTAATTATGACTGTTAAAAAATTACTTCTGTAACAAGAGTTTTATTGTAAACTGTAGAACCTAGTGAACTTTTTTTTTAGAAAGCACCTGCAGCTTATATTAGTATGTCCTGCAGGTAGAGGAAGGGATGTGTCTTTGTTTTGGAAAACCGGGCACTCCGGTGTGGATGAGCCCCCACACAGCGGTGTCCGTGCCTGGGGCAGCAGATGGCTGCACACACAGCTCTGTTTGTTTGGAACTTAATCTTAAGGGCAGCATGTGTTTGCCTTTAATTACTCAGAGCTACAGAGGCTGACTTCAAAACCATGCAATACATTCATTTAAAAATCTGGGCAAAATGGAACACAACGTAGCCTAACAAAGCCTCATTATATCACACTGCGCATTTGTGTAGGCACACTTGTGTCTTAATGCTTTGTAGTTCTGGCATTTTAAAACTAAAATGGTCTTCGTGGGCTTTTTGTGCAGATACTTGGAGGTTTTAAGTTCCCTTAAATAAAAGCCCTGATGGGGATTCTGTCAGGGAAAATATTCAATAGTAGTACTCGTACTACTCATCAGCTCACAGTAAAGAAGGCCAAGACATTTACAAAGTCACTTAGTCCCTTCTCTTAAAGCAAGACAGGACAGGAAACTGTCCTGGACTTAAGTTTGTTTAACCTGCACTTAAAGCCTTCTTAAAGCAAAGGTTTTAAATTGACGGCAATTTCCAGCATCTCCTTAGACAGTCTATGCTGGTTCTTGCACACAGTCCCAGTCAGAAAGTATTTAGGAAATGTCTGTTGGGATGAAAATTTATCCTTTTTTGCTGTACAGGTACCGTATCCAGAATGCGGTCACTTCCCTCACTGGTCTTCGTTCTGGACTTTCCATTCTCAGTTGCTCCAGTTATTCCTCACAGGTTGTTTCCTAGAATTCACCAAGGTTACCAACCAGATCATGAAAAACAGTGCTAGTCCTTTTAAACGCTAAAGCAGCAAAAAAGACAAGTATATGTAATGAATGTTCCCTGCTAATTCAGAAGTTACTTTACATGTTTTTTCTGCTATAGGAAATTATCTAACTGCAAAAGCCATGCATGCAAAACTAATTTTGCAGTAACCGCTTAATTCTCCTGTGGACTTGGGAGTCTGAAAACTGTTCTAATTTTTAGGTATGAAGTATTATTCAACACTATATAATTAATGTAGCGTAGATTAATTCTAGACACGTTTAAAAGCAATTTCCTGTGAACACAGGCCTGAACTGGTGCTCCTGTGCTGCTAAACTCTCAAGGCTCATACCTTCGGTCCAGAGAAAGTTTTCTGTATAGCTGAGATAGCACAAATGTAACCTCTGATTATGGGGCTTCTGTTGCTTCTGTTGTGATTTCTGTTCCAACACAGATGATAGGAGACTGTGGCTGTGATACAAGTTTCCCAAACTACCTTATCAACAGTTTGTGCAATTTCCTTAATCCCTCAGGTCCTTTTTTTGTATGTGCCTAGGCAAAGAGTCTCACCTGCTTTTCACAATTCACCTGAACCATGGTAACTACTTTGTTGTTTTTACATTTAATTCTTTTGGTCTTTGGTCTCTGTGAACATTCTGCTGCAACACCCACCTCAGGCAGCAGTTGAATTCTGATGCTCCCAGAAATTTCCATCCTCTTTTTTCCAGCATTCCTCTTTTTTTTCTACCTAATGGATCTAATAAATGCTGTCACCTTTCCTGTCTTTTTTTCATCACCAGTCTACAAGAACATTCCTTCTTCTGTGTTCTCTTACTCATTAATTCAGCCCAAGCTATAATGTTAGATAATGGTCAGGGGGACACCAAAGCTGTGCTCTTACTCCTTTTGAGCCTTTGTGCAGGGGGGGTTATAATTTGCCTTGAAGAAAGGCTTCACGTTAAGTAAAAGCGCTCTCTCCAGTGTTTTTTGGGGAGGACAGGTGCTGCAGAGCTTCCTAAAGATAGAAGGGCTGTGGATGCTGCTGCTGGGAGGACAAAAGGCCACGGGGAGGGCTCCTCCTGGGTGAGCTCTGTGCCATCACAGCCCCTACTGGCACTCAAGTGCCTCAGCAGTGTCAGAACAGGGGAGAAAATCCACGAATTGAAATGGGATGCAGTTTTCAAACATAGTTGTTTATCCCCACCTCTTAGAGAAACAGCATATCAGAAAATTAATCCTGCTTTTACTTTAAGTATTGAAGGATTGGCAGAAACCTTGCTTAGTTACAAAATAAAACACTTATTTCAGGTATTTTTAGGATTAAAAACTTGGGAGTCAAATACGTTTAACAATATACCCTCACTGGATGACTTGCAAAAAAATCCTTGATAAGGTATTATGTATGACAGGAAATGTCAAAAAGCCCTAAGAGAATTCTTAGAATTCTTTCATTAAATGATATGATTAGCTGATAAGTAATTTGCATTGCAGGCAGACTATTTTTTTTGGTCATTAAATGCTTGAAAGACTGTATTTCAAAGCTTTTCATATTAATGCAGAATAAAATACATAGCATGAAAGATTTACGTGACTTTATTCACAGCTCCATCATCTTGATACAAGACAAAGAGGTCATTTAGTATGTATTTCTTGGATAAATGATGTGCAAGTCTTAAGTAACCACCATAGAGCAGGTGTGGAATTGAGAGACTAGAACAATTACTGAGGCAGTCTGAGGTTAAAAGGTTAACAACAAGGCCCCTCTCTACCTTGATTTGGTTAAAAAAAGTCTTTCTGTGCCCATTATTAAATATTTGGTACTTTAAGGAAAGTCTATTTCTTTTTCATAAAAGACAAGATGTGCTCTTTCTGCCAGAATTGCTCATTTCTTTTACTTTGGCTGTTGTCTGTATTCCCTGATCTTCAATAGGATTATTCTGTTCCTCAACCTGGTCTCTTTTTCTCATTTTCCCCCTTCAGTGAAACAGTGTCAGCAGAGTTGAGAGGGAACTGGTTTTCTTGGTGCCATAAACACTCTATGAACTCTTTTCTGCCAGATGAAATAGTAACTACCCTCAGCCATCTGCAGGGGGCTGCTTTTACTTCTTGGTGGTAATTGCATGTAGGAATCTCTGGGGAAAAGAGGTAGAAGGAACAGGTGGGAAGAAGCATCTGGGAACAGGAGCCAGAGTTCCCAAATCTGCCACAGAGGGGACGTGGCGACGTGTCTTTCTCTTACTGAGCATACAAAGTTTCTCAATCAGTCCTGTGGCCTTACATGATCAGCTCCACGATCAGTCCAAGATAAGAAAGATCCTTTCTCAAGATTTCAAAGGAGGAGATATTTTAAGGCTAGAATTGTCTTTGAGACAGATTCTATCTGCAGGCCAGAGAACTCCACAGACGCTTCAGCTTTCAAGGGTGAGCCTTGTTGTCAATGCGTTGTTGATATGGGATTCGTTAAAACACCCATTATTCATGGTGTTTGTTTTTATCTTTGCTCCTTAATTAGGAACTGGAGAACCTAAAGCGGGTACAAAAGCAGGCCACGGCCAGTCAGAGCGCGACAGAGGTTCGACTGAACAGGGCCCTGGAGGAAGTGGAAAGGTACAAAGCGGAGCTGAACAAACTGAAGCAGAGCAACAAGGTACAGTGGCTTAGGAAAACTAGTTCAATCTGTGATCACTCAGACAAGCTAGAGTGAGACAAAAAGCTTCATGAGCCTTGGAAGCATCATCTCTCTTTCAGGCAGTCCCAAAATTAACTTAGAGCAAGTCACCAAAGGCCTGGGTAAGTTATCTTGGATGGGGCTACTGCAAGAAACGTACAGAATAAAATCAAAGCCTTCCTGATTTTTCCTCATTTGTGTGAAAATGTGTTTAAAAAGAGGGGGAAGTACACACACCCCCCGATACATACACAGGCAAAAAAATCTTTGAGATTTCCTTTTTTCCAAGCCTTAATGTGGGAATATTTTGATTAATCCCATTTCTTTTAGAAAATGTCACGTGTGGCTACTGTTTGTCACTGTCTTATGTAATGCCAGGTTTCACTGGCAAAAGCACCACTTTCATAAATAATACGTTTCTCCTTTTCTTCCCTTGGCAGGATGTAGCTAACCAAGAACTCAAAACAATTGAGGAATTAAAAACAGAAAACAAGAAACTGCAGAAACAAAAAGGAGAGCTAATTACGGGTTTTAAAAAGCAGTTAAAGTTAATTGATATTTTGAAGAGACAAAAGGTAAGGACCAGAGTACAGGTGTATTTCAGTAAACGACTTCTAGCTAAATGTGTCTGTTGTCGAGTCAGGTAATCCTGGAACTGGAGCTCCAGGACTGGGAAGTTTCAATGCAGGAGAGCAGCAGCCTCACTTTTCCTGGAGCCTATTGGTAACATTTTGTGTTCTAGCAAAGGCTGGTCTGCTTTTGAACTGACCCCATTCCTAACGAGGAATGCATCTTGTCATGGTTAAAGGTTATTACTGCCTGAGGGTATCTGTTTGTCCACGAACAAACACTGTGCAGGTAACAACAGCAGCTCCCTTTGTGCTGTGTCAGTGGGACCCATTTGAGCAGGTGAGATTTTTTAGTTTTCACACACACACATTATTTGTTGGATCAGCAGCTCTAACAGAGCCACCTCTCAGGAGCGAGCACTGCATTTCAGACCTGCATTCTTCCAGAGTTCTCAGAGTGTGTTCCTCCCTATCAACATTTGTTCCTATTTGTTTATACTCAGAGGTGTTCTGGACACATACAGTTGTGTCCAGGTGCAGATGTCCTTGTGTGTCAGACAAGAAAAAAAAAAAAGAGCACTTATCCTAGGTGTGAATTTACTCAACTGAAAGAGGGGAGTTGAGCTCCATCCTTTGGTAATTCCTGGAATATCCTGCATACTTTGAATCACACACAATGCAGTAACATCGGCTTCGAGGCTGTTCCCATCCACGCTGCACTCGCAGCCTTACTCTGAAAGTCGTTTGATTCTACATTCATTTCACATCTCCCTCTGGGCATGGAAGGGTGGGCAGAGTCTTCAGCAGCTGAAGCTGAGACTGAAGAGAGCAGAGGAGATAGAAAAAGTGCTGCCAGTTCATGCTGAACGATCAGTGATCCAGCTTCCTCAGAAAGCTGCTACAGTGAGCAGCAGATTAATACTGCAGATGGAATACAGCTCAAAGTGGATTTAACTATCGTATTTGGTAAAGCTGTACTGGCTGTTCCCAAAAGGAGGGGTGTTTTACTTGAAAAGAGGAACCTCTGACATTGAAGAGTGGGGAAATATATTTCTCAAAATATATTTTCAGCACATACCAGTCAAATGAGCTTGGATGGTACAAACTGAAAGAAATTGTGAGTTTACATGAAAGGAAACTAAAGTGAGAGGACTGTATACCAAGAGATGTTGCCCAAATCAAACAATTTTCCACTTACTAGTTCCATCAAACCTTTCACTTACAAATACTTGGGATGTGTGCAACCATTTGTATCAGTCTCCCTTCTGAGGCTGCAAGAGACATGTAGAGCTGTGGGCTGCAGAGCTGCCTGGACAGGATCTAAACACCACAGAGGGGGTCACCTCCAAATCCTAAACTCATGTCATTAATCTTGGGATGAAATCAGTGCACTTTTTGTGCTCTCAAAACAAAGCTGTAAGAGACCTAAAGCAAGCAACATGTGGTAGGTTTTTGAGCAGAACCCCCTTTAAGAAGGGCCAGCCTTAGAGATAAGAAAATAGAACATTTTATTTACCCTTTGAGCACTGCAGTGATCGCCAGACAATCTGTAAACACTTGCAAAGCTGTTGAGCCTCCAGAGGAAGAATAGTTTTGTATGAAGTGGCAACTTCAGAGAATAAAATACACACACTTATCCCAAGAACTGGGAATTGCAATATGGAAATACACTCATGAATCTGGAATACCTGCCCAACACAAGGCAAAGGAGGGCAGGTGACTGGAATAAGAGGAAGTGAGGCTGCTCATACATTTCTGGGGCAAGAGAATTTTCCTGGCAGTAACAGGATGCTGAGGAGACACTGGGATTCACCCAACAGCAGCAGGGCTGGCTTAGCCCTTCTAGCTCTGCAAGTTTATTTTGAGAAGGAAAATTATACAACATTCACTCAGCATATGCTCTCTATCTGAGGCAGCTCATTGTCCCCTGGAACGTGAATTCACTGAAATGGTGTCACAGCAGCATTTCTGTTTGACTGGGAACCAAACCCAGAGTCTCAGACAAACATCACAAAACTGCATCAAATATAATTTTAAACAACTACAAACGCTGTGTCAGAACTGCAGACAGGTGAGGAAGCCACTTACCTTGGCTTGCAAAAAACCGTCATTTACTCAGAGAAGAGGGATCCATCCTGTTGTCCTTCCCAAACAGACTGTGACTGGAAGAACTGAAGGAGCCGGGGGCTGGCCCTGCCCCGGCACCTCCTGGCTGGAGGCACCAGCGAAGGGCAGCTGAAGGTCCCACGTGCTCAACAGTTACCATCAGTGGAGGGGCCTCAGGTCTCCTTCCCACAGGCCTTTTGTGGAATCAATGAGGAAAACCTGATTTGGGCTATTTGTGTAATATTTGTGTGGCAGGTTCAGATGCACAAAGCAGAGAGAGCCTGAAGAATGATAGGGGGGAAAAATTCCCCAAAGGCATTAAGTATCAGGAGGAGGATGATTTGGTTTGGAATAACTGTAATGTTAAGCAGTGATCAATACACATATTGATCAGCTGGAGAGAACATGGACCAGTTTCCTTATATGTGCTCTTCAGAGGTCACAAGTTGTTAGATTTTCAGGAATTTCCATGCCTCAGTAAACCCAAGATATTTTTAAAGCAGTATAAGGAACTAGGAAAAGCTATTAGTCCTGTTTTATTAGTGCTGAACTTACAATGTTTAGCACAAAATTTATCACATCCCTACGCTATAAATTTTTGCAGAAAAATATGAGTACCAGCTTCAGCTGGAACAGGTGAACATCCATCAGCCCACAGTATCAAAAAGAAAAAAATCAAATTATAGACTTGAAGCCCCTTTCAGCTATCCCAGTTATGCAGGATTTTGTGTTGGTCACTCACACTCTTTTACCTTCTGCTCGTAATTGTATTTTATTTTTTTTAAGATGCACATTGAAGCTGCCAAGATGCTTTCTTTTACTGAAGAAGAATTCATGAAAGTTCTTGAGTGGGGAAATTACTGATTCCATTAAAAAAAACAGCTTCTGTTTGAAAGACAACTCAGACGGTACATCATTTTGGGACTGTATAGGAATCCTTTTTAATAGCTGGTAACTGTATATCCCAGTGAATTAATTTGGTTGATTTTGCTTATGTTTAAATTGTTTAACTTTTGTAAGCCTGATAGCTTGGGTTGTAACGTATGAAATACAAACTTCTACTGCAGTGTCAGGGCAAACTCTCCATTCTGTAACGAGCAGAGAAGCACAGACCGTGCAAGGGATAGTCCAACAAGTGAACTGTGTTAATCAGTTTGCTCTGGTTTAGCATTTCAAATATACCCTACCTATGGTAATATTCAGTCCAAAGAAGGCAGGATTTAGTCTCAGAAAATTCCTTGTTGCAACAGAAATAAATTAACCAGTGATCCAGTTGAGAAGAAAATGTCATGTCCTTTTTAAAACACGTGGTTGGAAAATTGGCCTTGTCTGTTCTCTGTAACAGATCTCCCCTCAAAGCTGGTTGGTCTGGCATCTAATTTAAGCACCAACAGCTCTTTTATAGAAATGATCATAACTTGTTTGAGTCATTACATCTTACCCCTGGCTGGCATAACCACACATGAGACCTGCCCCTCACTGCCCAGACAGACTCCTTTAGTCAGGTGAAAATATTAAACCTTTCCCCGGCCATCAGCTGCTGCCTGGGGATACAGTCAGGAGCTATGGCTACTACAGGTGCTCCACAAGCACTAGTCACCATTGTAATCAAGAACCAGATAAAAGATTAAGGGTAGATGAGCTGAGCATACCACGTGTGCACTAATGAACAGGAGCAATACGAGCCTGTGCTGCTTCCAGGAACCTCTGCCAGACCTCAGTGATTTCAGTGGATTCCTCCCTCAGAGTAAGGGAATAGGAACATGGCACAAAAACAGTAAGTTCATGCACTGAAAGGTATAAACAGTGGTTGTGACTTCAGAATGGAACCATGTCTCTGCTTTAGATCCTACCAGCAAAGTACCTCAGATCTACCACTCTGAGGGGACAAACTCCATTTGGATTAGGATCCCAGCAGTGTAATGCCAGTACAGCCAAATCTTCCCATTACCCCCAGAACTAGTGCATGAAGGAATCCTGTAGTCCACATTGGAATACATGTGTGCATTTACACCAGCTTAGGTTTCTGCTGTGCTGCTGGAGAAAACATTTCTAACATTACTACACCACTAACTGAGGAGAATTGAGAACTCAGAACAGTTTATTGATGAAAACTGCACGTGCAGCACACACCTACGTAAAACTACCTGCTCATCAGCTCAGAACTTTGGTCTTAAGATGGAGACTATTTTTAATGGTGTTAAAAAGGAGTTCCTCACTGTTAACAGCAAATGGAAGTTTTCATTGGGAATCAGCTGACACCTAGTGGCAAAGCAGGAGCTGAGCTGGGGGAAGGTTCAGCTCTCTTCCGACAATTCATTACCTCTTCTCTGCTGGTAGGCCAACCTAAAATCTTCTCCAAGCATGTTAATGTCATTTTCATCTTTGATTATCCCCTGCAGTAATGGGAAAGAAACACACATTAGAAGGTGAAACAGAGTTGAGAGATTTCTATGGATCTCTGCAATTTTCCATGGAAGAGAGTGGATAGTTTGTATCCATAATACCGTTGTTACCTTTAAAGCAAACCCCAAACTCAAGCACCTGGTGCTATCCTAGAGCCACTCCTCCTGTTCTGCACACAAGCACTTCCAAAAGCCAACACTGAGCTGCATTCTCTTTCTCACAGAAGTGGTAACACCCAGCACAGCAGGTGCAGCTTTAGCAAAACCAAGAAACTGCAGTGAAAAGAAGCCCTGGCTGGGCTGGGGCTCTGTCTTGTCCTTTAACTGTGTTGAATTAGCTCTTACAAAGAAATAACTTGGGAAATCAACTGATACTGGACAATTTAATCAAAAACTACATTTCTGGGAGGGGAAGCCAGAAATCTAAATTTATCATTAATTCTACATTAATTTTACATCTAGAAATGGGTACAACCCACAAAGCATACCTTGCAGCATTTAGAAAAGAAAAAAAATACAAACTGCATTTATATTGGAAAGTTTCAAATTTGCTAGCACTTTGCTGTTTAACGATTTTGAGTGAAGTAACGTGATGCAGGAGCACCCAGGTCAGACACAGTGAACGGAGTAGGACACCACACGTGGCACGTGGGTGTCAGTGGACACTGAAACTGCCAAGGCTTCCTATGACAGCCAATTCAAACCAGAGAAATATATTCAAAATGTTTTCAATATGGGTTACCCTTTAATCTACATTAAAGAACAACTCACTCCAAATGTTACAAATTCCTGCACCGATTATCATATTAATGTTTGAATAAAAATTATACTCTGCTCCATTTACATTTTCCAGAATTGCAGAATTTCTTTAACTAGTGGGAGAATTCCCTCCCTGCTGTGAATGTAGTTTTACATCCCTATGGCAGCTCTGTTCATTTGTGTACTGTCAGGAGAGCTTTCCAATTATGAAGCATAATACAGAATAAATTGTAGTTTATTCCTATTGCAATAACTATTTCCATCCTTCAAACTTCTAAAAACACAGGGATGAACAGAGTGAGCTCTGAAATGCTTCTGTAAGCACTGCAGTTCCTTGCACTGCTGGAGAGGGGAGGCCTTGCCTCCATGGTTACTTGGAACACTTGGCAGACAAGCCAAAATTGCTCCCAAAATCCCAACTGAGAGATGTGGTGGAAACAGGATATAAGATGTGGGGGACCCCTTTCTAGCCAGAAAAGCCCTGCTGTAGAACTCGTGTTTCACATTCCAAGCACTGGACGTGCAAGGCACTGTGGAAGCTTTTTGCACAAGGCATCACTGCTGCTAGGGGGCCCAAAGAGCATTTGTGTAAAGAGCTTCCCAACTCAAAAAGTAAAGGGGTGAGTGCAGGTGAGCTGACACAATAAGAACACCACCAGGCTCCCGGAATTTACACAGGTCTGCAACTTTGCCTTGAACTATCCCAGAGAAAACCAATTTACAGGACAGACGCTGAAAGCATTTACAATGCATTTCACTTACTCGAGGCAGATAACCCAGCAGTTTCCAGGCATGCTCTTTCAGGAGCTTCTGCCTCTCCTCTTCAACAATTGCACGGATGCTTTCTTGTCTCCTCTTCTCTAACTCTCTTTCTTCAACTTCCCGCTCCTACAGTAAACAAGTTTTCCTAAGTTCAGTTTGGGAACATTTGTTTAAACAATATATGTTTGGCGACTGGAAAACATCTCAGACAAAAGAGAGGACTGGATGGCAGGACCTGGGGTGAGTCTGCTATCCAAGTGTTTGCCCTTTTGAAAGCATATTAAGCATCTAGTTCTGGTTCCTTTGTGGCTCTCAGACAAATTAGTCTGTTCCTGTCCTGTTGCTCTAATCCAGGAAAAGGAGCCATGGAATGAATGGAGCAAATGAATTCTCATGCTGATGACTAGAAATTCACATTACACATGTGATTTACACCCCATAAACAAGGTCTGAAAACTGCAGTGTAGGATTCCATGACCTGTTTTCAGCTGACACCTTTTCTTCATTAGATCAGAATTCAAGAGACTTCATCTAAAAGCAAGGCTGGGACTTCCCCTCCTCCCAGTGCAGCTGAGCAGGGACAGGGCACTGGACAGCAGTTGTTCCACTGCTCCCATGGCTCCTGAGGAGGTATTTGCAGAGCACATCAGGTACACAGGGGTCCAGGCATATGGTTGACCCCAACCTCTCAAGCTACAAAAAAAAGTTGGCTATAAAAACACTTTTTCTTGTCATCAAACCGAAGCAAAGGCCTGCTTCCCCCACATGTGTCACTGTTCCCTGGTGACAGCAACCATGTCCCTCAGGACAGCAGAAGTGTTCCCCCCCTGAAACACTGTGGCTCAAACCCAAGGCGGGTGTGAAACTCTTACTTTGTCTGCAATGAACTGTTTGCGACGGTCTTCCAGGATTTCTTCCACAGCCTTTTTGTGCTCCAGCTGTTTCATCCTGCGTTTCTGAGCGTTCAGCTCCTCGATCCGATCCTCCTCCGCCAGCCTGGCCAACATCTGCTGGCGGAAAGCTTCCTCCTCCTGCTGCAGAGCTCGCTGTGCCGCTGCCTTCATAGCAAACTGCTCTTCGTAGGTCTGCCTCAGCTCCAGGCGCTGCCTGATCCTCTTCTCAATTTCTGCCTATAAAGGCAATTTAGTACAATGCTGAGGTAGTGGACAGACTTTGAAAGATTACCATCACCAGCCAATTTGCTCGATTTTTCCTGGAATAAATTTAGCTGTTAACTTCTAGCATAACTAACTGGAGCAAACATTCCATATCTGACAGGGTTCTCCAGTATTAATCAGTTTTGGCAAATGTCACAAAATTCTCAAAATTAAATCCAAAACAAAGGGAGGTATTTTTTTCTCCCCACTAGCATGAAGTGATTCAACAAAACAATCATCCTGAATAATTCTCCAAAAATAGCAGTGTTTGGTATCTCAACCTGTGCTACATTTTGTCACCCACGGCAAGGTAAGACAGAGTGTGGGCAGGCCCACAGGAAAAGCAAATAGACATGCAGAAAAAAAGCAGTTAATTAACCTCCTTAGCTTAAACCTGAACTTGAAAGCTACTGCTTCACAAGATAAATAAATGTATAAAGGGGTATAAGGGTATTCAAAACCTTCACTTGTGTTTCTGCTTGAAAATAAAACATAAATACATTAGGAATGGAAAAGGAAACTCAAAGGACAGATTTTTCCCTCCAAAACCTAAACTAATGTACAAACTCCTTTTCAGACTAAGAACTTCTAGGAAATAGTGCTGGAAATTAACACTTTGTGCCAGAACAGAATTGAAAATAATTCAGATTCATTTAATACTCCTAAAATCATGTTAGAATTAACCCTTTTGCTTTGAGACAGCTAACACTCCCAAATGGGCTCAAGGAGTCCCTCAAAAACATCCCGAAGTCACAAATAACACTGCAGACTTAGCAAATCCAAAGTGTGAAAAAAACCCCTTCATCTACCTGCCAGCACTTACCATCTCCTTCTTCCTTTCCATCTCCTCTTGCTCTTCCAGATACAGCTCTTGGCGGATTTGTTCCTGTTCTTGACGCTTCTGTTGTTCCCTTTCCATAGTCTCGGCAACCTATTACAGGAAGGAAAGGTTTCTAAATGACAGACAAAAACATCCAACAGTTTTTCCCGCAATTTCAATTTTTAATACCATGTTTTGAACTTTCTGTTTTTTCTCCTCAGTGTCTCGAACTTTAGCCATCCAGTCATCTTCTCTTTGTCGCTGCATGTTGGCAAACTCCATAATTTTCCTATTTTCTTCTTCCATCTCTTCCTTTTTCTTTCTCCTCCACATAGCTTGTTCTTTTATATATTCTTCAATATATGTCTGAGTTTCTCTCACTTTATCTAACTTCCGTTGTTTTTCCCTGATGGAAGAGAAATGTTCAAATAATTTACTGTTACTGTAGAGTAACATTAAAGTCACCAGATGCTCACTGTTACTGTATCCCAGGGACTGATTTAAATGACTCTCCTTAAACATTCAGCTAGACACCTAAATTTAAAATACCTATCACTGAGCTGCTCCAAGAAGGGAATCTCATGTCTAACATCTTTCAGGAGCGCAGACTGTTCACACAGGTCCTCACTACTATTGCATTTTACACACACTCCATCAAAGAGAAGAGAAGAAAGTCCACACAACCCCTAAACTTTTTATTTACACTAAACTCTCCTCCCCCAGCCCTCAGAAACCTCTTTCCCCATCCCTGTCCCTAAGGCAGGCAAACAGAGAGGTGGCACAAGGTGACCAAGGTAGGGACATGAGACTGACTGGAGCATTCTGATGTTTCAACAGGAAAATTCACCCAAGTCAGTCTCTTGTTAGCAAAACATGGCCAAGGAAAACTAAAATGGGCTTTAGCCTGTATGGAATAGATGCGTACAAATGAGCTTCCTCTACAGAATTATCGAAGTTGCTTTGGTTTATATTAACAAATAGTAAAAATTCGAAGTAACTAACATTTGGTCTTCTTCATAGATCTTTCTTACAATCTCATCAATCATGAGTTTCTCTCTCAGAAACTCTTCATAGGCCTTCTGCTTCTTCCTCTCCTGTTCCTCAAGCTGTTTGTCCAGTTCCTGATGGTACAGTATCTTCTCCTGGTTTCGCCTCATTTCTGCAGCAAGTTCTTCTTGCATTAACCTGTCGTGCTCTTCCTTCATCTCTTGAGCTATTTCATCCTCCCATTTCTGGGTGGGGGGAAAAGCAAAGCAAGATTCCTTTTTACTCCCACTTCCACAACACTTAGTGAAAAATAACACAGTATGGAGAGGAATTGTGCTGCATTACCAGAAAGGAAGGTTTTCCACCTCAGTCTATCGATACAGAGCCTTAACATGCTTAATGCAGCCAGTGGAACCCTTGAAGGGAAGCCGCAGGATCTGACTTGAGGAGCACCAGTGGGACTTGCTCACATCAGCATAACGACAGCAATGAGGCTGGACTGCAGGGAATATCCTCGTTACAGGATGTTCTTTACCTGCCTACACTAAACTCTGTGTAAGACATTAACACAGCCAGAATCACCTGCCTGATCACCAGGATTATTCTGTGCATCAAGAGAAGTTCACAATTCTTTCTGAAGTTACCCAAATATCTGTGTAACAACGGTAAATGTTTTCAACAGCTGGACTCTGAGGTAAGGATTCACCATGGTAAGCACTAAGCACTTACTGTACAAAGGGTATCCTAGTTTTAACTTGGAGAACTACTACAAATCTAGCAAAATAACAACTACAGCCAGACATACAGCTTAATTCACTACTCCTTTGACTGAAATGGCAAAGGAAGCCTTTTTCTTGTAGCTAGTTATTACTGGTTAATTAATCCTCCATAGCACAAAATGTATTTTCAATAACACTGAATGCCTAATCATGATTTTAGCTAAAAAGGTCAGCTTCGAAGGAAAAATTTTCAGCACAATTCATACAAAGAGCTACAGGACTTGGGTGCTGGGATTCACTATGGAGCTAATTACCAGTTTCTCATCGTAAAAAGCTTTTTTTTCAGCCATCTGTGCATCTCGTTCTTTATTCATATAGGCATATTTTAGCTTTCTTTCTAACTCTCGAAGTTCAAGACTGGAAAGGGAAAAAAAAAATAAAAAATTATCCTATGACAAGGAGGTAAGTACCCAGGGAAGAAAAAATAAATTTCCATCACTGTTAAACACAATTTAAAAAAAACCCAACCATACTTCAGGGGAAACCCCGGTGAAAAATACTGCTCTAGTTAAAGGGTAGAAAAAGGAATTAATGTTAAACCAAGAGTTACCTACATTCCTACATGTGCTATCAACACTTCTGCATACTTCTCATCTAACTATGTACGTACAGGTGTGCACACATACATGTGTGCTCACAGATGTGCCCGAGAGCACGTGCACGTGTATTACACACAGATACATATAAACATAAGCACATACGCAAAACGAAAACTTTGTGGATCAGAGTTTTTTCTCTTATTGACAACAACTTTGCTTAACGTTAACTTTTATCACACCTTGACCTCAAAATAACTTTCCCTTCCAGGTCTTACTCATTTCCACTTATGCTACAACTTCCCCACACCAGTTTGAAACAGCCGGGAGGTTTCTGAAGCGATACCTGTTGGCTCTGACTTGTTGCCTGAGCTTCTCGTCCTTTATCTTCTCGAGGTCCCTCCTGGCCATCTCAGCCGCCAGCTTCTGCTCTCGCTCCAGCTGCAGCGCTCTCTGCCTCCTGTTCTCCTCTGCCTGAGCAGAACAAACCCCGCCGTAACAACTCTCAGCACAGACATTCGGGAGGCAGGGACTGCGCAGCGAAAGGCTACACCAGTCAGTAAACGCTTGCTAAAGGAGGAAGCCTTCGGCGGGTGAAGGCAAAGGCCGATGAACGCCCCTCCTCGGCCTCCCCGAGCGCGGCCCCAGCGCCGCCCCCGCAGCTCTTACCGCCCGCAGCGCCTCATCCAGCCGCCGCTCCCGCTCCAGCTCGGCCCGCAGCCGGGCGGCCCGTTTGTTCCACTCCCGCTCCTCGGACGACTGCGGGCGACAAGGGAGAGGCTCGCCATCCCGTCCCCTGGCCATCCCGCTCCCTGCCCATCCCGCTCCCTCTCCCCGCTCTCACCATCCCGCCACCGTTGCCGTGGTAACGCGCGGCGCTGCCGGGGAACGGGTTCCACTTCCGGGGTGAACCGGCCCCGCTGATTGGCCCAGAGGGCGACCCTACCCTGCACGTGACTCGGGGAGGGCGGGGCCTGAGCCGCGTGACGTCACATCGTGACGTCACCGCGAGAGCTTTGGAGGTGGCTCTTCAGGAGCGTTTCTGGGCTCGTTAAATTAATGCTCGCCCACAATAACCCACAATAACTCACAATAACCCACAATAACCACAAACCCGGGGGAATTTCTGTCCTTCCTCGCTGTCACGATGGGTCCCCAACAGGTGTGGGAGGTGCAGGCACAGCCAGAACATGAAGCGTGGACGCGAACCACGAACATCGCTGAAACATCTCATTGTACACGATTCCGTAGCGTTCCCTGGCACACAGAACGCTTCATGCAAACCTGGATAACCCAACCAGGAAAACACAGCACTTAGTTTTTCGGGAGGGACGCCCTGCCCGGAGCAGAACTGCTCACTCCAGGGTTTCTCTGGACTGACTCTGCTCCAGGAAAGAAATCCAACATTGAGGCCTCCAATTCCCCAAATTCTGCCCACCCACTTTCCTCACCTTTATTTTCCTTTCTACATAGTTATGTAAAACTAAAGACATTTAAGCTTATTTAAAGCAATATTTCAAATTCATTACTGTCACCTACTTTACAAAATCAATTAAAATTAATCAATATTAAGAGAAGAACACCTCTGAGAATTAGGTAAAAAGTCTGCTTGTTTCTACTGAGGCGGTGTGATGTGCCTATAGCTTATGTATGTGGGATGAGAACACTCATTATTTTAAACCAGTTCCTGATCTTTTACAAATTTTCCCAAATTGATGGAATGGTTTCTGATGTTCTGGTTACTCTTTGCCCTTTTAATGAGAAAAGCGTTTTCCCACAAGGGGGAGTAAACTACAGGAGACCAAGCCTTTAATAAAATGATCCAAGCCGAGAAGGCAGAAAAAGATCATAAACTTTCCCTACTTGTTCTTTCCAAGTGGTGTTACCACTGTAGCTTTCTTCCTTAGGAAAAAAAAATAAAACAAACAGTTTCTTCAACAGTAGGCAAGGAAACAAGTAAGTGTCCGAAAAACCTATCCCAAATGATTCCAAGGTGTTGACCAAGAAAGGAGGAAGCTTTTAACTACTCTGGCACAGCAGTGACTTTCAGTGCTCAAGGTTTGGAGGTGGCAGGGCTGGGTGGGATAAAGGTGCAAAAGGTGCTTTTGCTGCCCTTTCTCCCCAGTAAAGAGCTGTGTGCCTCACTGGCAATAAACGGACATTTCTTTCTTACCAAACACAAGAACAAAATCAAGTCCCCTCACTTCACTTGTGGAAATAACAGCAAAGGGCCTTCAGATGAAAAATTCCATCTTTGCTTGCATGACGCGCTCATTTTGGAACAGCAGCACTCTAAAATGAGAGCACAAGCACACCTTGGTTCAGTCTCCAGGACAGCAAAGCGCTCAGACAGAAAAGTGGGAGTAAAAATGCTTGAACAAAATACATACCAGAGACCAAGGAGTCAGCTCACAAAAAATTAAGAGATGGCTTGTATTCGTGTATAAACTACTTGTGAGTAGTGTACCTTTCACAGAAGAGATAGAACACAGGATAATATCCAGAAAGATTCCTAGTGGAAAAATATGTTGAGGTTTTTTTCCAGTCCTTGGAGCCTCATTGTTCTTTAATTTCCTGTACATTCCACATTTTCTGCAGTGTGCTTAAAATACAAAGCAGGGGAAAAAAAATGCAACCAGAGAATTCTTTTATCCTCGACACCTTATGGCAGTTTGTGGACAGAAACTCTTACCTTTAATGCCCTGATGGTTTTCCCCAACACAAATTGAGCCCCAGGGACAGCTCAGTAAACATCCTGTGCCTGCAGATTTCCAAAGAAAGGGAAGTAACCTTTCAGCACATACAGTCAGCCCATGCAGAGAACGGGGACGTGAAAATATCCCAGAAACTCCACAGAAACACCCAATATACCCTTACCCTGTTCTCCCATTAAATTGAATACTTGGAGATAGAAAACAATAATTTCCCTCAATTCATATGCAACTACTGATCTCATCTCTTCTTGAGAGGTCCCCCAGGAACTGCAGGCTTCTGTCCTAAAGTTTGGGCATCTGGGTTTTTTGTTCCACCCCCTCCCTCCAGCCAGAACTTGCCTTTTTTTCAGTCTGCAGCCATTCCCTCTCAGATTCCCACTGTGCTCCTCGGCAAAGAGCCCAAGAGTTCGGCTGAGCCCTCCCGGTGCCCTCCCCGGAGCGACCAGGGCTGCTCCGGTGCCCCGGTGCTGGGGCTGCCCCTGGCTGTCCAGGGCAGGGCACCGGGGTGGGCCCTTCCATGCGGGGCTGTCTGGGCACATCCCGTTCTCCTTCCCAAGGTCGTCCCATGGGGTGATGCTCCCCCACCCGAGGGGGAAGCACCAGTTTGTGCTGCTCCTCCCAGCCCTGCGGTCCCAGCGGGTCGAGCCGCTGCTGCCTGGAGGGGCCTCCCCTCCTTCGTTCCCGTCTGGGAGAAGATCAAGCTCTGTGTTGAAAACAGACCTACCTGTTCTTCATGTCCCAACGCAGAGCTCCTTGGTGACACCAACTAATTTCCCAGTTAAAGACCCGAGAATTTCACACGTGCAGAGCAGAGTTCAGTCCAGGCAGAGTTGCTCCACTCATCTGAGGAAAGAGTAAAAATGCACTGTTTTAGCAACTAGCTGTATCAGACTCCTTAGAAGTCAAGTATATTTACATTTAAGTTTTCTTTTCATGATATAATTAAGGTTTTAGAACATATTTTTTAATATATTGAAATACATAAATATACATATATAATGAAATATCTACTTTACTATAATTTGGAAAGGAATGAGTCCCAAATGCCATCAGACTCTCGTTCCATACAGCATTTGTTCTTGCAGCAGCCTGCTTACAGCTCACAGGTCAGTGACCTGCTTCCCATTCCTTTTTCCTAAGAGCATTAAACACTCCCAGGGCCTGAAAGGCTTCAGGTGACCGGCAGCCCACTGTACAGCTGTAGAGTTCAGCTCAGCAGTCCTTTCCCAGGTAACACAGCATCTCAATAAATGAGCCAGTTCTCAGTATCAGCACCCACTGAAGAGCTCCCAAGAGCAGAAGTGCAGACTGCTGAGGAATGCTAAGGACAAAAACCATGGAATGGAGCACTGAGGGGGAGAAGTAAGTTCCCTTTATTTAGCAGTTTAACTGAAGGTGAGGCAGGAGCACACAGCAGAAAAGGTCATTAAATGAAAGTGGTGAAGCCATTTTGCAGCTTTACCTCTTTTCTAGGGCGTTTTAGCAGATGATCATAACGGCAGACAGTGACAAATGCGTTCCAGCTGAGATAAGATATGTAGGTCATGCTGACTTTGCAACATTATAAACCACTATTGGGGATAACACAGCTTCTCTGCGAGGTAATTTACCTTCTTTGGATGAAATGATAAATGTGAATTAACAGGGAAGAGTCTGAAACATCTGAGCTGTGCTATTGATCTACTAAAGACCTAGATAAGTCACAGAGAAACTAATGCTTGCTTTGCTTGAGAGTAGTGATGGATGGGAGAGCAGATTTAGCAGCTAAGGGGCTATCACTGTCAACAAAGTCTTAGCACTAATTTTTTTTTTTTTTAATTATCCTGGAGTAGTAGGGAAATATGTCCCATAGCAGCAGTAGGCAGAAGGGATCTTTTACTCATGACATTATGGACTGTAAACAAAAATATTACAGGAAACAAAAATACTCAGTGCTTCAAATGTGTTCAACAAAAATACATCTGTTCCTGATAAGCCAAACGTGGGTTTAATAATTATTTAGCTGAACGACTGAGTTTTCTTTTCCTGTGTGTTTGGCACCACTTTGGCACCACATTTGGCAATTTGAAAACAGTTAGAGAGCCACGGCCACCGAGCTCTTTTTAATTCAACTAGCAAACACTGAGAAGAATACAACTGCTTTCTGCACCAGGCTTTCTGCTTCACCTCTAATAGTTTGCTTTAAGATGGTCTAGGTACAACAAATATATTTCTTCTATGTAAAGAATAGTGTAAAACTAATGCTACAACGACACTTCTTTTTTTGCAGCTAGATCTTTATCCATTTACCTATCCTAACCAAAGTCTTGTCCCCCGTGAAACAGAACAGAAATCTAAGTTCAAGCAAAAGGACTGAGTTCTTACTTAGGAAAGTGAATGGTGATGATTTTAGCAGAGAATCTAAATATTTATGGGTATGAAAGTTCTGTTTATAAAAGGGTTTAAAAGAAGTTGTATCTATTTTCTCAGATTTTTACATGTGAGCTGTGATATAACTCTACGTCAGAAGTGCCCCTCAAGATAGAAAGCTTAATTTGTAGCTTTTAATTTGGAAGCAAAGATTTCATTCCTACAAGATACCACCAAACACAATTAATCCCAAAGAGTTCCGTTTAACTTTAGTGAATAATTAAAAAGCTGAGGAGCTCCAAAGGGGAGCTTAGCAAAAAACAGAAAACTGGGAAGGAAGATGCCATTGGCAAACAACAGAGTATTAAACAAACTAATCTGTAACCATAACCTTAAGCCAACCAACGGAAAGGGCAACTGAAGGGCAATAACAGAAAACAAACATCAGTCCCAGAAAGGGCTGAGAGCGATGTGAAAGTCGTTCTGCTGCCTGCATCCATCTCTCACCCTGGCACTTCCCCTGCCCGGCAGCCTCGGCAGAGCCCTGTGATGCGCCCCAGGCTGGTGGAGGTTCTGCTTCCCTGCCACACATGGGGATGTGTCTGGAGGAGTCCTGGGGCATGTTTAGTAAAATCACTGTTGTTTTATTCAAGAGCTTTTAGAGAGGAGCAGAGTACACAGCAGTTACTGATACGCTGCGGTGCTGATAAAACAGAAATTTTGTGCTCCAACAAAAATTCATCAGTGAAGTGGTGAATTGCCTCTGTATTGGTGTGGACCAGACAAAGCCCACAGATTTCTGTGAGAAGCATTCCCAGTCCCTCACCTTTCATCATGGTTCCCTTTCTGGGGCCCTGCATGCCAGGTGTGTCCCAAGGGCACACTGATGTGCGGCACCGCACAGCTGGGGGATCACAGCAGAGCTGTGGCTGCAGGCAGGGAGTTGGGAGGCCTTTTTCAGTGGCTGTGACTCAGTGCCACACTCCCTGCTGCTCTGCACACCTTGGATCTGCTGCCCAAAGTAGGGCTCACCCAGTCCTGAGAGCCGCCTTTGCCCTGCACCTCACAGCTGGTCTCTCACTTGTCTCTTCCCTCTGCTCTCACTTGGAGCAGCACCTGGCCGGTCACTCATCTGTGCGGGAACCTCTGGCAGCTTTTCCCCAAAGCAGCGTGTGCTCTTGCTCAGCACTTGCCCTGGCAGCACCCAGGGGACGCAAAAGTGCCCAGGGTTTCCCTAAGCCAGGGCTGACACACAGTTCACTCACCTGACCACCCTCAAACTGTGATAGTTACAGTCACAGGATCACAGAGTGGGTCAGGTTGGAAGGGACCACAGTGGGTCATCCCAGAGCACGTGGCACAGATTGCATGCAGACATCCCACATACTCCATTCCTAACCCTGGCCTGCACAGTGTCCTCCAGCGAGGAGGAAGTGCCTGTGCCACACTGCAGGCACCTGCCTGCCCGGCCTTGGAGTGGCACAGTCTTACCCAGAGCCTCTGCTGTGCAGCAGTCCCTGTGTCTGCTTCCCAGAGCCCATGTAAGCCAAGCTCACTGTTAGTCCCAAGATGATTCAGAGCTGGTACAGAGGCACCAGCTGATTCTGGTTCCAGAGCTACTGCAGGAAAGCATCTCCATGTCTCCACTGAGATGAGGGAGAAAGTCCTCTCATTTCACTGAGAAGATTTCAGGTCACCATATAGAACTTCTAGCACAAAAGAGACAAGACTATGGAAGGATTTCCACCAGTAAACAACATTTGCTTCCCCTGTGATATCTTAGGACAAGTTTCTAACTTGAAATCAGAAAACTGCACACACGTGTACAGTAATGAGTAACTACAGAGTCTGGCTCTGCGCTTATGCCCTGCAAAATAAGGAACCTAGTTTTGAAATAAACAGTTGCACTGAAATTATATTTCTAGACTTCAGAAATCAAACTTAATCTAATTTGCTCCAGCTGGACACCACCTGCAGAGTACTGTTTAAGTACTCTGAACATTACGCACTTATCTTTTAAATATTGATAATGCCATTTTTCATTTATGTGACATGAAGTCAGTCCCACAGGGAATAATTATGCTAATAAACCTTAATGATTCTTGCAAATAAATGATCAAACAAAATTGCTACTGTTGATTTATATTAATGGATGCCTTTAGGAGGAGATTTGTCAGGATGTGCTGCTTCTTGAATCCCAATTCATCTTATTTAGCAGAAGAATGTACATAGTTTGTAAAACAGATTAAGTGTTTAAAATATAATGTGTTCATGCAGTTTCTGGAGTTCATAACACTCAGGCACTATCATCCTGCCTTATGGCAAATCTGCATTAAATGGCTTCTTTGTATACAACTTTTGTCGGTCCTTTTTTCCCACCTCCTTTTGTCCCTTGTGGCTAAAAGTGTCCTCCTTTGGAAGATCTCTAACTTAACCTTTCTGTCACTCATTCAGCAATCACTTGGCTGTCCTAGCAGAAGAACACTGCTGTTGAACAACTTTAATTTCACTCTGATCAGTCTAGGAACACCCTTGGTGCTTCAGTAAGGGCAGACCACCTGAAGCTGGTGACCTGCAGAATTTTACAGGATATGTGCAGATGAGCAGTTTCTGCTCTTCTTCTACTGTCGGATATGCTGGAAATTCTCACTCCCAACCAACCCCTTTGGACATTTTAACCAAGTTCACTTGGAAAACATTTTACACGGGCTTGCCTTTTAGATAACATGTATGTCTGAAACGATGTTCTGTGGTTCAGAATCACAACCCTGCAGTTATGGAGTTTGCCAGGCCTGCATTTCAGCTAGACAATAAGAAAACTTAGTCTCATTCCATTCATCCCTTGCATGTGGATTCTTTAATAGCTCTCCAAACAACTAGCAGGGGAACATTTTCAAATGGGTAATTACCTTTTGTAGGTGACAAAAGCAAAGAGACTTTGAGCAATTAGTAGGATTGGACAGAGTCTGAGGATTAAGTGACCTGCATTCTGTCTTTGTAATTTGCAGCATGGCATCCCGAAAACTATTTTGTCTGACTGCCTTTTTGCATGCCTGCAACAATGCCTGCCATTACTCACACAGGAGGTGCTTCACAGGGATTAGCACATTCAGACTGTCCTGCACCTGAAAGAGAACATCCCCACCTCCTGAAGGCCATCACTGTGCCATCAGCATTCCCACATTCCCAGCAGTCCCTGCTCCTTGCCAAGCACACAGCAGCACTGCTCTCCTGCTCTGCCTGAAACAAGCTCTCCAGGAGCAGGTGATGGCCCATTTTCCCCAGAGGTCCCGGGGACAGTCTGGGCTCTCAGGGACACTCAGAGCACTGTGATTCCAGCCACAGAGTGCTCTGCTGCAAATCAGAGCCTTATTCCTACCTCCACCCCTCTGTGCCTACGTTCTTCTGACAATAAAACAGGGCTCAGTTCAGTGTACAGAACACACAGCCCTTGCACGTGTGTGTGTGTAACCTCGACTGACTGCAAACACTGAGGGAGTGCTGACGTGACATGCTGAGGGGTGACCAGGAGCTGAGCAAAAAGCCTCAGTTGTGACTTGAAGTCAAGAGGATTTTGCCACTTGCTTAAAAGCAGGGTCATGGTCTCACACCCTTTTTATGCATGTCACTGCTGGCTTAAAAAGAAAACAAAAAAAATTACTCCCCCAATGTTACGTTTTGCTTCAGCTTATGAGTAAGTTTCCTGACCCCTTAGCTATTTAGACATATACCAGAGAGATACAACTGCAGGTTAAGAACCTCATTTTAGTATTTGCAGAGGGAATTATCTCTACCCTCTTTCTTGTCTCTGTTACCTGTTGGGTATCTTTTTCTCATGCCACATGTGTTTGTTCTCCTGAGTGTTCTTTTGGGTACTCCTACTTCGTGGCCTTCATTTTTCCCTTGTTGTGAAGCATTTTTCAGGCCTTGCCTCATTTCATTGACATGCATTGTTGCTCCTGTTCCTCTCTCTGGGGTGACTTCTCTGTCTGTGGGTTTGCAAAGACGTCTCTCACCAGCTTTCTCCAGGATCCAAGAGCTCTGTTGGGACCTGATTCCTGCAGACAGAAGAAGCAGAAAGTGTGACTAACACAATATCTGTGTTAAATGAGACTTTTGCACTGC
This sequence comes from Pseudotriccus pelzelni, assembly GCA_035584735.1. NCBI lineage: Eukaryota > Metazoa > Chordata > Aves > Passeriformes > Tyrannidae > Pseudotriccus > Pseudotriccus pelzelni. Next base: position 13,979,644 of record JAWMRA010000016.1, read on the forward strand.
TCCTCCAGCACAGAAACTTTTCTGTGGGTTGGATTTGTTTGGCCATGGGTGACTGATCTGAGACAATTTTTGGAATGACCACTTATAACCTCAAAAAAGCATTTGAAGTCCAGCTGAGTAAATTCCCTAAATCATGTTGTCTCTTGTGTGCTGCCATTTCTACTACTGATGACGGCCTCACCTCTTCTTTCCAGGTTGTTTTAACGTGTTATTTATTTATTTCAAATCCAGTCACTTCTTATTCTCAGACCATCTGGCCAGACATGTCTGCTTTTATATACTGTAGATGTTCTAACTTAAGATACTTGATCCTTAACAGTTAAATCATGCAATTAAAATTTATTTATAATTTATTTACAATTAGATAATGAAATACCCACTTACACCTTTTTTATGCATGCAAACAGAGATTCCAAATGGATGTCACTATCAATTTGCCAGGAATTCATACACATTCCCTAGTGTTTATACAGTGGATTAATTCTGCTTTAATACTCACTCGTTTTTATCCTGTGTGTTCTAAATAATTAATGTTTATTGATTATGACTTACAAGTGCCACTGCACCAGGACTCTTCACTGGCAGCTGCATAAAACAAAGTCACCATTATCTAGACTGCAAGATTCACTTTCTAAATATTTTCCTCTTTTTAAAACTGACTTGAAACAAACAAACCATTCTTACCCACCTGTTATGGCAAACCAAAGTACCAGTTTCCTGAGGGAATATACATTTGTATTTTATTTCTCACCAGTCCTAGTCAGTGCTAAATGAATATTAAGGCTATATATACATATAGGCTCTACTAAGATGTATTTTATCTCAGATCTGAACAGTTTAAACTGATCTGAGTAAATCCAGAAGTAAATCCTAGACATGTGTTCACACTTATTTTCTAAATAATATTGCCAAAAATGTATAATTCAGCAAGAAAATAGGCAGAGTTTACAAGCAAATGGTATAAATATAATGCTAAACATAAGCTTAGTCACGTCATACTGTAAGGCAAAGCTCTGCAGTGAACTCATAATGAGGGGTGGCAGAAACATTAAAAATAGAAAAGAATAACAACCCCAGTACACAACAAATACCAAGCCACATGTTTTTGTGTCATCTCTACCTACCACCAAAAGCTGTTTACTCTGAATTCTTTCTATGCTCTGCAGATTTCATTTAGACAAAGTTTTGAAGCTGTTCTAGTTGGTAATCTTTTAAGTGCAAGGAGATGCAGCAATTAAGATGCTTAAACATAAAGCCATGGAGTAACATGACATTCATGACATGCCCCCAAAGCTTTGCTGCAGGTCTCTCTCAGGTATTTCTTTTTATTGTTTGATACCCTGGAAACAGCGACATTTTAAAAATAGGTCAAGTAAGTTTTAACCTTAATAAATTAGAGAATTAACTTATTTATATTAGTGTTATTAACATAACATTCCAACGTCGTTCAAGTGGAGGAGCTGCCTCTCACACCCTGTTCAGGACTGGCAAAGGAGGGGTATCCCCAGGGCACATTTTTGGAGTGAAAGCCACACTGTACAAACACTGTTTTACCAAGGGGCAGAAAGGGGAAATGAGCTTTTCTAACAGTGGCATCACCTGCCTTCACAGGCCCTTGTCCTTCAGGGCCCTGGGAGCAGAGGCCTGCACTGACTACAGCTGTCTGGATGCAGGCCTGCCTGAACATGACCAAAGTGACTCTTTTCCTACACACTACACTTTTAAAAGATGAGTTTTAAAGCGGACTGTTAAAAGACACTAAAATAAACCGTAGGCCTTGGCTGAATTTAAGGTTGCTGTACCCTGCTCTTCCTTTAACAGAAGTGCCTTGTTTCCCTGGACAAGTTTCTGTGTGACTCACCATTTCCTTCAGCCTCACATTCATGAATGCACAAGGGTATTGAATATTTATCAGATTTTGGTCATTTTTTCCCTGAAAGATTTGCATTTAAATAAATAACAACAAAAGAGAGAGCTGAAAAGAGCCTTCCAGAACTCCCCCACATCACCTCTTTCAACTTTTGTACCATCATTGCAAGTCATTGTCTACCAAATCTTCCCAGGCAGACAGAGAATATATTACTGTTGCAAAAGCCAAGATGCAGTTTAGGAACAATAACTGTGTGCTATGACATGAGTTTACAACATGCATATTGTTATGATACTTGTAGTTTTTTATTGCTGTTATTAAAACATCCACAGTATTTGCTTAGTCCTTCATTAAAGCTAATGTTGAATTTGCTGTTTATAACTCTTTTGTTAGTTGATTTCTTTTCCTGGAAGATGCTCTACTGGAAAATGTGAATTTATCTTCCTTTAGTTCATTTAAAATTAGCTTCCTCAGCATAATCTTTTTCTATCCTCTCCCTGGGTGATAGCCACTCTTCACACAAGAGAGTCTTCTGGCAGCATTCCCTCCTCTTTTTGGTGCAAATGCCACCAGTGAGGACCTACCACTCTTTTTGGTGCCAACAGAACCGAGATGTTTGTGCTGGACTGGCTCCAACAAGGGTGAAAATCAGAGCTTCTGCATGTTCCTGCAGGCAGCAAGGAAGAAGCACCAAGATCTCGCCTGCCTACTCTTTGCATAGGCTTCCCCTTTCCCACAGGCACCCCTGCAGCACCAAACATCCACGGGGCACAGAAAAAGCTCAAGACCAGAACTGTGGAGACTTGTGCTGCCAAAGGAAATGGCTGCTCAGGACACACACACAGCTGTGGGGAAAGGTTCTGAATCCGTTTTCCCCTCATCCCCCACACAGAGAAAGGGAGATGGAAGTGAAGGGGGAAAATATTATTAAATAGAAAAAAGAGCAACTTGGAGAGCTTGAAGCTGCTTCTGAGGGCCTGCAGAACAGAGCCAACCTCTGCTAAACATCCCCTAACCTCAGAGCAACAACTGAGCTCATCCTCCTGTCCCCAGCACTACCCAAACTCCACAGAGAAAGGCACAGGAGCAACCCGAGCTCCCTTCTCCCCTCCCTGTGTCTCTCCTGAGGAAACCTGCACCAGGAAAAAGGCAGCACCAGAAGATGAACCAGAGGCCTTTGGGGGTGCCACGCCTCATATTAAGTCACACATGTAAACAGATGGTTTCAAGGGCAGATTTCTCTTTTGTAAGGAATTTTTTGGCCTCATTGTTACTGTGATGTGTTTCGAGTGTCAAGGACAGAGCAGCCATGACTCACAATGCCACAGCTGGGGTCGAGATATCTGTAGGGATCAGTGATCCCCTCCCTTGGTTTGCTGGTCGTTATACTGGTCCCTCTAACACTAAACTGCACTGCAAGAATATTAAATGTCTTTTCAGTGCTGCTCTTCCATGCTGGCAATTGCAGCAGTTACAGCATATTACAAAACCACAGAGAAAGGCTGGATCCTCCATTCCCAAGGGGCCACTGTGAGAAAGTTCAGCAACTTCCAGACCATCACACTGCAGCCATTCAGGTGGCGAGTGCCAGTGCCGAGAGTTTTCGCTTTATACGTTTCCTAGAATTAATCTGTGCCTTTATAAACTCAGAGTAATTTCCTGTCCTGAGGAATAGTGTCTTCTCATTCAAAATCCTCTTTAACGATCACGCCTACCCCATTCCACTGAGACTGTTCCCAGGGAAGGGACTCTAATCTATTTAGCTTCACGGAGGGTTTCTCTCTGACACGTGCTCTCCTAATAGACCATTTATCAGGATGAAGGGTGATCCCCAGAGAGCACAGACAGCAGGACTGGCCTAGCCTGAGTGACAATCTGTCCAGCAGAGATTGACTTTAATGAAGCACAGAATAAACAGGAAGATTAAGAGAGTGCAAAAATCAGTGACAAGTTTTGAGTCCACCTGGGCAGCTTACTGTGCAGCACAGATCTGTCATTGAGTTATAAATGTTATATATCTGGTTGCTAAGGATCAACTATAGCTCACAAATCCTGCACACATTACAAGAGAGCTTTCCCCTTGATTCTCACCCTTGAGAGAGGGTACCTGCTTTAAACCCAGAAACACAAGTAGAGGGTGGGCTACACTCTGCTGGTTGTCTGGTCTGACTCCCTGCTCAGAGCTGGGCCAGTTTCCAGCATGTTTGCTCAGGGCTTTTCCAAGTAATTCATTTTCAGTTGACAACCTTTTGTAAATACTCATCACAGAGTTTCTTCCTCTGCAACAGAAATGTAGTGACAGTGTGGCTACATTATATGGGACCCATCTTAGCCAAGTTCTGTAGACTCTCCCAAAGAGAGCAGCACCTGTAGCATCTCCCAAAGTCCTGTTGCTGCCGCCAATGGATAGAAGGCAGGTGTGGCTGCCAATCAGAAACATCTACCTCAGGGTGAGATCTTGTCAGCAGCTCTCTGCGCTGGCTGCTAATGCAAAAAGATCAGCTCAGACACAGATGTCTTTGGACAATGACTTTTACCCACAAGCATCAGGCACGTAGCCCTGAGGTACAGCCAAGGCTCATTCTTCATTGTGACAAGTGCAACTCCTGCTCCAGACATCTCTCCATCTTCATACTCATTTCTTTGTATCTGGACTCAAGAGAGAAACTCATAGAAGGAGGCTGAGGCTATGAATGGAGAGAAGTCTTTCACCCAGTGATAATGAGCCTCAAATGTGGAAAGGATCCTTGCAACACCTCATAGCTAGAAAAGCCTGATTACAGCTACTACCAGCAAGTAAGACTCATGTTAGTTAAATCCTCTTCCCCTTGGATGATCTGCTGAATGTAAAGACACCACTTTGGTAAAGCAAAAAAACCAATCATTCTTTCTGCAGAATCTAGCATTGAAGAGAACAAAGAATACTGGCAAGATACTACATGCCAAAAAAAATGAATTGGAGTTTTAGCTCTAGGTTCCAGAGCAGAATTAAGTCAGTATTAACTGCTTTCAAACAGTTGCTCATGAGGGTCAGACAAGCCACCACAACAAAGAGCAGAGGTTTCCAAACAGAATAATACACACTCTTGCTACCAAATCTCAGGAGCACCTGTAGTTTTTGACACAAAATGGCTATGTAAAACCAGCTTTATAGATGCAGTTCTGGAGCTCACACTGTCCAGTTTATTTCCCTGTAAAAATCCTAGTTTTTCTGCCTCAGCATTCCCATGACATCCAACCCAGCAGCCAATGGCTGCTCCACTGGACAGACTTCTGTGTGTGTTTGTTTTCTTTAAAGTACCACACATTTCTGCCAGCACAAGATATGGATGTGAAAACAAGGAAAAAGAAGAAGCGTAAGGTTGGATGTTCCAGGATCCCAAGCAGCCCGTGCTGCAATTGTACACAGCCAACAGATGATGGCACCAAAATTCAGTCTGTTCACAAACGCTGCTCAGTAACTGACAGAGTGCTTGGACAAATAAATCAAACAACGTACTGAAACTGAGCTCATTTAACGTGTATAAAACAGATATAACTAAGCAGAGGCTAGAATTCACCTTCTACAGTTAACCATCACCTTTCCCCTGCTCCCTCTTCCCCCACGTCTCAACAAAGGTTTTGCCTTTCGAAGTGTGCAGAGTCAGACTTTGCCTTCTGAGGGATGCTGTGGGCAGACATTCGCGTTCCTGCAGCCCTCCTGCTCTCAGCCTTTGCTAATCCCGTGCTATATCCAGCAGTAAGCACGCTCTTAAAGCCCAGGCTAAATACAGGATCAGGTGCACAAGCAACAACGTGAAGCTCAAGAATGCACTTCCAAATGCAGGAATAATTTGGCTGTTGGAAGCCACAAATGTGCTACCCCATCACTGATATCTCCATGAGTTCCTTCAATCTTTCTCAATTGCTCTGGTTTAAACACTGTCAGTTTTGGCTAGCACTTGAAAAACCATCTGCTATATAAATATTCATAAATTAATTTATGAGATATATAATCTCCTTTCACTGCTCCTCAGGTAAACAGCTTTAAAGAAGCAGGAGCAGTACAGTTTTAAAGGAGCTGTATACATGATTCAAGATTCGGTAACCTGATTAGTAATAGTATTTCTAATGCTGATTATACCTTAGAGCAGGAAGGAGGAAAGTGTTAAATAATTAAAACAAAGTACAACAAACACTTAGGTGGTTAACAATTTACTGAGTTTAGTTACTGCAGAGGTTTAATGGAAGCTAGGTCGTTTAATCTATGAAAAGTGTTTTCTGTTTGCCATATGTTACAGAGCCATCATTAAAACTGTAATTTCTTACGGAAATGAGCCTCAAAAATATTGCATCCCAGCATCCAGTCCTGGAACCAATGGTCAGGTCAGCATTTTGTTCCTGTATTAAGCTCTGACATGCCTCAAGCAAGACAAAAAGGTCCATTAATTCCGAAGGGCCCAAACCCCAACAGCTCCATTTGTCAGAAGTATAATTAGCAGGTTGAATTCTACAGTCCAGAATAAAGCCAATGGCTAAACAATTCTAGAGGGTAGAACTCATTGGTATTTCACAACAGGTATTTAAACCTAAAAAATACTACAAAATCTAATTATGGAATATAAAGAGCAAACCTTTTTTGACACCTAACACATTCATATGTTCCTGTTGCCAAAATGACTGCACTGAAGTTTGAAAGCTTAAAACTTCATCTTCTGTGTTCACAGATCACCGTGAAAGCAATTTCTATAACCTGTCCATTTATTCCTTCAAGCTCGTTCATTTACTGATAGGACCATCACTTTTGGACAGGCAGTAATGAAGGTATCAGTAGCTGGTTTATCTTGCTTTGTACATTTTATATACCTTTCCTCATTAAAGAATATTTTGACACATTGTAACAGGACAACATTATTCTTTATGGCTGACACACAGGTAGCATCTTTATACTAGTGTGTGCCTGCTAAAAGAGAGCAAACGTTTTTATTATTAGAAACTGGGCACTCTCTGCTTTTAAGGTATGTCAGGAAAAGGCTTTAGAGGAGACATCAGAATCTGGCTATTCAAATATGCAAAAATGATTGAGTTTTACACCATCAAAAATAATAACAATATTTAAAACCTACCTTCATTCTTCATGCAAATCATGCTGTAGGGATTTTTTTTTTTGTAACTCTGAAGTTATCTGTACTATTCTAAAGTAAATCTTCTGCTCTGACTGATGCTTCTCCCTGTATTTTGAGTATTACAGCTTGGTCACTTGGCTCAGGAAAAGTCTTGTAAATGCAAATGGGGTTAATTTTAGAAAGTTGCTTATTCTCCATATTTCAGACTTTGATCCAAAAAAATCCTTCCTTTCTCCAACCTTTTACTGCCAATTTCTTACAGGACTTTTTGTTAATTAGGTAAGAAAAAAGTATACCACATTTATACCAGGCATACTGGGTTGGATTTCTGCATACAGCTGCAGTAGAAGTGACAAACCACAATATGGGTTGGAATTAAAAGGCCAAGGTTGCACAGTTAACATAGCAGTGTGTAGTTCCAGGTTCTCTAAATAGCTAAAATAAAAAGTCAGGGCAGACTAGAAGGGCTTTGGTTCAGATGAATATTTTACATGTTTTCTTTGCAATACTGTTTTTTCTCACAAGACCATCGGATCGGTTACTAAATTACCAAAGTCTACCCCTATCCTTGTCAACATCTGAGTGATGGAATGCCACTTTATCCCAAAAAGCCAGCCTTGACTGATGAGAAAGCAGCCTGCAAGCCTCATATACTGGCTGTCAAAGCAAATACTATCATAGGATCATAGAACCGTTTGGGTCAGAAGGGACCTTATAGATAATCTACCCCCAAGCCCCTGCTGTGGGCAGGGACACCTTTCATTAGCCCAGGTTGCTCAAAGCTCCATCCACCCCGGCCTGTGGCAGTGGGAAGTTTTGTATGTATGGCCTGGACCGCTGAGCCGCCCTCCCTGAGCGGTACCAGGGAACTGCCTGCACTGGAGACAGACCAAGGCAGGTAAGACTGGTTCAATGGGCACCTCGGGCAGCAGGTTAAAACACCCATTAACACATCCCATTTACACAGAACTTACAGAACAAAGGCCCTAGAAATTAGTCATCCCTGAAGCAATACAATACCCAGGCAATATATGGCTAACCCCTCCAGGAAAACAACTCAGCAAAGCCATGATTCCAGCTCATATAAATCACAAGAAACGCACTGGAGGGGCAGGGGAGGGGCCTGTGACCGGGAGTAAAGCACCAGAAGCATAAATGAAATGAGTTTCTCCACTCCTAAAACATCCCTCGATGAGGGGATAGGGAAGTTAAAAATCCCACGAGTTTCAAGAGGCCACACCTTTCTGGCCACATAAAGAAAATGTTTTCTGTTTTAAAGAAAGGCATGAGGATTATAGTGCTGTATTTGTCTTTGGGCATCTTTTTATTCAGAACCAAAATACCAAGCTCTGTTCTTCTGGGACAAATGTATGTGTGTTCATGTATTTGTGTATTTTAGTAATTTATATAGAACTAATCCAGTGGTGTGATGAGAAATACACATTACATTTAAATGAGCAAAGGGAATAACAAAGAAAACAGACGAATCCCATTACAGGTGTCTGTGAGGAAGAGAATACTGATGTGAAGCTCCAGTCTGAGAATTTTAACAGCTGTCAACACTAAAACACCCCAGTGGGCATTAGAAGAGTAAAGCCTTTAACAATTCTTGCAGGTTACTGATGTTTGGCCTGTGCATCCACAGAGGGTTGAAATTAATGGAGCAAGGTTTAAACTCAGTCAGTGGTTTAGGATAATTTTGTGTTCTGGTAAAACTCGTCTTCATCATCCCAACTGAATGCCTGTCTTTTACTAAGAGAAACCCAGTAAATGCAGCATTTTTAACCTTCTGAGTGTTCAGACCAATAAATACGACTAGAGGACTAAAAGTACTGTCTCGCTCTTCAGCGCAAGCAAAGTTTCAGTTGTAAGCTATGGCAGCTTCGTGTTCATCTGCTTTAGTTACAGCACTAGAAGGGTGAGGTAGGTTCAATAATTGGGCAGACAATAATGTTCTGTGAACTTAATTTCTGTTAATTAAAAAAAAAAAAGCTGAGAGCCCCACTAAGAAATATTTGCCTTGTTTATAGAAATTCCCCCCACTGCGACGAAACATGTTGTCTTACCTTCACCCAAGTGCTCCTCAAAGTTCCAGAATTTTGGGCACAGAACTATGTGGCTTTCTGCAATGTTCAAACAGAAAATAAATATGACAGAATCCAAACTACGTTAGGATTTGGCTTCCAAGATTCAGAGATGCTTGGATTTTAACGCTTGGTTAACTTACTTCACCTGAAACTCTAGATGCGATCCTCAAAACTTCTGAAAATAATGGACAGTCCAGACTGGGAGTTTCCATCTGCTCTGGTAACAAAGAATTTTCTTTCTAGTCGCCTGGTAAAAAGGATTCTCATATTCTCTTCTTCCTTATATTGATGTATCCAGGTAATTTTAAATCAGTAAATAATTAAGGTTCTGCAAACCATTAGAACACTCACTTCAGCACAAAATGACCTCCTCTTATGCTCACTTGCCCTTAAAATTATAGAAATTTAAATAATAAAAAAAGATTTTTAAAAGAGAAGATGTTACTGTGTTTGTAAGAGAAGGAAGGAGCAGCTTTAGCTTTGCATGCCAAAGGTGATAAACTGCTCTGCTGGTAAAGTCAAGCCTGTTAATTGTTATTTGGAAGGTTATTCACAACAACTGAAAAACCAGAGAATGTCCAAAACACACATCTAGAACCAGGTTAAGAAACTGAGCAGTTACACCATACAAATGAAAAGTAGTTTGAATACACACACAAAACCCCCACATTTGAATCCAGAAATATCAGTGTTGTAAACTAGTATTCAAAATTCAGCATTTTTAAAATATCAGAGAACTTTTGTGAAATAACACGTCCTTCCAATTGTCAACCATCTAAGTGAGCAAGAAAGATTGGGTCCAAGAGAGACTCCTTTCCTAGAGACTGCCACCTTTTGCAATGAAATCTAAACTAGGGTTAAAAGCAGTTTTTTAACGAACTACAAAGCAACACAATCATATTTGGCTAAGCCTGCAGACCTCCAGGGATTATTAACCTGCTGCTGGAGAAAGAAGGCAGTTACAAGCATATTTGAAAGAGAAAGGGCCTGGCTGTAATTAGAGAATAAGTGTGCATTAAAAGCTTTTAAAATTTAATTTGGATGCCAAATTACATCTTATTTCTCTTTCCTTAACAAACATCAACAAAAACCTTACGACCTAAAATAAGCTTCTTTAAAATTTAGCACAGCAGCTATTACTCAGCAGCTATACTGTATTATCACCCTGAAAAATACCACCCAGTGATGTCTTGTACTTGTCCTACAAATTTATGACACAATCCCTACCCCAAAGAGTTTGTAGTTTCGATGTCATAAAGTCTAATTATAGTGTGAGCATAAAACAGAAACCCTCCTACAAGAGGCAGAAATCCGAGAAATCAAGATAATTACAGCCCTAGCTCATCCTGATTTTTGAGGCTATTTTTAGAACAGTATAGGCTGATATGCTCTGTGCTTTTTTATATTTGCATTAAGTCCTCTGTGATTCCTCCTCTGAAATGTGTGCATATGCTGAGTCCATGTGAGATGCTACCACTGGCGCTTGTCATAAGAATTAAATCCCTCTCAAGCTTGTTTACAGCTCAGCACTTGTCATACTGCTCCCCTGAGCTTCACGGCTGGTTGGGTTTTTTTCTTTCTCTTTGGCTTTGTGAAAGATTTAATTTCTTTTTTGTTTATGTGTGTACTTACACTTGCAGGTGCAGAAGAGGAAAAAAAAAAAAATCGCTGTACCCAGATGTTTTGAAGCTGCAGTTGCATACATACAGCTGAAATTAGGGAGAAAAACTGCAGCACATAAACCCAACTCCCTCTCATGCAACATTCTATAGCATATTTAATAAACCTATCATGTTCCATTGACAAGAAGATTCTTGAAATCAGTTACAGGAAGACCAGAATATTTTACAAGTTCTTGGCTCTGCCCTTTTGCAAAGAGCCTTTTAAAGTCTGAAGGTGGTCCAATTACTCTTATTTTCAGTTTTGCTAATATCTTCTTGTAGTGGTTACAGACTCAATCACCAATACAGCTACTGCACACCAAGCTGTTCTAGCTCATTACTGAGGTAGTTGAAGCTCAGAGAGTTTTATCCACGTTTTCACCCATAATTTGAAAATTATACTGTATTGTTAAAAAAACCCTGAACAACAAAAAAACCCCAAACAACTCTCTTGCTTTTGTAGTAATAGGAGGAATCATTGTCAGGATTGCCTGTAGGGACTCCAGCTCTAATCTCTCGTATCACATCCAGTTAAGCCTGTCTCCATTTCACAACTGTGGCTGGTTAACCCTGCAAGTCATTTACCCCAGCACAACCTGGAACAGTCCATAAAAGGGTTGAAAATACTACTGAGCTCTGGTTTCACTGGCAACTGCTGCAGCCATCCATCTACACACCGAGTAATGCCTTGTGTGCTTCACCTCAACAGCAGGTGCAGGCAGAGCCCTTCCCCAGTACCAGAAGGGCTTTTCAAGGCTTTGTTGCAGGTCAGCAGGTGCAGGGAGAACCTTTCCTAAGATATGTACACATTCCCGGTCAATTCAGTTTATTCACACAACTGCTGTGGAACAAAAGGATTCTTCTGTGAACTTCCTTTGGTCAACCTTTACCTTTTAACTTCTCTAGTCATGCACAGTTTGCAACACAAAACTTGCTGATGATGGGAATAACGAAAATACAAGCATCTGATGCAGAACCCACTGGAATTTTAAAGGACATTCTTGTGAAACCTAAACAGATGAATCTGCTTTTTTTTTAGCTGTTTTCAGCTTCAGTAACTTCCTCCAGAGCTTCCACTGGGCCCTGTGTGGAGGAGTCTGATCAATGGCTCTGCGACATGACCTCTACAATCACAGAGTTCTGTCTACTGCCAAAAAGACATTTTTAAAATTTTTATAACCATGTATTTGTTGGTTTTCCCTCAACTTCCAGCAAGCATAAAGGTTTCCTGCTCTCTGCATGTTCTTTCCAGCAGAGAAATAAAAGACAAGAGACCCAAATGGCTAATACAGGTGAGGTGCAGAAAGTGCTTTTAACCTCCCCTGAGCCAGATATGGCAATGATATGTATGATACACATTTTTCTCGAAGGACAGGAACTATAGCTCGAGTTTGGACCAAGTGAACTTCATCAATTATTGATCTTTGCCTAATTGGTGTACAGTGTACTCACGAATATCAGTTTACACTCAGGCCAAACCTTTGTGCTGTGAAGTGACTGATAACAGCGTGGTCAGATGCTGCACAGAATCTCATGTTCCTTGACAGAGATGTCTGCTCTCATTAACCAAACTCTCATTAACTAAGAAGTTAAAAGTAGAAGCATTTTGCCTGTACATGTTCTATATTCCACTCACAGCAAAGTTCCCATTTGCTGCTGCTTCTTATTGATCTTTTATTGCAAGGAGGCATCTTGACAATCCAATGACACACTTTGTTTGCTGCTTTGTATTTTCTCTGGAGAGTCTGTTCAGAATTCCTAACAGCTTCAGCATCACCTAGAAGGAAGAGGTTTTTTCCTGTTGTTGAAGGGAATCATTTCAGGGTGGATCTATTTTACTCACTATAATTAAGGATAAGCAAGAGACTGACCTTTAAAACATTTTTCCTGGTTCCCTCTCCCTGTTCTCTGTATATTTTTGTTACCCTGCACAAAAGATGTGTGACCAAGAAATTCTCATAAAAGTGCAAGTGGATTATAAGCTCTATCAAACAATACATTTTATTTTGATGGAAAGAACCAACACATTTGTAAGGACTCTGTAAGCACATTAAATAAAGAACATATTATTATAATCCACAAACTGTGTGACAACAGATATACTTCTTTATTGCCAGAATACACATGGCAATTAAGAGGCAATAATATGATAAAAGCTTCCAAGATACCACTGCTAAATAGCAGTTTCCTGGTGCAGCTAAATCACTCTGTGACAGTTTGAAGTAAGGAAAAGAGGTCCAGTTTCATGCAGAGTTTTTTTTTTTTTTAAAAATTTAATTTTAGCAATGAATAAACTTTCCCAGATATCATCGTGTCTATGAATCAACTGTGCTAGAAGGGCCAGCTTTATCCTGGTGGAAGTGCACAAGCAGAGCAACAGTTTTGAGAGGCACAGCTGTCCTGGACAGGAAAGTGCTTCCCAGAACCCTCAGGGAGCACTGCTTCCTGAGTGCACATCTCACCTGTTTTTATGGAGAGTGCAGATGAAATCCCATTTCCCTCCACTGAGTAGCTCACCTAGTCAGAAGCGTGCTTGGATTAGCAAGATGCTCTAATTCAAGTGTAATGGCAATTTTAGAACAATCTGTTTAGACAACTTTATGCTCAAAATAGCTTAAGGATTGTTACTGAACTCTACCCATTTTTAACATGATAAAAACAAGCCCCTTTGTTCTTCATTCCTCTGTTCATGTACATCAGGGGAAACAAAACTAAGTTACATTTTCCTTGTAGTTGCACAAACAACTCTGTGTGTGTGAGTACAAGGAAAAGTAACAGGAATGCAGGAACAGTCCAGTGTAGTTCAGGCTCCACCTGACTTCCTACACTGCCACCACTTACCTATACAATTCAGGGGGGTTTAGATTTTCCTTTGAAGCTGAATTCTTCCTAATTACACACAGTACTGGGATTCATTTTACTCCCTCCATTCTGTCCCAAGTTTACTGAGCAATAAGGGTTCATATATTAATAATTACAAATTTAAGTGAGCAATGAACACCTTCCTGGGTAGCAGACTAGTTTTCTACTTTCTAAAATCCTAAGCAGTAACATTTGAACTTTTAGAATTCATACAGAAAATCAGTCTGCTGTAATTGCAATAGGGCAAAAGTCCTTATTGTGATGTGGCTGCTTGGATGAACCAAGTACATTCAATTTGCACAGATCTAAAAGCAAACATCACATGCATGTGAATTATAAAAGTTGTATTTTAACATTTAAGCCTTTACACTGAAGGATGCACAGGTCATACTAAAAAAAAAAAAAGGCTTTTCCCTTCAGTGGCAGGAGTTAATTGAAATATATACAACCAGTAACATCTCTGGAGATCCAGCCATAGTAAGCAGTTTCCAAAGGAACTGATCCAATCCCTTCATTACTTGCAGCTGTTTGGTTTACAGAAAGCTCACAGTGTTTACTCCCCTTATGGAAATGTTTTCCACCCCCGGCAAAGTAGGAATTTGTTTACAATTCCCTATAGGCTATTCCCAAAGTTGTATTTCTGAGGCTGTGGTTTCCCATTCAGCAGCAACTGAACGGCCTGAGCCGGCCATGCTGTTCTCTGCTGCTGCCACTGGGGTTTTTTCAGCCTGAGAGCTCCGGGATTTAGCTCAGCATCTATCTGCAAACACTACTTTGAGCTCTGCTGTGTTCCATTAATTCCCCAGCTGGAGAAAAAAGGCAGACTGAAGAAGTGAAGAGCACAAGACTATCTAGTGAAGAAACCAGGAGGTTGTAAAACCCTGCAGGACAGGCAAAGAAATCACTATGAAAAGGCAAGGATGAACCTGAAGACATGATTCCAAGATTCTGACTTGATGTTTTAGTTTTATTTAGGTAGTTATTTCTAATATTATTTTTAATATCCATCAAAAGTTTGAAATTTAGCTTGCAGGCTCATCTGTCAAGCATCTCTTACCTTCTGATTAAAACCTCGATACTGTTACTACATCCTTGCTAGTATTTTCAGTGTGCTAAGGGAAACAAAGCTTCCTCCCCTCCCTTTGCAGTTATCTTTTCTCAGTTTTATTCAGTGGTGTGAGAGTTCTGGACAGAGCAGATTATTATACATTCCCACCCAAAAGTAACTGCCATTACTTTTGCTAGGAAAACTTCAGTATATTTACTGTACTTTTAATACAGCTTGTGCTTTCATTTCCTTTCACATCAACACTGCCTTCCAAGGAACCCAGAGGACAATAGATTTCTTTTATCAAATAAAAATAAATTTTGTGATATTAAAAACTATGTTCTGCTTTAATAAGTTTGCCTTAGTAACTTAAATCAATATTCAGTAACAAGCAGGTCCACAAACAATAGAAATTCCGTGCATTCAAGCTTCTTTTATAATTAATTTGAAGAAACTTCACAGTTTATCCTAAAGAAAAGCCAAGTCATTATCAGCCTTAAAGCAGAAGGTGACACAGCCTGCCTTGATGCCCTTCTGTGTGGTACTTACTGGCCTGTGAGCTCAGAGAGAGGTCACTGAAGTGACAACCATCGTTTCAAGGATGTTTATGTGGAACTGTGTCAGAAGAACTGACAGAACTTCACTGCTTAGCAAAGATTGATAAACCACCACCACTCACTAAGGCACACCTTACTATCCTAACAAAGCCAACATACATGCCACACGTGAAGAGATTCTCCCTGGTTCCATCAAGAAAGATCACAGGCACTCCTGTCTCCTCTGTGATAAGTGGCCTTTCTATGGTCTCAGGAGGGCATCCAGTATCTGTTATCTGGGAAAGAAAATAGAGTGCAAAGTCACACAAATAACAAAAATGCTTCCCTAGCATAAACATCCTGCCTCGGGCTCCTTTTGGGAATTCTGAGCTATATGGATATCTAAAGCTCTTGGCTAACTCTCATTAAAGTTGTGCCCAACTGTTCTGGTTCCTCAAGTTGCAATTTTAGGAATCAGTCAAAAAGCCTCTTGTATCAGACAGAGCAGGATTACAAAACTACCTTGAATCTTGCACGTTACTATTCATGATTAAAGCTTGGAATTACTTTTGATTCTCCTCTGTAGGAGTGTCTTCAGGTTTTTCTTCATTAGCCAACAGCTTAAAAGCTGATTATACACCAGCCATCATGAGTCAGAGGTATTCCAAGATACAACAGATTGTGACAGGGCAAAGAAGCCACTTAAATGATATCTAACAAATACACTGAATTTCATTAAACACGCTGGGAAATGGCATCACGTGCCATCAACTTGCTCAAAGAAGTAGTGAGGATTAAGTACAAGGATACAAATCTCATCTGAAAAACTGAGAAACCAGCACACAAAATTCAATACTCATTTCAAGCAGCAAACAGCCAGGTTATTCAAACATACACAGTTTAAAAATTACTGCGTATTCAGCTTCTACTTCCACAGCATTAAAAGAGAAGAAAAAAAGGATTTTGATTTGTTGGTACAATATCATGACAGGATCAGAATGAAAAAGTCACACGTGACTTTCCTTTAGTAAAAAGTATTCTTAATTACACTATTTATGAGCAAAACATATGAAAGTTACATTTTTGAGGCTTCCACATGGTCAGTATGAGACAACTTCCTTGATAAAGAAACCACTGTATGCTATCCCATACACCAAGATTTTTGGAGAAAACAGCTCTTTAGAATTAAATGCCTAACACTGAGAATTTAGTGAGCCAAAATATGAAATGCAGTTTATTTACAGTAGATTCATAAGGAACCTACAAATGTTGCTTAAAAATCCCTTAAAAATGGAGACCTGGTTGCTGACAAGTTACCATTGCTGATGAACGTGGACTTCATCTTATTTGGCATTGTCTTACAGCCCACACATGTCATCTGAGCATTTTGTTTTCTTAACAGGAGATAAATTTGCCCAAACTTAAGTGCAGATACAGACAGAAAATCACAGTTATTCTTGTGGTCGTCAGAAGAACTTCAGCCACTCTGACATAATGATTTGAGCACTAAAGAAAACCTCAACACACCCAGCAGATTTTTACATCCATAAACACGTCAGCTTTACAGCACCTCGCAGGCACAACAAATGCATTCACCCCCCTCAAATTAAGCATTTCACAGCTAAACATTTTCAATTTTTTTTTTTTTTTCCTAATCTCAGGTGCAAAAAAGGAAACATCAACTTCACAAGGTTAATTTGGGTCAATGAAATGACTGAACACAAAATTTTAATTAGTTGTCTTAGAGCTGGAACAGTGATCCAAAACACAAAGGAACACAGCAAACAACTTTTGCATAGTGTCTGTAAACTAACAGGAAATATCAGTCAACACACCTTCCCTTTCACCACTGAATTAATGGGGAAAAATTAGAGCCAGAATTATGCATGAAAATGTAATGTTCATAAGAGACAACATGCTGGGCTTCCTCGAAGAACTATGAGCCGTCCTTCTGAACTACATTGAACCTGGAGCAAATGTTCTATTAAAAGCAAAAATCATTCAAAGTAATCATAAAACATACTTACCGGGGTTTGTTTTATTAGGGGCATATTAAGCACGCATCAAAAAAATACAGGATGCAACTAGACAAAGTAAGTTCACAAGCCTGAAAAATCAACCCTAACAAAAACGGAGAGAACAACCAGGTATAAAACTTCCCCTACACCACAATTTCTCAGCAGTCTGTAACAAAATTGCTGTGACAGCCTGTGGCCACAGTCTTTGGTGGAGTACCAGTATATCCTACAACATAAAAAAAAGTATCTGCTTTCTACATGCCAGCATATAAATCACAATGCTTAATGCCTGCAGAAAACCTCTAAGATCTTTTATTTACCGTTTTGCAGAATATGTTAGTCAAAATTCTTTACCCTGACCTTCAGTTTCTGATTCCTTCAAGCAGCAAAGCAGCACGGAAATGAGATTTAACATATTGCCCAGGGTTCCTGTCTCTCTCCCCCAGGAAAAGAAAAGTGGACATAGTTTTGTTACAAAAACTTGTTTAAAATACATGGAATTCACTATGTGCTACAATTGGATTTTTTTTTCTGCGTTTACTCATCCATTCTGTTTAAGACAATCTGAACCACAGGTCAGCCAAAGTTTCTCTCCCCAACTGTATTGGAGGAAGATCCAAGTGACTGAACACGCACTGACCAAGAGCTAATAATGACAGTTTTCCATTAAATGTCAATAATGTAGACAGCACACACACGGCACATGAATTCCTTAAAAAAAAGCAAATATAAACAACTGCAGTGATTATTCAAGCAAATATGATAAAACTCCTGAGATGAGAGGAAAGGGTGACTCTACTAAGGACACCAAGAATTAACTTAAGTGACTGTTTTTTGGTAAGGCAAGGAAAACTGGAGGTGAACTGCCTTTCTAAGTCCAGAAAGAGAGATGGCACAGAACTACTGATGACTGGATGGAAAAACAACTTTTAAATGACTCAGAAACAACAAACTGAATCATGTGCAATATGCTCAATTAACTCCAAATGCTTTCAGGGTAACTTGATCCTCCAGAGTGGCTACAGCCAAAAGTATCAATTCAACTTATCTCTGGGAAAGCTCCCAAATAACATGACAGAAATTCATCTTTATACTTATGCAGTGTCCTACAGCATCTAGGCAGCAGATCTTCATATAGGAAAAGCAGTCAGAAATTTTAGTTTTTCTCCTTCACACCATGCCAGTGTTCTCAGGATATACCTTCCTTGCTTGCTTAAAGCTGATGCACCCACTAGAACCACCTAGTTCTCTTTCACCTCTTCCTTCACAAGGACCAGTGGACATCTGAGTGGTTTGTACCTACCATTACCTTTTCCACAAGCATTCTCAGCGTGGTTTGACACAATGATTTACGTATTAAGTAACTGAGATGATATGGATGTACTTGCCCCAAATATGCAGATTTTTAGATCTGAGTTTTATTTCCATCTTTTCGCAGCAGCACGTGGCCAAATCCTTCCCAATTCTTACTATTAAAATGGTAAATGTTTTAAAAATGTAATGGCATAATAAAAGACGAATGTGAGGAATTTACTAGCAAGTACTGTACAACTGGTTCCAGTTGAACCCAATCTTTTCCAAAACATAAATGAGAGCATTATTCAGAATAGATAATCTGCATGGAAGATCATCAATCAGATTCAAAACACTACAGAGATTTCCTTGGGTTTAAGCACAGATGCATTCAGGAACTCGCCTGGTAACAAACACATCCAGGTCTGTAGCTGAGCGAGTGCTTTAAACTGCACAAAATAAAGCACCACAGTGACCAATCTTCCACGTGTAACAGCATGAAGACATCAGGCTGGTTCATCTAACTATTACTTAACAATTTCGGCAAGATCTTTAAAGAACAAAAGAATAACACAACTTATTGCTCTCAGCCCTTTCACCTATCTTGGTATTTGAAGTTCCTGAAGCGGCAGATCTCGAAGAGCTGTGACTACATAAACTGCTCCACTTCTCATTAGTTCTTCTGTACCTGCATGGATGAAAATTAAGATGCAATTCAAGATTTAAATCACAGGACTCCTCAGAGACTGAAGCAACTTCGAGATGTTGAGACTTATCTTATTTAGAGGCTCCAACAATGGATGGTCTCTAAATGTTAGTTTAGCTGCAGAGCCCGGTTAACTCAGGACAGAGTTGACTTCAGCTGCAGGCAGATGGGCCTGAAAATATCTGGGTAGTCTGGAAAGGTTAACACATCATACCACAGTACACAGGTACAAAAAGATGTTTATGCAAAGGCACTTACTCATTTAATTCTATATAAACAAAACAAAAACCAACAAAAAACCCCAACCAAACATATGTCTCAAATTCACAATATTGAAGTCACATATTTTTTGGGAACTGCCAAATCTTAAAAATTAAAATCTTTAATTAAAATTAATTAATTAAAATTAAATCTTTTTTTTTAAAACGGGAGGAGACTATGGCCCAAGTTTCAAGCTGAGCATAAAATTATGCACCAAGACAAAGTTTTGTTCCAAATATTTACTCAAAAAGTAATAATTTACAGCAGTGCTTTAACAGCTGTCCAAAACATTTAGCATCCATAGAAACAAAACTGTAAGTCCAAAGCACATTCTGAATGTTTCCAATGGAGCAACGAAATCCTAAGAGCAAGCTACCCTTAATCATATGCATTTCTATACCTGCTAACTAGAAGACAAAAACAATAATACCCAAAACCAAAGGAGAAAAAAACCAAAAGATCTCAAAAAACCCAAAACCAGCAGCCAAATTTCTGTACATAACTTAGACTACAAAAAGTCCTGAAATTGAACTGTACAATTCTACCTTTTATGCCCTTGTGTCCTATTTGTAAGTTAGCCAGTAGCAGCTGTAAAATGGCAAAACACACACTAGGTGGTGTTTCCAGTTTGGGGGTTTCCTTGTTTTTGCTTAATACCATTTTTACATTAAAACCATACTTTGGTGTGACTTACAGACCATTCCTATGTGTCTATGGCTAAGAATCATAAAACCAATGGTAAAAGTCTAAGAGCTACAGTACTTTCAGCATTATGTTCTACTTTATACAACTATGTTCAGTATTTCTGCACAGCCTGCACAGTGAAAACCCCACAAATATATATTTTTATTGTAATAATTCCACTTTCACTGAAAGTTTATTAAGGTAAGCTTACAGCCTGGCAGGATTATACCTGTACAGAGGTGCACAGATTCATATAATTCCGTTTACATGCTTTTACAGACAGGAATGTAACACCAAGTCCCAAGGATTATGTTTACCCAAACTATCAGTAGACCAACAGCCCTGATTACAAGTGTGCTCCACTTCAGCATCAGAAGTAAGTTCATACTTAGTTCTACTGTTCAATGATATTCACACTGAAGAATTTAAAAAAATACTTTCTGGGCGAACAAATCACCTTATCCTGGGCTAGTTAACTATAAAAAAATTAGAATTTATACCTCTTTTCAAATATCAATCTAATAATATATCACATCCAAGAGACAGGAAGGTATATTTGAACATGTTACCTTCTGTAAGTTCAGTTAATTCACACATACATGCTATCTCCATATGCAGAACTTCCCTTTGGTGTCTCTTTCTCTCCCCCCTCCCCCCCTTTTTTAATATTTAGCATCCATAAGCACACTCATCAGGAATGGTCCATGGTGTTCCTACCACTGCTCATAACAATATTTCATCTTGCTTCATGTTCATCTGTCTGGTTTGCAGTTGTCTCCATTCTGTTGGGATTGCTTTCCTTAGAGACCTCGTCTGCTTGTTCCGTGAGCTGTCCCGCTGTCTTTGATGAAGGTGTGACGTTACCTTTCTGAAGGATCTCAGTAGCTTCATGTTCTAGCACTTCTGATGGAGTCAAGGGCTCCAAATGAATACTGCCTTGTTCACTAATGTCAGAACTAACAGACTCAGGTTCATCTCTCTTCCTGAAGAACTGCTCAAAATTCACATCCTCACCCAAGGTCAGCTTTAGGTCCCTCACGTTCATCGCTGACAGGGTAGTTTCATCCAAGCTCCGGACTTTAGTCTGCTCATCCAAGAGAACGTCACCTGAACTTTGGCACCTTTTCAACTCACTTTCATCATGAATACCTTTTTGTTTCTCATCCAACTGTTTGTTATTATCATCTGAAGCACATGCTCTTTTCTCATGCAAAGACTTCTTTGAGCTGTTGCCAGGGAGTTCAAAACTAGGAACGTCTTCTGTATTTGACAGTGATGAGTCTTCTTCGTTCTTTTCAGCAGATGCAACTTTCTTAGTTGGATTTCTACTGCACTTTTTTGTTTCATCTGAAGAGTCATGCTCTTGTTTGCTGAAAAAAAACAAACCAAACCAAACCAAGTTACTTTTACAACAAACAAAAGGAAGGAGTACATGGTTGTACCCTGCAAAGTGACAGAAGAGTGGTATTAAAGATTCCCTGTTTGGCTGTGAGATATCCTTCAGTGGTGAAATCTTACTGCTCACTGAGGTAGTCATAAGAATATTTTCATCCTGTTACACTGATTTTTCACTCATAATAAGAAACTAATCAAAAGATAGGCCAACCTCTTCACCAAATTACAACCTATATTTGCTACTTTAGTCAAACAGAAACGTTTGGGTTTTTTTTTCATCCAGTGGACCAGGTAAAGAGTATATGACATTCCTGAATATACAAACAATTTATCAAAGTTCTTCTCTCCCAGACTTCTAGAAAAAAAAGTGGGAAAAAATCTATTATTTGAGGGAAAACTCAAGACTAAGTTCCAGCACAGAAGCCAATGCTAAGAAGCCCCCGTCAGCCAGGGCTGACATATCTGGTTGTGCCATAACTGTTCCTAATTACCTCATCTATTCCAGAGAAACACCTCAGCCATACACAGCCCTATAAATACTAGTTAAATATTGAGAACTGTTTTCATATGAAAATCCAGTCAAATCCTTATGAAACGGTGTATACACACGTGACCTTTAGCTACTATTTT
The DNA here is from genome assembly GCA_035584735.1 of Pseudotriccus pelzelni. Lineage (NCBI taxonomy): Eukaryota > Metazoa > Chordata > Aves > Passeriformes > Tyrannidae > Pseudotriccus > Pseudotriccus pelzelni. The sequence goes on from JAWMRA010000016.1 coordinate 14,001,800, forward strand.
TCAACAAGCAGCTTGAGGGTGACATGTAGTTGCAGAGCAAATGGGCACAGCATTGTGCTTTATCTGGGAAGGTTTGGACACAGATATGCAAAGAAAAAAGAAGTTTTAAATAAAGGGATGACTAATGCCTCATTATCACACAAAAAGAGCTGTGTTCCACACTGGAAATCCAGATGGATCACATATATGTGTACACACAAACACACAAGATTCACACCAAGAAACTCCTCCAAGCACAAATCTGCCCTTAGCATATAAAACAAATCGATCGCCATCTTCCTCACCTTCTAGTAACCAAAATCCCAGCTTCATCCAAACCCAGCCCTTTATTCTCACTCATTTTTAGCAAAACACAGAAAGGGATGGAGAAGTGGTGGGGAAGTGAAAAAGAAAAATACATCTACATATTCATTTCTTGTGCAGAAGACACCTTCCTGTGAGTCATTTATACCAATGGAATTCTACAGCAAGAAAGAAGAAACACTACAAACAAGTAACATTTATACACCTTCATACAGAGTAGTTAGTTGCAAAGTGTGTGCAAACACCCCTTCCTTCAGTCTGTGGCAAGTGTTTCTCCAGGTAACAAAATCTGTATTACAGCTCCACGTACATTATATATTTACACTGACAGTTCGGTGTGAAACAACACCGCGGTTTTGAGACACAGTCCTTGATTGTTCCCACACAACTGGTCTGATTTACAAACCAGTACCGGGGCGTGCAAATTACACTTCTTTTTGAGGAAAATGAACTGTGATCCAACGGTGCCCCAACTCCTGATGGAGCTGAGCCCTCAAGAGTCCAAACCAACAAGGGACGTCCCACACAGCTCTGAACACGTGCACAGCATGAGCCTTCTGTCCAGGGAACACCGCTGTGCTCTAAGAGAACACCTCTGAACACCAACATCACAGTGAAGATGCAGCACTCTCAGCTTGCAGCTCAGCTACTGGAGCACTGATTACCTGCCAATAGCAGCATAACTACCTTGGTGCAACAGCAGAGAAAAGGGTTTGAGGACTGACAATCTCTGGTGCTAAAGCTACAATACTCCAGAAATCTGTCTTAAAGTCCATAAGGCAATGTCAGACAACATTCTAATCAGAAAACACAGAACAGATTTATATACTGAAATTATTTTTGTCTATTTGAACACAAGGACAGGAGAAAGTAGTACAAAATATTCAATTATTGTGACTGTTTACTAATCCACAGTGTAAGGATAGAGATACCTTCTAATACCTGAAGCATTTAGTCTCAATTATTAAGCAATTTTTAAGTGAAAGCATAATTTCAAATTATTTGGCTCACACTGCATCTGAGAAAAGACATTACCTCCACCTTAGCTTCTTTCTGTCTAATGCAGATTTCAGCCTTTAACCTAGTGGATAATGAATTAAGATGCAATGTTTTAAAATACTGTATGGGTGAAATAGAGATAAGGATGGAGACACAGTTACAAAGCAATTTGGTAATCTGAACCAATTTTTGAAATTGATACTCATTCTCAGCTTAAATGCACTTCATTTGAGAATTCTAAAACTTTTTAGTGGATGTACAGAAGTTACAAGATAAACTTGTAACCTACTCCAGTTATCTTGCCTCATAAAACCCAGGAAGCAACAGTCTTCAGATGGTGAGCATTACTTTTATGCCAATGCTCACTACCTGAGGACTGATCTGCTCACCATAAAAGCCTTTAAAACCATGACTGAAGCATTTGAAATCTGAAATGCAAAATTAGGTGCATAAAGTCACCAGACAAAAGCATTCCACAGTACCAGCTCAGTCTTCTTTTACTTGTCTGCCCTAACCCCAACACCCAGAACACAGCTGCAGTTTGCTTTGGGACAGCTGTAAAACATCCCACCTGACCTCCAGTACTATTTGGAGGAGACACTTCCCACAAAACACCTTTACAGGCCCAGTACCTACAGCAGATGAGCCATAAATTATTTAAATTTATTGGCTTTTAAAGCCACATTAATTAAACGGCTTATCGCAACATCACTAAAATTGATTTTCTCTGTTTCTCTACGAAAATGTTATCGCAGAGATAGCAAGTATGTCTCCTACAAAACCTTGTTAAGTCATCAGTTCTAATAAAATCTAACCTTTCAAAGGTTTCTTATAAAAAAAAAAAAAAGAAAAACTAAACAACCCCCTCAAAATTGCTTATGCCTGTATCTTCTTTGTTGATGCTGCATTAAAGGCACATTTTATCTGCTGAAGTATGGTGCTGCCTTTGTTACACTTAAATAATGTTATTAATCATAAATTAAATTATTCACCACCTCAGCGAGTCTTAATAGTTGTCTACAGGGTACAAAATACTTGACATAAAAAAAAGGCATTTAAATTTTATGAAAACTGTACACTATATCAACTGCACCTATTTTCCTAAATCCAAGAAAGCAGTGCTAAACCAGACCTTCTAAAGAATTTTAGCACAGAGTTTCAGCACACCATGAGCACCTTCTTACACTAATGTTCTAGCAGCTGACCAACACCTTGAACTGCAGCATAGACAAGAATTTATAAATATTTTAATGATTACATCCTAATTTGCAACAACAGATGGGAAAAACAGTTACAAAAAAGAGGACTGTTTTAAAATAAGATTTCTATGACAGCACTGTAACAAAAGTAAGAAATTACCAGGGGAAATCAAACGAGAACACATTTTTTGGGTCAGGGACTTTCAATACTCTGAAGTACTTAATCACGAGTACCAACATCAGTTAAAGGCGAAGCAACACCAAACATTTAGCTTAGCTTTACTGCTTTAATGATTTCTAGGCAAGAATTTAAACATGCTGGAAACAGCATTTTGTCAAAAACAGTCACTCTTGAAAGAGCAGAACAATTTGGACACAAATAGATCAGATATTGTACATTCAAGGACAAAACCTTGGGATTCCCAATGCATATTCTCAACCTTAATTCTCTTTAGAGGTTCTAGAAAGCAGTTTCTTCTAATTTGCAGTTGGCAGAAGTTGCATGAATGGACATTAAACCACAGACAATTATCACCTTGTGATGGTCCCAACACTTTTATGATACAAGAAAATTTAAATCCCCTAGTTCTCAAACATCAGCAAAGGCAATGTACTTTATTACATCTGTAAAGCTACAGTGCTCCCAGAAAGAGCATTACAAAAATAAAGCAAAGATTTTGACCATCTCCAGGAAGTACAACCTGTTGGTCCAACAATTTTGAGCAATTCTGAAACCCTCTAGAACTCTCCAAAGGTTCTTTATTCTACATAAAAATAAATTTCTAGTTAATAACTAGGAAAAAATGCCCTTTAATTGTCAATACTTTAAAAAAACGTTGCCAAAATGTAGCAGCTGAACACAAAATTTCAGCTTGAGATACTCAATGGAACAGATTTAGCCATAGAACCAAAGAGGCTCAGAACAAAAGGTAAGAACAGTAATTTAGACACCTTGAAGTCTAAATTCAGTTTGATCTGAAACTATTTGATAGATGAGGATCAGTGAAAGGGGTCTGGTGTGAGTGACAAAAACTAGACTTTAAAATGCAGTTCAAGTACAGACAGGGGTATTCTCATTTCTGGAATTCAGTCTTATTGCTTGCCCTGTTACTTACATAATGAAATTGTACATATTTGCACACACACACAGAGCTCAAATCATGAGCAACTGTCTTCCTATCGATCTCTCATGCTTTCTTACAACCAAAAGTTTGCTGGATAAGCAGCACAAACTCAACTGGAATCTTTTGCCAAACATTCCTTTCTTATCCACCCCTAACCAAAAGTAACCTTCACTGGGATGACTGTAGCTTAAAGAATTTCTGGAAAACAACTTTTTGTTATTTAAGTGGCTCAAGGTACTTCCAGCCACTCAACTCAACCATACCCAGCATTATAAATATATGGAAGGGTCATTGGGTTTGGGTTTTTTGGGTGCTGGTTTTTTTTTTTGTTTTTTTTTTTTTTAAAGTCAATCCCACCTTTTAACAGAAATTCCCTATTTTGAAATAGGGAAGAGTTTATGATCCATGAAGCACAATTCTCCCCCAAGTATCTGAGTGTATGAGCATTTCCTGGAAAGGTACACCTGAATGCACAGTTAGAGAGAAGAAAAAGCTTATTCTATGCTAAGGTGTTTTACACTGTTGACAACTGAAGGAGAAAGGAAAGATGGTGACATTAATGTTACTTGATACTGTCTCCAGTTTCTCACCTGTAAAATGGGGTTAGCAATGAAGACAGTACACAATAACCTATCAGTATCATCAGCAGTGAAGCCTTGCTGCTCACAAAGCTCACAGTTACATTTAACAGAGTAACAGAACAAACATTTACTTTGTGGAAAAGGCTTCCCACAAAAACAGTTAAGGAGTAATTGGCTAATCCAGCAGTGACACTCAACATCCTAAAAATAACAGAAGAGAGACAGGTTAAAGTACAAACAAAGTCTTAATTCTCTGACCCTAAACTAAACTGGTTATACCACACACATTCACGCTCTGCCCCTGCAGATGTGGTCCAATGTGTTGCATTATTCATGTAGGTCGTTGGGACCATAGGAGAGGTTTAATACTCAGGCAGGTTTGACTTGCATGGTTTAGAAGTGGTTTTATGTTATGAGTTTTCCACATGAGCAACTTTTCCGAGATCCTCACGCAAATGGAAACAGGATGCCACAATGCCAACTGATTCTACAGAGCTGTCAAATCTGTACGTAGCTTGAAAGTGTTTTAAATGTGAGTCTGAAACTTAAATTTCTGTAGCAAAGCTGCAAAAGAACCACGGGATAATGTTCCAAATGACCATTCAAAAGACGTTTAATTCACGTAACTCCAAATCCAAGTGTCTATCTAGAGTCACTTCTGGGTAACTCTGACAGAATTTTTCTGAAAGCCACAAAACCCTTTTTTGTTGCTGCTAGAAACCTGAAAGTGAAAACACCACAGATTCAACTTCCTCTGAAATGCAACAACATGTTCACAATGAAAACACAAACCCACTATGCTTTTTTGAATGCTGCTGTGTCAAAACAGAAATAAGTCCTGCAAGAAAAACCTGCGGTAGGTAAGTGATGCTTGAAGCTGAACAGCAGCATTCAAGATGGAACACAGATTCTGTCAGAAGGAAAAAAGGTGGCAAAAGGAATGAGGCTTCACAGTACCGAGTAAACGTGCAGATGCTCAATCACAAAATATGCATAAGAGACAATGGATGGCAGGGTCCTTGCCATTATTAGCAAAACCACAGTGGCTGCAGAAGCTCACTGTCACCACAGCTGTGACTGTTTGAGTACTAAAAGTGAAGAGGACAAAAATACTGGTAACAATGAATTCATCTCAGAAAACCTGATTATGTAGAAAATGCTGCAAATCAAGAACAGCTTGCATTCACCAAAAACAACGTCTCATAACGAGGAGGTTATAATGGTGACTGATTTCAGAGCAAGGGTAGCTTTATCTCTTAGGTTGCTTGGAGGCTAGTAAATGAGAGATCCAGCCAAGACATGTCCACTGTAGGGGGGCTGAGTTTGGAGCAACGTTAGATGTTCATCATGGCAAAAGGAAAGCTCATCACATATCCAGACAACCTGCTGATGGATCGTCTTGCCACAGATAATCTAGAATTGAAGATGAAGTCATAAGCAGTGAAAACAAAAGCAGATGTCTCAGCAGCTTGAGTAGAGCATCCTTGAAGATGAGAGATGATACCAAAAGAACAAGGTGAGAATGAACTGGAACTGTAGCTGTTCCACCCTCAGAATCAAGGCTCAGTAAATGTATCTACTTCCATTACATGCTTTCTTCCTCCCACAGTATTTAGGAGCAAAAAGAAGCTACCAAAGAGCAAAGCAGCTAATAAATTCCTTTGTCCAAGATTTGGTTTATGTAGTTACATGCCACAGAAGTCATCCAAAGCATGTTTCGCCACTATACACCAAAAAGTCACTGGCAGACAAAAAGGCAACTTACTTGAATATTAAATTGATCAGGACTGGTATGTTTTAGTGAACACCCAAAAAGAATGACAAATCCCTTTAGTTTCAGAAGCTGGGATCAAGTTCAGAACAAAACGGGGTTTGATGTCAACCCATATACATCACCATTTACACACTACTCCAGCTTGGGATGATACCGATAGACTGGAGCAGGGAAGAAACACTGCAAATGAGCAGCCAAGAAACACTGCACCATGTAAGTGAAACTCCTGGTAAGCCTCTTTTCAAAGGAGTACAGCCCCCAAAAAGCTGCCAGTCAATGCTGCAAAGCAGAGAACATTATCACAGAAGGGCCTTTGCCAGACTACAATACTGGAAGAAAAGACCAGACCTGCTGTCTATAAGATGCAAGAAGAGAACACCACAGCCTCAATGAATGAAGGAAAACAAAAAGGTCTGGTCAGATCCTTGTTTGCTTACATACCAAAATAATCCCAAGCTGGACAGGGTTCAATTTTCTGGTCCACAATGATGTATCAGTGAGCCAAGGCAGTATAGGATACCTGCTCACTTTCAAATCCCCTGCAACAAAAATGTCTTCTGTCAGTTCATTTAAAAATATGTTCATGGTTGCGCAAAGCAGAGTTGAGCATTAGAAGAGTACTGGCATAGTTATCAAGCCTTATTCCCTCAGCACAAGGTGGGTCACCAAATAAACAAGGTGATCTTATGTAAAAATTTAAAAAGCATTTTCTGCTGGAACATGCCCGGTTAGATTATCTGTATTACTAATGGCAGGATTCTGGTCCAAAGAGAGTTCAGTAACAGAGCTCCTGGAACATGTCTGGTCATTAGCAATAAAGATGAGTTTTACAACACATACAGACCACCTGATATATAATAAAAGACACCAAAAGATACCATTTGAGAGTTGCAAGAGAAGATCCAAAAGCGTTCAAGATTGTAATTGTGAGTCATTGTTTCCAACGATGAAGTGATTCTGAAGAGCCCCATAACCAAGTCATACCTCACCGAATTACAGGTCAAAGAATAGGAAGAAACACAGATCACTGAGAAACTACACAGCAAAAGTTAGGAATCCTGCCTGCAAGTTCCTCTTCTTCCAAAGCAAACCTCAGAGCACTGTTAAGAACCATCCCACAAAAAGATGAAGGTTTTTGTAATGTACCCTGTACTGAAAATAATGAATTAAAAAATATGCCACAGAGGTACACTGATGCTCTTGGGTTTAGCAATGGTATATTCTTGTCCAAAGTATCAGAGAATTAGTACATTGAACAGGACAAGATTTACAGAAATTACCCAATTCTGTGAGCATGACAGTTTCAAAAAGCACCAGCACAGAGTTTATATCACTTCATGCAGCACCAGTAACTAATCTTATGTCAAGATCAGAGTTCACAAAAATAATGGCTATCTGCATCTGTCCTAATCTAACAGCTTGCAGAAACAAACCTGCATGTATTCTTGACTTTATTTCAAATCTTTTCAGTGCTCATCCATCTATTTCTGATACATACTGTATATCCAACATTCTTAAATATTTCCATACATCTCTGTAAGGTATTCAAGACAGAAAGATCCTTTTGAAGTACCACCAGCCTGCCACAGCCACCTTTCAACACATCCATAGCCTTTCCTTACATCTATTTCAGCAAGTATTAATTCCCAACACCTAATGCCATCTCCAAGTAGAAGAGCTAAAGTTTTCACAGGTATTATAGCTCTACACTTTGGAGTTTCATTGAAAGCTAAACTATCAAAGGACTTAAACTCTTACTAGCCACTTTAGGGAAACTAAGAATGTACGTAGTGATGAAATAATCTATTTGGGATATTTCCAATACTCAGTGAAAGCTGATTTATACTTAGAGGCCTAAGAACTTCTCTCTCTGTTGGAAGAGTTCTCAGCATGCACAAGACTATCTAAACCCCTTTTAGAATCCTGCCATAAGCTAGATGGACTCACTACGGGTTAAACCATTTTCTTCCATCTTTTAAAATGTCTTCCTTTGCAGTGGAATTGGCATTTTTATTTCTGTGTTCTGAAATGGGTTGAAGAAAACATGAATGCTCGATTTAAACTGACACAACTCAGAACTTTCAACTAAGGCATACGCAGACACAAACTACATTGTAAAGCCTCAGAAACTGTTCCAGAATAATCAGGGATGACTTGGCACATCTGATTTTTCCAAGGTTTAACACCCCCCCACCATAACACGATCCCTGCAACACTGCAGGTTCTTTTTCAAATCCTTAAAAACCCCTGATTAATTAATACTAATTTTTCTTTGAAAGTCAGAATTTAAAAAGTTAATACAAATCAGCACACTTTTGTCATATAAAAACAATAATTTTGAAAATAATTTCTAAATCTTTATAAAATATTAAGACTGAATTTGTCCTCCTTCAGTAAAGGACATTTCTTTTGGTATTTGTATTAGTATTACATAAAGAACACAAAATGCTCATTTAATAAAGCTAATATTGAAGTAAACTAAGTAACACTCAGAGGTCAGGATTGAGAAGTTCCAACACTTCAAGAATTATTTATGCCTCTCCAAACTGAACAGAAACCTGGTTTTGATTTTAGCTGCAATAGATAATCATTTTATCTCTTCCCTCTTGTAATTGGGGACATGGTAAGAGCAAAAAGCACTAATAAAGTTCATCCATACATTTCAAATTCTACAAAATTCAAAAGAAACCCAAATTCAGAGAGTAAATTTTGGCCATCTCTACATTAATAGAAAAAAACATTAAGCAGTAAAATAAAACTTACTCAGATACTTGTGCAGCAGTTGGGATATCTACAGAAACTGAAAATGAAAACAAAGGATTTAATTAAAATTATTTAAAAATGTGGAAATACAGAAGTACTCACTATCAAATCCAAGTACACAGAAATAATGCCACTAAAACCAGGACTGCAACAGAGACATCCACATGAAGTATTTATATACTATATAAATAAGAGACTCTATGTACTCACCTTTCTCTATAATAACTTGACAAGTATGAGTGTGGCTCTCACTCAGATGTGTGGCCATGCTATCTAAGCCAGAAACATCAGCCAAGAAATCACAGTTAAGACACACCACAGTCAAGCCTCTGGAAAAGAAAAAAACAAAAAAGGAAGTATAAATACAACATGGCTGTGAAAACAGTTTTCTTAACTTACAGCAACTGGACAGACCATAAAAAAAAATTCATTCCACTTCAGATGAGATTATTCACATAAAAACATATTCTTACTTTTTCTACTGCAACTAGTATCAGGAAATCCCCATCAATGACCAGGGCATCTCCATGCTGGATGTAGTACAAAGAACATGACTTTAGACAGAAATTTATCTGTAAAGCATGAGTTTCTCTGTTTTGATGAGTTCTGTTTACATGGTCGTTTTTTCTTTCCCCTACCCCCTCCCCATTTTGCACCTTATGAATAATGGAAAAATAAAGCAATAGAAATATTATTAAAACTGCTTAGAGTTAAGAAAAGAAATAATAAATGTTGACAAACAGTACATATTTGTCAATGACCAGAACACTGCTATGGGAAGTTTTATTTTCTCTGATCTTTCTAAAATGTGGAAACCTAGAAATGCAAGAGCCTATAATCTCAGTTATCAATGAACATCAGAAAGTAAAACCAATGATCTGTAACTGAAAAAAGCTGCATTACCGTAGCTCTTCTGATTGCTTCTTATAGATCCAAAATCTTTTACTTGGACGAGCACTGTGAAAACTAAATACATGACAACATTACCACTTAAACTGCTTTGCTTGAGTACATTACTCCTCATATCCCCTACACTACCCATGGTCCTGCCATTTGCTTATGACAAGCCATGAAAATGGCTGAATTACTGTCCTGCATTATTCCTAAACGTTAAATCCCTAAAGTTTTCTGGCTTGTGAATCTCAGCTCTAGTTTAAAACAATGTCTCTCAAGTAAGCAACGAGTTTTGGGGGAAAAAAAGGCTTAATTTCATTGTCCCAGTCCTGCAAGAACAGTTACTGCTTCCATCAGCAGTCCAGCTCTTGAAGAGCCATAGCTGCAGCCACAAAGTCCCCCACAAAAAAGTGAAGCTTTGCCAAACTTGTGCTCCCCAAAGAGACATGAGAAATGCAGTTTTTAGACAACTTGTAAGTCGTCCCTTATGCAGGTCAGGTATGTGCCAACACCGTTCTCCCCCCTGAAAATACATCCAGGCAGCTGAGAACAGGGGCTGCTACGGCAGAAAGAGCCTCCAGACGTCCTCCTCACCATCCCTCCTTCCCTACACTCACCGAAGAGCCGATGGCAGGTGTGCAGAGGATGGAAGCAGAAGAAGCATTAGTGAGTCAAGAGTACAAGGGACAAAAGACTGGCTATTTTTAATGCATAGTTGTATTTGACCAAACACCCAGGACAGTGGCCACAACAGGAACTGTTTGCCTTAGATTTCTCTTTCCCCTTCCGAAGTAAACTTTTTCTTGTACAACTGGCATTAAGCACAATAATATTTGTTCCTTTTTTTGAGATTGCAAACAATAGATTATATGCATTAAAGCATGTAAATTATTTCAGCCTAGGACTTACAGGAGCATTGAAATTAGTATGACTTAGGTCACAGATCCAAGATTTTCAGCCCTCACAAATGCCATGGCATTTTACACATACATGTATTTAGAAAGACAGCTGCATTCAGGATTTCTCCACAATACAGTTGGCTTGTTCAGGGCACAGGATTAACAAGTAGGTTTTCAAAACTTTGTTTTACTGTCACTGCTATGTGATTTGTGTCTAATTATCGCATAGTATAATTCTATGGCTCCGAAAACTAATGCACTTGTTTTCTTAACAGGCTTTTCTACTGCTGTTATCACTAATACCCTACACTGCTGCATCATCGGTGACAAACCTCCTGCAAAATGAGATGTGATTTCTGTGGATGACCAGAAGTAATATAAGCAAAAGGTATCCACTTGAGTATGCTACTTGAGACATCCTTTACATCTGAGCACAGACTTCACTAGCAATAGCTGTGCTCCACTCGCATTTAGCACTTACAAAATCAGAGGAGGCTTCAATCCAAAACCTGGAGAACATGCAATAAGGAGTCATTTTTCCTAACTCAGGCTGAAGTGATTATGGAAGATCCCACAGAAACTCTGAAGCAAAGACAAAACACTGCCTGAACCACTGGATTTTTAAGACAAGACAAGAACATGGGGTTTAGGCCTTCATTACAAAGTTAAAAATCCAACCTTACACAGATCCCTGCCATTCTGATGACCCAGTTCCGAATTCAGCTAACCAACACTTAGCCCCACCTCACATGAATTTAGGGAGTATCTGCTAGGCCAGTAAAAACGTTGAAGAGTTCTTACTTCATCATATGGTTCACATAGGCTTTGCTACAGCTGGTGCTGTATCTGCACAAACTACAGTGGACGTAGGCAGGAAAATGGCTGGAGAAATCCTTGATTTGTGAGTAACACTCAATGCACTTGTGATGTCCCGAGCGACACCTGACAGGGACATGGAAGAGTTAACAGTGAAGAGTAACACTTTAGGATGAGAAACTATTACAAACTTTTTGCTTCAAGCCTGCCTATACTAAGGAAAAATGAGGAACTTAACGTAGCAGCTAAATACTTAGAGGTTACACTCGCACACAAAACTTGGCACAGAAAAAGCTTTTGGTTTTTCTGTCACTCCAATATTCCCCACAAGCTTTGAAATATCTACAAAGCAAGAATGTAATCCTGCTCTTTCCCAATTTTGCAGGCTGTTTTTAGATGTCTCCTGGAGCTACCCACTGTGAAAGTCAGCAACATCTTTGACAAAGAAAACTGCTAATTTATCTTAGCCAGTATGGGAAAGTTTTATGCACCCGCTTTTTTTGCACACCTGAGGTGTCAGATGTTCTGTATTACAGTACTGGAAGTTATCAAAGGACACTTAAATGATCATTTATATTCAAAGTATACTTAAAGATAATTTTAAAGCTAATATTTTACCTTAGATGATGAAATGTTATATTTGTAACTTCCTTTTTTTTTTTGCTGTTGGTCCATGCATTTTGTTTCTTTGATGCAGTTTGTTTTGATTTTCCTCTGGACTTATTTGTATTAGATTTGTTATGATTTTTAGTGGTTGTGGCTTTAGCTTTAGGTGATAACTGAAACGTGGAACTGCTTGTACTGACAGAAGATGTAGCTGATGATCCTGACTGATGAGATCCTAGAGATGCTCGAATAGTCACCTGCAAGTATGAAATAAAAAGAAAAAATTAGATGTAAGTTCCCATTTCTATTTGTGTCAAAGCTTAATATACTTAGGAACACAAATCATAGCATAAGAAACTCTGCTGAGTAAAGATGTCTTTGAAAGACACAAAACATTGAAAATACTGTTGGACTAGAGGTGACTTCCATGGCCTCCTGGGTGCTTAAAAAGCTCATTTTGGTGGAAACAGTCATGACGAAAACACACCGCTTTCTTTTCAGACCTGCAACTGGCTACACCCTGCTTTCTTAAGAAAAAAAAAAAATGTAGCAGAAGGGTCAGGCCAATGAGCCCTCTGAGAAAAATACCAAGCAATCCCACCAGTGCCTGGATTTAACAAAACTCCTGTGTCCTGCTGCCTCAGGATTAGCCAGTCTACTTCCTTCAAGTATTTTTGCTCCTCATCCTAGAACCCCAAGGACTAATTCTGGTTTCTGACCTCTCCTCTGGCATTATCAAAACTCCCTTGTCTTGCCCTTACATTTGGTTCCTAAGTTTTCACTCACTGTTGTACTTCTTGCCCACACGCATCATTCAGAAGCACCTCATCTTCTAACCCCGTTCCCAGGCTCTTCAGTCTCATCATGTGCATCCTCTCAAGGTCTACTAACACCCACATTTTAATGTAACCTCAGCTTTTGCTAGATCAGGAACACTCTGAAATCTTTAGAAAACTGAGGCTTTGTCACAGAGTACAGAATCAGTGCTTCATATTCATTCTGCCAAGCAACACAATCAACACCAACTGCAGTCATTTTCCCCTTCCTGACTCTACAGCAAATGAACTACAAAGAGCTGATCAAAATGTAAATTTTCTTCTTCCTTGCAAATGAAAGGACATATATTTCAACATCTCATTAAAACACTGCAGGAAAAACTCTCAAAATCTACAAGAAAATCCTAGTCTAAGTAGTTTCTTCTCAAGAAATCAAAGACTGATTTAAAGATGGCCTAAGTGTACGGAGGGGACCCAAGTTTTCCCCCAACCCCCTGAAATGCTGAAGCTAAGAAGACCTGGGGAACTCAGCTGTAATATTGCCTATGGAGAAGCAGGTCTTGCATTTTTTTGCCAACACCTTTCCACAGGTAAAAAATCTTTCACTAGAAATGATGCAGAAGCATCTCCTAGCACAAGAAAGGATAAATGGCAAGCAACAGCTCAAGCAAGCGGCAGCTCTAACAGGACTTCTGCCCAATACATGTATGGAACAATGGGACAAAAAGCAATGCCAGGAATCACCAAGAAGAAACCATAAATTGTGCCTGGTAATTCTTGCAACAGGAGTATCCAACCAAAAAACAATCCCAAACACTTGGCTTTGGAAAGGAAAGGAGAAAAGCACTGCTTTCTATTCCAGCCTTTCCTCTGCCAAGATGCTTTTTTCTTCTTTGCCCCCTCGCATTTTCCTGTATGAACACTTACCTTTGTCCCAGGAGGCAAGCCTTCTAACTGTTTGGGTTTCCTAAATGTTCGGTGATGCTGAGTCTTGTGATCCATTTTCTCTTTGCACGTTAAGAACTGCAGCCTGCACTTCGTGCAGCGGTACACGCCCTTTTTCTTTCAGAAAGAAAAGGCAATCTGCAGTGAGCACGGATGGCATGACAAACAAAACCCCAGCAGCAGCTTCTCTCAAGCAATGCTCACCCTCTTTTTAAAACTTCAACCCAACAAACTTCTAATGCTGTACAAAGACAAGATGCTGTGTAGGAATTAGAGAGATTATTGAAATGCTTGAAAATGCAAGGCAGCATGATTAGTGAAAGGAAGTGTAATTGGACTCCAGTTACAAGAAGACACAGCAACACATTTTCTTTATTTAACTAGTGAAAGGTTTGCTAGTAACCTCCAGAACAGGAGAACACATCACTACAACGTGATGAAGAACCCAAATAGCAAAAAGATTCTTAAGGATATTCAGAGATTATTTTTTTTTAAACAAGGAGACACTGCCACACAAGAACATGACAATCATACAAATGTAACAATCATACAAATCAGCTGAGGTTTGTTTTTCAGAGGGAGATTCCTTATATATATTTAGCACTTTTTCTAGCATTAAACATTGAAATTATCTGCTTACCTGATGCCTCATGTAATGATGCATATATGGTGCTCCAATTTTAATTACTTTGAGACAAAATGGGCATAGCAAATGTTTTGTGTTTTCATGTACTGTTCTAAAATGGGTTTCTACATCTGAAAAAGCTGAGGATCTGTAGCTGCACACCTAAAATAAAAATGTCGACTTTTTTTGTCAAAAGTTTATTGACAGGGCAGACAGGGGAGTTGTATAATCTAAATAGGAAACAGTCACTTAGATACCTGGCAAACATATGGCATTTCACCTGGCTTGTGATTGTCCTTCATATGTTGCAAAAGAATTTGCTCTGTTTCAAAGGATAGTTCACAGATTTTACAAATGGCTGGAAAAAAGGAAAGACAAGATAAAACGTCAAAATTTGATTGGGGTCATAAATAGATAAGTCATGACACATACATATATGTGAACCGTATATATTTCTAAAGGTAAAGCCATCTAATATTATTCTACTCTTTAGAAGAAATTCCCTGTACAGTTTCAGAAAGCCAGGAGGGCAAGGGTCATAAACAACATGAGTTCTTGCAGCACAGCTTTCAATTAAAAAAAATCAAAAACAACCCCAACCCCCCCAACAACAACAACAAAAAAAAACACAACCAAAAAAAAAGCAAAGAAAAAAACAACAACAAAAAAACAGCCCTAAGGAAAAAACCCAAGAAGCTTTTTAAAATACATTCTTTTGCACACACAGTAGCCTAAAAAACCAAATAACTGAAGGAGTGCTCAGTTCCTATCGTAAATCTCAAGATTATTGTTCTTTAAAGTACAACAGCTTTATTCTGAACTTACAAACCAGCAAAGTAAAAGTCAGAAAATTCCTAAAAACTGTGGCTTAGGAAAAACTCAATGGGCTATGATCCAACTTACTGGATGACTCGTAAGGCGTGTGTGTGCTCTCAATGTGGCACTGCAGCTGGAACGGGGTGGGAAACTGCCGGTAACAGTGCTGGCAGGTGGTGTGGCTTTCCCAACTTTCATTGCTCTGCTTCTCGAGCTCCAAGTGATGTTTCATGTGGTTCATAAACCTTTAAATTATAGTGAACAGGTGCAAAAAACATTTTAACGTTTGTTATACACAATATATCATATGCAAGATGTACAGGACTCTTTAGGAACTTTACTCTGTAAGGACAAAGCTGACTAGGAATCTTGACTTTAAAGAACGTACAACATATGTGAAACATGTTTTAAGACAAAACAATCTATTACATTTTTCATGTTTACTTAGACAGAATTTTTGCCTTGAAATAAAGGGAAATAAGGAAAGACAAGAACACAACCTGTCAGTTGTTGACACTTCACTCACCATCACCAGTCTCAAAGCCACATTTTGAAACAAGTATTACTTCAGCTATGCTAAAAACTATTAAGTAGCAAGAATGTATCTGCAATTTGGATGTGACAGCTTTATGTGAAACCACACCCATTCAAACCTGGCAAGGTTCTAGGAGCTTCTTTGTCTAAAGTATTTAGGACTGAACTTGAATTGTGAAGGACAGTTATCAAAGCATGCCACTGTGCAGCTCATGTCAAAAGAGCAGGAGAAACTGGTGTATTACTGCTTCAAATCAGCACCTTTTCCTCATTAGTCTGTCCACCTGTCTGGAGTAGGAACCTATCCTGGCTGGTCAGGAACCTGTCCTACCATGGCAGGTCACCATTACTGGTGGAGCAGCACAAGGCCAGGTTTGCTGCACAAGGCTCTCCTGTTAAACCTCCAAAACTCTTCTATTTTTCATGTGCTTCATCTCAGTACAGCCAGAGGAACTTTAAATGTAGGTCACACTCACAATAGGAACGTAGACCTTGGAACTGGACAAAACAAATGAGCAAGGAGAATAGTCTCTTGAGCTCAAGCTTCTAATATCAAGCAGCTGGTTAAAAAAAAAGAACAAGAAATAAAACAAAAAGCCAAATTGAAGCTATGCAGGTACCTAACCAGACAAAAGAAACTGGCACTGTTACTGCATATTATCTTCACAGAGAAGTACTGCAATGGTATGTTCAACCACAGGTCTGTTAAGGGAAGCAGGGGACTACCATGAGGAATCACTTTTGTTTTTCTGAATTAAGGTCCAAAAAACTTACAGTGGAAGTGGAAAGGTACTATGTATTTATTTTGTCCATTAGAAATAGTTAATGGTGCAAAATATACCTTGGAATAAAAATTCTGAAGTTACAGAAGTATGGAGTACAGCTGCAAAGTTACAGCAAAAATTAATACGATAAAATCAACTCTAGAGAAATTAATGACACATTTTTAATGACTTGCTGTGGAACCCATAGGTACCATAGCACCAATAGCTTACAGTATAATGCTGAGTAGAAAATAGTGCCTACTTAATGATTAATAGCAGATTTCATCATTTTAATTACACAAAACTTCTGTTTTGTTCAATAATACGGTCTAATGTTAGCATAAACCTGTTCATTTTAACTTGCAGACTGTGCCCTTTGAAGCAGGAGTCCATTTTTCAGTTTTACATTCTGCTACTTCAGCTTCCTTTGAAGAATGCATGTAAAAAAAGTTCAGTGACCTTAACTTCCAAAGGAACGATGACACAAACTTGTCTACCTGCTAAAACAGCTTACTGAAGTTTTTTTTTCAGCATTTGGAAGTAAAATTATTCCATCAAAATAACAGATGTTACATAAGTAAACCACAGACTATTAGTCACTGTGCATCCCTAGAGGGAATTAACACTCACATCCACCGCTATCACCATCAATCCAGATGGCAAATTGTAAAATACTTCGTGTTGCCCCTTCTAACCCCAAAGTCCTACAACTGATCTCATTAAATCTCTATGTTTATGTTAGGCACCACTAAAATTTGTACTCTAATCTGTAAAAAGTTCCAAGTTATGGCCACACATGCAAAGTAAAAATTAATTCAGTTTCTGTTCAGTCATCCAATATTATCAGTCTTCAGTAAGAAGAGAATTCTATTGCAGAGGCACAAATTTTTAATATATGAAACTACTATGGGCTGTGATTAAAAAACAATTAAGGAAGTGAGTTCAAATACCTTATGTTATTTTTAAGAACTTTGAGACAACTGATGCACTTAAATGTCGTATGAGTCTTCTGCTCCTGTTGCACCTGCTGGGTGTCACCTTCATCCTTCCCATAATAAAAGTCATTAACTAACATAATCAATTTTCCTTTCTCAGATTCAGCAATCTTACTTGTTGTGCTCAAACATTCTGTTTTGATCGTTGCTGGGAAAAAGTTATTTACCATATCTGGACAACAATACTGGAGGCAAACAGGGAGGAGAAGAGACAGAAAGAGACAAAGGTGTCAGTCTCTCTTACCAAACTGCATCAATGACAACAGCATTTTAAAAACTGAAGGCACTCACCAGACTTAGAAGCAAAAAGCTCAGTTTTCTGATACACCAGCCTTAGCCGTATTTTCATATGATTTTAAACAATAATTGATCTTTATGTAGGGTTCAAGTAATAAACCACTACATATTATAAAAACTGGAAAAGGATGATTCTCATAGGTTCATGTAAGATTAAGTCAATAAAAAAATCAGAACACTAGTGCTACCTTGCTCCTGAGAAAAATTTCTACCTCATTAACAAGAAAGTGAAAAGCAGCTTTTATGCAAGTATTTTGCTGACAAGCATAAGTTTATTGAGAACTTAATGTAAAGTTCTATCTTTTATTTCTTAGAGGAGAACATATGTTGAAACCTGCAGAAGTTCTTTCCAGCATCACTAAAAAAGTCAGAGATTCTCAGTCACACATTGTTCAAGCTTCACCACGTCAAAGTATACATAAGGAATGCTTGGCCAAATAGAGATACCATGAAACTTAACACTTAAAAGGTATGAAGTACTTCATAAAGAAGGCACTGTGAAATTACTAACAGGGAACAAAATTAGAAGGTTTCAGAGGACAGATTCTTCTCCTGCTGAATAATGGTTTTTATTGTGCAGGACTACTTTCTATAAGCCTACTAGTAAGGAGTTAATTTCCTACCATGGAAATGTAACTCAGTATATTTATTCCATATAGTTCAAGTAAAAATGTAACTAAATAATACCACGTAAACACACTTCTTCAATGGTTCTTTCATTCCACTGATGTACTCAGTGCAAAAGCGATTCTGTACAAATAATGATTACAAAAAGATAAAACCCTTGGGGTTTTTTTCCACTTATCTACATTTCTTAATTGTGTTTCAGAGCTGAAGAGAACAGCAACTACCATTCAGGGTATGGTGACCCTGTAAATCAGAACCATCTGTGGTAACAGTAACTCAGATCCTCACAGATTTCCATTCCACAGTAGTTCATGCTCTTTTGTGGGGGATATTCACATTGTATATAGAGTGCAAGGCCATTTATCTGCCCCCTGAAATGGAATACATATGCCTGAGAATTGCACAGATCTTTGCCAAATGATAATAAATATTTTTGAGGAAACAATGTTTCCAGAAACAATAACAAGTAATTTAATAATCGAAGTGATGCTCAGTTTCTAGAAGTTTTGTTTCTCACAGTGTTTAAATATGAACTACAAATTAAATTCTTCCCCTCAGCTTAACCTTTTTATCTATAAAGTATCAAGCATTTTTATCTCGATGTTTCAAGTGACACATCAAGACAAAAAGGTGAGTTTCCACTGTCATCCTTCAGTAGTGATCTAACACAGATGTGGGTCATCTGGCTGGCTATTACAGACACTTACCTTCATTGCATTGGAAAAATGAGGCAGAAAGGAGCAGGATTTAGAGTTCCCTACTCCAGCCTTTCTCTCCAGGACTGCAAGACTGAGCATTTAGACCTGGTTGATCCCAGACAGAAGCCAAACGATCTTCGTATCAAAATATGGCACACTTGCATAACCCAACAGAAGCCCACATGAGCTTGTTCTAATGTTTCCCCGTCCCAAAATATTTTACCTTCATATGATTTTTTAGAGGATCCATAAGATTGAAATGAATATTACACTTTGGACAAGCTCGTGGAAAAGGTCCTCCATTTTTAATGGTGCTCGATGCAGCATTTGTCCCTGTAAAATTTAAGGTAGGTGAAGATTCAGAATTCAAACAGAATACTGGATTTATCATTATGATTATTATTATTATTCTAACCAAACATGCTTTCATTTCAAATGAAAACTCTTCCAACGGTGTAGCTGCAGTAACCATAAGGAAGGTTTTACAACCACCTCTTAACTGCCCTTCCTTTTCCCCCATCTTGGAGCTTGTTCTGTTCGGTATACACGGACAAACAACTTGTACAAAAATCTTAGCAACAAACTAAGAAAAAACACATGAGGAGGTGAAAGTAACATGAGAGAGACAAAGCATTCACTCTGTGCACGAGCACCCACCACACCCTGGATAGGATGGATTTGTGATGGGTTTGTTTTAAGAACTTCAATTTTCAAATGAGCATGCAAAGCCTGTTTTATGCCATGACCTGATCATCATCACAATAGGGTTCAGATAACTGATCTTGGATAGGAATTTCAGCATTTGGTTCTCAATGATGAGACTGTTTCTCTCCTGAGAGTTGTTGGAATCTAGGCCTATTCAAATGCATCATTCTTGTTGAGCAAAGGTGTCTTTGGAGAACCTAGAGAATAAGTCCTCTAAATTAATAATTGCTCCCAGTAGTGAAAGTAAATGGTGCTTCTCTCATCAACATGAATGATTAATACCTTTTGAGCAAAAGAGAGGTATTAAAACTTTGCATCAGCTTAAAACTTCAATGAATAAACCCAAGCAACAAGAACCACTTTTCAGATGAAGTTCTCTTGCATTTTCAAGTCATTCACAGATCTGGGGGACTCCATACTGAGCAAGCAAGTAGTTTAGAAGTTTAACACAGGAAAAGTAACATCTCAACAGTAGAGTCCCAGTCAGGGCTATGAAAAAAAAGCAATAAACACACAAACACATGCACCTTATAATAAGGAAATGAGTGTACGAGTTAAGAGATGACCATGCAGTGTTATGCATTTTTACAAAGAATTAGTCTTGCATAGTCCATGAGGTGGGCAATTTTTTTCCTTCAAATACCAGTATTGCTGAGAATCAATATTCCGCAGCAAGTCCTTCACAGGAGTGGATGGCCATGCAAGAGATGTGCCACAAAACAGTGCTGCAAGTCTGCACTAGCACAGCCTGTAAACATTTTGACGTGTCATAGCAAAGGGAAAACTGAGTTGAAGAAAACAGGTTCTGCAGCAAAACCTCTTGTTCTGCAGTGCTTCGGCACTGGGTTCTGTGACAGATTAGAAACTGCTATGCTAGCATGGGATGGCTTAGAGACAAACTCAGCAAAATGAGGTTCTCAGTGAGTAGGATCTACTTTGTTACAGCATTTAGCAAGATCCTTCGGTTATCTTTTCTGTATTACAGGCTGCAGCACAGTATCCATGTCACCCAAAATGGGATGGAGGAATTTTTTTGCTGTAATATTCAAGTTATAGCCATTTCCTTCTGGCTGCTGGGGAAGAGTCCTGATAGCAAACCAGCTCCAAACAAGACAGGCAAAACCCCCAAAACTGAAATGATTCCAAACAATCAGTATCACACTGTAGATAACTCCTTATTTTAACATTATAGGAAAGAATACATCTTGGAAATATCAAGAGTCAAAATAAATCCTTGCCTATAACAGTCACTGAAAAGCATCTTTTGGCTCAGAATAAAAATGCACCCAATTATTAAGTTCTCTAAAACAGCCAGAATACCTCTCCTCTTACAGGGAGGGAAAGATCTTTCCAGGAACATCCTCTCTTTGAAATCTCCCTTCTCCCCTGCCACTACTATTTTAAACTGCTGCACAAAAAGGGGAAACTGCAAAACACACTTCGTAATAGTCAAAGTACAGAACCACAGGGTAATTCAGGTTGGATCTTCGGAGGTGGTTCTGTGCAACCTCCCACTCAAAGTACATCAGACATTATCAAGATGCTTAGAGCCATGCCCAGTCAACTTCTGAACATCTCCAAGGATGGAGATTCCACAATCTGAGTCCTTGATGCCTTGCCTGGCATTGCTAAAATGATTTTTTCCCCTTCCTTTTATCTGATCAGAATTAGTTGATAAATTCAGCAGTAATAAAATTCTTTCCATCTTGATTTTCTGGTTGGTTGTGTTTTAAAGTTTCAACTCCCTACTCACTTCTTTGATGGAGAAAATCTGAACTAAAAGAATGAGGTCAGGGGCATTTATTCTTATCACCCATCTTCAGATGACTAATTGCTCTACAGAATTCAAACGTACCCACTAAACAATAAAGGTCTAACATGTGAATAGGTAATTACCTCAGGTATATTAATTAGTAAGGGTATGCAAATCCTTGCCTTGCATAGAATGGCTGTTCTTATTTTAAGGCGTAAGAACAGTTACTTTTTACACTGCCTTAGCAGCATTAACAACAGTGACCAACTGAAACACTACGGAAATGCTTTTTCCACGGAATATAGGCATGGATTGCCAACCAAGCCGCTGGATCTACCCCACCTTTTGAAGATACATTTTGTGATGTTGTTACTGTTGAAGAGTTAACTGTAGGTGAAACAGCTGAATTGCTTTCAGCACAAACCTCATTAGGGCTTGGCCTTTTTTTGAGTTACACTGTTGCCTTCAGAAGTAGCAGGAGGCTTGGATACAACCCCCTTCTCATTCACACCTACAGTGGTTTAAATTCAACAGCCTCAGTTTTCCTCCATGATATATTAGAACACCTTAGTGATGCCTATACTTGAAAGGATGGACAGGTCCACATAAAGCAGTTAAGATTTCCCTAACCTAATAAGCCATACAGAAGTTAAGAAAACAACATCCAAGTCAGGCTGAATATTCCAAGGCCAGTGAAGCAGGAAAGGGTAAATGCAAAGAGATACAGACCCATTCCTGAAACCCAGTAAATCATACTATGACCAGCTGAATTTATGTGGCCTACTTTTCACATCTTGACCCGCTCTAATCTGAGACAAGGTGAGTTCACAGTAACAAAGGTAAGCTAAGCAGCTGTTTTCTGCAATGCCCACTATTTGGAACAAGCTCTGCCCTTCTAATGGAAAATATCTCTCCTTTTTTTTTTTTCTGGTTCTATGTTAATGCTGGTTTGGTTTGTTCTTTAACTCTGTAAACTTCAGCTTGTATGCAAAACGCAGTGTAGTAACTTGTAAGCACAGCACATCTATTTGCTTTCTTCCAAAAGAGCAGTTTATTTTCTTATTGTTTGCAGTATTTCCTCTGAAGAAAAGGAAATCACTAAGAAAAACCACTTAGAAATTCAGAGGTTCAGTGGCTGATTAACAGGTCCATCAATACCTGGCTCCATCTTGTATCAAACTATGTCTCTGTCACTGTAAGATTACCCTTGACAGTACCATTTCCAGACAGAGAGCAGTGCTCAAGTAGACCTGAAAGACCACAGCAAGGTATCAAAAAGTCTAAAGTGCCAGCACAGGTCCTGTTAACCTCTCATAATCACACACTGCAAACAGTGTTCAGACTATCATGAACTACGACAAGGACTGGCCTTTGGTTCTGGACACAACCATCCGAGCTAAGGACATGCTTGGATATTCCCCTCCCAAAGATACAGCTGCTCCAATGACTTTTTGGGTGAATAAGCAGCTGAATTAGGATCTCTAAAGTCTTTCCAACAAGCAGAGACATCTTGTGTCACATAAAGTCATTCAGATTTCTGAGCAGAAACAAAACAGCCCTCTCCCACCACAGTGTGTTTACTCAGTGGGAACTATCTAAAGGCAGCAAACAGTCTGGAGAGTCTCCCCATTCAGCACACAGAGGCAGATTCCCTGCAGGGAATGCTGATGAGCATCCTGCAGAATTTGCCACACTGTGCCTCGCACATGGGGAAACATAATTCACTCGTTACACACATATTTAAACATCCTCACATCTCCTTTGCAGCACACCTTTCCTTCTTTCTAACCTAAATAAACAGATTAAGCTCAAATGCCTGGCTCTATGCATTGTTTGCCTAAGGTTCATTCATTCACACCCACACAAAATGAACAGGTTATTCATTAGATACTACTGATTCTAGAGGGCTTTGATTCACTTTTTCACTTGAATTCCCACTGTTACGTATATGAACTGCCTACATTGATATGTCTTGCTCAGCAAAGGCTTCCACAGAGCTGATATGAGTTTAGCAGTCTTCTGTATCACTGAGGATATTTGAGCACCCAGCCACCAGCCTACAGACTGATTTTACAGCAATCTTCAGTAAAGTCTTTTATTTTACTTGGTATAAATCAGACTGATATCTCTTATCATAAAAGTGTCTCTCTCAGTTGGAGTGTGGACAAAAGAATTCCTTGAATTACCCACATTCCAGAGTAATTTGACCAATCCTCTGTCCAGCAGGCCACAGGGACTCCAAGTGCTCAGGATAGCAGGGAAAAGCAGCAGCCAAACAATTCCTGTGTGGTCACTTGGTGCTATTAGTGGATATTTTGAAGCTGTTCTCAAACAGGTGGCTGTGCTCACACACACATTGTTAGTGTGTACCATATACAAAGTGATGGCAAGAAGGACACTGGATGCAGCATCACCTTGCTGAAGGTTCCTAAACACACCTTAGAACTCTACTGTGAAGTCCTTAATGCTGCTCTGAGTATCTGTGCTGGCTGGGCCTCATTTTATGAATGATGGAGAAAGGCATTAGACCCAGTAACCTATGATAAAAGCATTGAATGTACTGTGGAAACAGAACAGGGACAGCAAAGCCAAATTGCCTCAGGCCTCTGGTGCATTGTCTGCACCAGCATCTCCCATTAATCTACTGCTGTGCACCCATGGACACAGGCCACTCAACTCCACCCGGCAGCTCTTTTGGTTATGGCCTTCTCTGGTTCCTCCAAGTGGGTAAAGTCTGTGGCAGAACAGTTCTCTAAATATCCCCAGAAAGCCACATTTTACACTCAGCCCCAGTGCCACCTGACCTGCAGAGAAGAGCTACCAATGCTCTACCACCACTACCTATTTATCAGCCTTTCCCTGCTTATATCTCAGAAATAAACATTTCTGCTACATCAAGCTGAAAAATTGCTTTAATGATCCACATGTGTAAGTTAAACTGTCCTGCAAAGTATCACAAACCAGTTCCCAAAAGGACTCTCCTTTTAAATACCATATTCCAGAATGTCTGGTGCCTGCAGTGCTGCCCATGAATTAGGGAAGCACAGCACCAACACAGGCAAAGTAGGCTCTGGCACACATGAACATGAACATAAGCACCTTACAAGGCCTCCCCAAGCAAGCCAAACCACAAAATACACAGACACTTCCCTCTTGCGAAGTCAAATGTATCTTAAATTTTCCTTCTGTGTCATAAAAATGTTCATGTTTCAACCCACAATTAAAAAACTTTTATTGTAACTTTTAAACCCTATTGTCATCTTACAGAAATAAACACAGACCAAGTACGGTACATTTAAGATGTCTTGAATTACAATCCTTGATGCTTTTAAATTTTTCCTCAATAACAGACTAATACAAATAATTTTCAAGTATGCAAGCAAGTTAAAAAAAGTTAAAAAAAATACAAACCCACAAACAATTAAACTTTAATACATGTTCTTTGGAGAACGAGGGCTGGAATACTGAACCATTTTCAAGAAACAAACCCTTTGCTTATTTAACAACGAGCTATTTAACCCAGTAGACAAGGAGACTAACAAAATAGCTGGACCCAGCAAGAAAATATGGATCAGTAAAGGTCAGTAGTGTACCTGGAGTGAATGCCTGAACTAAAAATGCAAAATCATCATATGAAGCAGAATAAATCAGCTCTCACTTTGTCCTACCTAACTCATTATGTGACCAGACAGGCCATTCTCTGTATATGACCTGTTACCTCGTGGGACAATCAGCAGGGATTCTCCTCCAGAACTTACAGACACAGTAATGGGACTCTGGGCAGTTATGACAAAAGTTCAATCCTTGAACAAAGAGGAGGGAAGTCCCAGGTTATAGCCTGTTTAAGACTGAATACACTGCATACTTCAGATGTCCTTCATCAGCTGTGACACACACACACACAAGGTGCTTTTCAGTTTAAGTAGGTTAACTCCTTAGTGCTAAAATGCAATTTAGTTAGTTGAAAAACAGTATTTTAGTTGTCAAACTATATACTCTTTTTCCTTTCCCCTCCTTTTCAGGAAGGATCCTTTTGATCCTATCTACTCCAAGTCCTGGATATAGCAGTCAGCAAACCCAAATCATCGTCCCAGAGAATCCCCCCAGCAGATTCAGCTCTTCAGATGCTGTTCACGGTCCCTCTCTTCTTTACAGTCCCTCCTATTCCCACCAGCCAAAGAGTGATGACACAAACCTTTACCTGTCAATAAAATCACAGTGGGGCTGGCAGTGCCTTTATAAGAGCATTATAAGATGACATCTCTTGACATTACAGTCAGACTAAAGCACCGAAAAGCCAAGTCTGACAACACAAGGCTCCAGAGTTTATTTCATCAAACATCACACAGTGTTACCCACAGGGGGAAGAAAAAAGCAGCTATACCATGTTCCAGAAATCCTATTTAAAGTTATAACCCAAAGATCTGCACTACAGTGACATGACATTAGCTTGTTTCTTTCTCTTATCAACAACTACAATCACACCCACCTGTTACACTCACTGCTGGCCCAGTCTGGTACTGTGGAACTCCCGAGTTCTGTCTCACGCCAAACAGTATATCAGACGTATTATCTGGTGCATCCGGTAGAGAATCCATAACATAATCCTAATAAGATATTTTCAAGAGGGACAAGAAATTGGAGTTTTAATATTTACTTGCAAGCTTCAAAGGGTTTATTTTAAAAACGTGATTGCTTAAAAGTACTCATAAGTACTCAGCTGAAAATCAAGTCCATTACAATCCCACCAAAATAGTCTGATATTTGAATAAGTTTGCAACTCTCATCAGTGCTTGCTAATATAACAGAATAGTAAAAAAAAATGCTATGACCTGGGAAAGTCTCTTTTATGAAGTATTACTAATCTGTTGGAATTGCTAATTAAAGTGCTTTTGTTCAAAAAGTCTGATGATGTTTCAAATTATACTTGAATGATTTTTCAAAAAAACGAATACTTTCTTCCTTCAACCTAAACTCAGGTATTTGCCTGTTCCTCTTGCATAACAGCTAGGTGCTTTTAAAAAGATCAAAACCCAGAACTCAGAGGTAGCACAAATGTGCAGAAGCTTCTCAAAGGAAGATGATGTTAAATTCAAATTCTAAGTGGTCAAGCTTTAATGAAAGTAAGAGGTATCTCCAGCAGGTTGACTGGGAAGAGCACTAATTATCAATGTCACTGAGTTTTTCGTTTTCTTGTATGTAAAGTATACTTTTTAAGGATTTCTGAAAATAATATAATCAAACCCTCTTTTCAAAGCACAGCTAACCTAAAGGCTGGTTCATGTTTCCCAGCACCTTGTTAAATTAAGTTTTGCACATCTCCAAGTACAAGTACCCTTTTAGCCTTCAGTTGCGAAGGTTTGCCCTTTAGTGCTATTTGGTACCATTAGATATAACCCACACAATTCAGTAGTCCATATTTCTTGGCTCCAGCACTGAAGGCTGTTAAAGCTGAACAGCTTCACTCAATGGGTAATGCTTGGAGGGAAAACAAACATGTTATTTAGTTCTCTTCACAGATAGTCAAAGTTAAAGGGTGAGACAGGAGAAACATTTTCCAAGATTCATCAATACTGCTGACATCTTCATAGGCCATTCATCCCAGCACAGTCTGAAACATGAAATATTCTCAGGAGTAGCAATAAGCAGTTAAGAAAAACATAACAGAGTTGGGTTTCATTTTAGCATTAAGGTATAAATGGCACAATATTGGCGCTTGATCTTTATTGGAATGAAAAGGCACTCTGAGGGATGTTCAGCTAAAAAGAGATCCTGTCACATCTCACAGTCATCTTCATAACATGGTATTTTTAATTTCAAGGGTAAGTTTCAACACCTGGAAGTTGAAACACTTCCCAGACAAACTTATTTGAAGCCCTTGTCACTTCGGAAGAATCAAGTCGGGAAGACACAGAACATGCATGAACAAAAATATCACAGAAAGCCCAAGACAGAAAATCACCATTTTAAAACAGCAGCCCCAAGTGAACTAAACACTAGATGGGGAGGGGGTGAGGAATCCAAAAAACCTAAGGAGCTCTTGAAAACAATTCAACCCAAGGACATGAACCAAAATACAGGTAGTATTGTATGTGCATATGTACATATACATACATATGACTCTAGAAACAGCAAACGACAGAATGTGACAGAAGTAATTAAAATCCACAGAACTTCACCCAAGAAGGTAAACTATAGTACCTCCCTAAGAAGAAGGCACAGCAAACAAGCCTCTTTCTCCCTAAAAAGGGTAATAATTCACTTTCAGTGTGTCTTAAGGAAGGAAAGAAACCAAACAGAAAACTCCTCCTAAAGGTACTAAAAATTTTTTTAAACAGCCAATGAACAGGACATTGTGTTTAGGATAACTTAAAAAAAAAACAACAACGAGCTCATGAAAACCAAGATTAAAATGTCAACACTGCAAAGAAATTGTAAAACACGATCATTTCAACAGTGGAAGTTTTAAGAGACCACAGAATCTGCATGCACTGAATATCCCAGGAAAGGATGCATTCCTTTCTAGAGCTTGTCACTCTAACCTGGTATAGAGAACCTTGTCCATGTCATATTTCAGGCTGCAACTTCTCCAAAAAGAACAACAACCTGCAGATTTTGACAAATTAACACCACAGAAACTTTACTAAAGCCTCATCTGTGACGGAAGTAAATTCAACGAAGGAGAAAGAACTGTCACAAGAAGAAGTGCTGTGTGCAGTTTCCTTAAAGGAAATCCCTGTCCTGAGGAATTCCATCGAGCTTACACACACACACTGCATGGAGAAGTTCAGCTTTCCCAGGTGTGTTTACTGTAAGATTTTCTCATAAAAACAATGTAGAGGCCCCGAGCAGCTTTATCTGTTACAACAAAAACATGAGCACGTATGTGTGAAGGAAATAAAGGAGGTGCCTTTCCTTGGCAGTAAAGATTCTGCAAGACATCCTAGCAGTCCTTTGAAGGATTTAATAAAAGCTTACTATGCCATAAATAAACTTTTATAAAGTACACAGACTTGGAAGATATGTATATATCATGTGAAGTAGCAGACCTTTCTGTATGAACCTGTCCTGATTTATATAGATAGATTTAGGGGACTGAAAAAGCGACTTGGATACCTTACTGATATCTGGACTGTGGATTATATCAACCCAGGAAGATCAATGGTAAGGATCTAGGAGAGTAATCCCTTGGGCTTTCCAAGCAATACAAATATGTTGCCAAATTGTTTCACTTGCTGGTCCCACAACTTTTGGTCCCTTAAACCCTCCATACCATACTAGTGTTTCACTGCAATGGCCACAGGTAAAAAATGC
>JAWMRA010000016.1:14042903-14095503 GCA_035584735.1 Pseudotriccus pelzelni
CCGGGGCGCGGCGCCACCTCAGCGCCGCCGCCGCCGCCGGGGGAGCGCGGGCGGGAGGCGGGGGCGGCCGCGGCCCCGCGCGCTGCCTGACGGGAACCGCGGGTCGGACACACCGCGGCGCCCGAGATCGGGGCGGGGCCGCGGCGGGGCGGGGCCGGCGCCATGTGCCGGGCCTCACACCCCGCGCGGCACCGCCATGTGTCGGCGTCGCTCTCCGGTACTGCATCGCCGCCGTGTGCCAGCCTCACAGCCCGAGACTGCACCGCTGCTGCGTGCCGGGCCTCACGCGCTCGTACAGCACCACCACCGTGTGCCGGCCTCACAGCCTGATAAGCGCATCGCCGCCGTGCGCTGGCCTCGCACCCCAGTACTACAGTGCTGTGCATCAGCCTCGCGGCCTGATGCAGCATTGCCATTTGCCAGCCTCACAGCCCAGTACCCAGGGCCTGATACCCTGGTACCACATCACGACCGTGTACCGGGCCTCACACCCCAGTCCAGCACTGCTGCCGTGTGCCGGCCTCACACCCAGCCCCAGCTAACCCTGCACTGCCCACCTGCTGCCTTGGTGGGGGCACATGGGGTCACTGCCATGCTGTTAAGGAGACCATGAAACAGTGTCTATACAGGCTGGGGGATGAACAGATGGAAAGTAGAGTAGCCCTACCCAGAAGGACTTGGGGTGCTGGTGGATGAGAGGCTGGACATGACTTGGCAGTGTGCCCCTGCAGCTCAGAGAGCCAACCATGTCCTGGGCTGCATCAAAAACAGCGTGGCCAGCAGGGCAAGAGAGACACTTGTGCCCTTCCACTCTGCTCTGGTGAGACCCCACCTCTAGTGCTGCATCCAGCTCTGGGGTCCTCAGCACAGGAGGGACGCTAACCTGTTGGAGCGACTCCAGAGGAGGCCACCAAGGTGATCAGAGGGATGGAGCACCTCTACTGTGAGAAAAGGGTAAGAGAATTGAAATTTTTCAGTCTGGAAATAATTGTGCCCTTCCAGTACCTGAAGGGAACTTACAGGAAAGATGGAGCAAGACTATTTACAAGAACATGTAGATACAGGACAAAGGGGAATGGGTTCAAATTGAAAGAGTAGGTTTAGATTAGATATTAGGAAAAAAATCTTTACTGTGAGAGTGGTGAGGCACTGGAAGAGGTTGTCCAGGGAAGTTTAGGATGCTCCATCCCTGAAGGTGTTCAAGGCCAGGTTGGATGGAGTTCTGAGCAACCTGGTCTAGCTGAAGGTGTCCCTGTCCACGGCAGCAGGGCTGGAGCTAGTTAGCCTTCAAGGTCCCCTTTTCCATGGTTCTGTGAAACTTCCCTGCTCAACCCTCCAGGAGGCACTCCAGCAGTCACACTTGTATCACCTGAGCTGGGACCAAAGGCCCTTCACAGCTGCACCCCCCACACTCACAGCCAGACCAGGTTTCCTTACTGGCTTGGCCTCAAGTTTCCTGTAGGAGAGTCTCAGACACCCCAATCCTTAAAAAAGATTTAATCATAGTGCAGTAACTAAATAACAAAATAGCAGCTCAAGCTGATCCCCTGAGGGGGATGCTTTTATCCCCTCACAGTTCAAGTGCGTGGAAGTCTGGAGGTCGACAACTCCTGCCACATCTCCGGAATTTCCCTCACGTGGCCAGGCCAGAGGTGCCCGGGCCTTTTGTTGTGCAAAGAATCACAAGTTCAAGGCCTGGGCCTTCTGTCCCCTAGAGCTCAACCTGCAGCTGCACCCTGAGCTGCCTGCACGGAGTGGATTCCTCCACCATACCTGGTCGGCAGCAGCCCCAGGGCCCAGCACTGTTCTCCTCAGGGGTGCCCCGTGAGTCCTTGGTGCTGGGCAGGGGCAGCGGGTACAGCCCGGGCTGGGCGGCCAGGCCTTTCCCTCGCCATGCGGTGCATCACCAGCAGCTCCCCCCAGCCGTGGGGCCAAACAGAGCCAGGGACAGCTGTACCCGGAGTGAACATGGAATACAAACAGAGAGAATACAAAGCGCAGCGTGCTGCTGGAGTCACTGGAGCAAGAGCTACTAAACTGAGCGCTGTTCAGACGGGAGGTTCATTGTGCACCTGTTTTCTCGTTTACCCGCTGGGTTAAATATCAGTCAAATACGTGATTAACTGTTCTAAAGCTTTGCTGAGTAAAACGTTCCCATCACTTTCAGTGGGACATTGCAGAACAGCTGGACACGGCCTTACCTGGGCATTGGAGCCACCATTGCAGGAGGAAACAGCCCTGTGGCACAGTACTGCCAAGAGCTGCAGCTTCACTCGCCTCAGAGTTTGCGTATCAAAGTCTCTGAACCAAAAGGTGACTAAGAAATTCAGTTTTTCTCGTGCCTTTTTGTCCACAGTGCTGCCTCACCCTGGCCAACATCTAAAAATGCTCCCAAGTTTAGATGGTATTTTCTCTCTTTGTTGACCATTCTACCCTAATTTAAAAAAAGAACACCACCAAAATGTGATTCTTCCTTTAGTAAAATATGAAAACATTTCTGGTGAATTCTGAAGATAATAGTGGAGAAGTACATAAACACATGTAATCTATATCTCAACGTTTTCAGCCCACACTACTCACAACTTACTGTTATACTATCTGCCATAGCTGCCTTCAGAAACAATTTATTTAGTGTAAATTCTCTCTCAAATATAGATATTTTTTTCATATGAATAAGTGAAGTGTCCGTCTCCTTGTGAACTTAAGCTCTGAAGATGTAACTACCGTGTTTAGCCTGGAAAGTATTCTGTTCATTTTAACTAACATCTTTAGCCTTCAGATGCTTCCAGAGTACTTTGGAACCTCAGAGAAGTGAAGAAAAAACCCAACATTAGTAATTAAATAATTGCTGCTTAGTGATTATACCATTAAATAATTTGGTTATTACACATTAGGAGTTAAACAATTATTAAACTGTGCCCTTCCGCCAAAGAAGGAAGAGAAAAGAAGCAAAGAAAGAAATATTCTTGGTATTTGGCAGAAAATGGAGCAAAAGGATGGAAACCAGAGAGTGCAACTTATTTTATACACAAGTGACTGGGATATAGTACAGTTACTTGAAACACATATTTTCAGCTACTAATTAACCTACTGAGAATTTATTGCAGGTGTTTATGTTCCTTCTAAAGCAAGATAAATATAAAGACGGTATTAAGATTACAAGGTAAAACATTGAAAAAGTGTGAAATAACAAAAGTAAGATCAACTCTGCACGCTGCTTTTATTAAATTTGTGCATTCCAAAGGTGCACAATTGCCTACTGTTCTGCAGAACCCCTAAGTCCTTGGACAAAAAAACTGGTTTGAATATCATGTTTTTGCACCGTCCAACAAAGCCAGAGAAGCAAGTCAAAGTTCACCGAGTGCATTCATAACTGTGAAACACAAATTAATGAGGGATAGTAAACAGTCCCCATAATACAAAAAACTTACAGAGAAAACCACAAACAAATGATACACCCTAAAGAGAAACGTAGCAGCAGCTGATGTGAGCGAACAACTGTACTTGGTGCAGTCGGGCAGCAGGCATGCACTCTTGGCTAGAGCAGTACAGCGAAGCCTGAAAGTTAACTAGCCTGAATTACTTCATCCTAGACCTACTGGCCTGTGACTTAATTACTAAAGACACATTTCTTTCCCTCCAGAGTTATTGATAGCAGTCTCATGAGTTTCTGGGGGTTTTTGCCTCAAAAGCACAGTCTGTGCCAGAGAAATCAATTGATTGCAGTATCTCTCAATGGTCCAGACTGCTTCTATTGCTTGCTGTAGGTTAAAAAATACCTGGGGGAAGCACTACTGAACTACTGTGGCAAATATACCTAATGATGACTTTTTAATTTATTTTTATTTTTAACTCTACTGAGTGAGTGCTCCTTGTCGTGTCTGGTCACTATTAGAACATGATCTGGAAGTCGGAGTGCAGTTGTCTAGTTCTGATGTTGCATGCCAATAGAAAACCTCTGACAGTGGGAAGGGTCTTGCTCATTAGCATTGAAATTATGGGTTTGTTTAATGTTGTTTGTTATTCTTAGAGACGCTGCACATAGAGCAAGTACCAACCCGAATGACTCTGCAATTGGAGCTGCTGCCAAAACTTTATTAGGATAGATCTGTTCAGATGGGAAGCCTGTAACCGTGAATGCACAAACAGATACTAAATGAACATCTGCAAAACAAACACTATTCAACACATGTGTGGTTTACTGAAGTATTCCATAAGGTATGCCTGAAAAATTGATTGCATTTAGTCTGCTGTGGTTTGTTGTTACAGTATCATACCTTCAGGAATTTGGCACCAGTATAAACACTGAGGGGTGATCTAATCTGTTTATAACGTTATTTCATAATGTTTGCTAGGCACATATAACATGTTTATAGTATCCTTATTGAGACAATATGAAAAGTCTCAAACATGCAACCCTGAAGAGAGCATAAGCTTCCAGTCTTTCAAACTTGAAAAGAATGCTTTTGGAAATGGAGCTAAAAAAACCCAACCTAAACCATAAATTGCCTTTTTAATCACTTCCAACATATCATTATGCAGAATAGTAAAAAATTGTCATCTAGGAGAGTCATTCTCATCAATGTGTATGTATTTCTCCTGTCAACATTACTCAGACTCTCAGATGAGAACACATTCTAAACTGCTTCAAGTTACAAGAAATATTTCAATTGGATGAGCAGTATCAGGGAGAAAGTGGCTACAGAGCCATCACAAATCCTGTTTGTTTGTTTTGAAGCAAAAGAAAAATAATTCTTTTAAAAAATTCATTTCTAGAAGCTTTTCATGGTGACATTAAGTTAAAGTAAATTTAGTGGATTAACGTAAAATAAATAAGTCTTGCAATAATTTAGTTTTTATTTGAGAAATTGTTTTTAGAAAAACAATACTATGTACATTCATTCATCTGTTGTACTTGCTTGGTTCTCAGATGAGAGACACAGGGCACACATCCTGTCTATTGGATTCATTTTTATCCTTCACGTTCGAAGGCATTCAGTCCTAAATGTCTACTACTGTGTGTAATCCACGTAGGAAAGAAAATCCAAACAAACAACTACTTGATTTAGCCTTTGCATCCCCTTCTCCTCAGTTATTCAGTAAGTAAGAACACTGTCCCATGGGCTTGATGCCAGACATTGTTATACTGGCAGAAGCCTTAAATAGCATGAAAGGTGACATAATACCAACTCATCATATGACCTGCAGGCTCCTGTTGAAAAATTACACTGCTGGGTAAAGTTTGCAGTCATGTCTTATTGACAGCAATTGCCAGGTCATACTGACAGCAGCTGTACTGCAGGAGTCCTACTGCTGGATTGGTTTCGCTGCCTCACAAGCCTCGTCAGAGAAAGAAAGGATATTGTACATTATTTGGCCAAGATATTGCGGTTTGTTAAAATATGGTGAACAGATATTCGTTATCATGTGCCCTTGTTAACAGGAAGTGAAAATTCCTTCTATAATGCTTCCTTTTGTTGTCATTGGTAAAAATTAACTCATTATGCAAAATATTAGGCAATGTTCATCTAGGATCCCACAGGCAAACCATGTTGCTTTACATAAACAGAAAGAGGATAATTTCTTCAAAAAAAACCCAACCCAAACCAACCAACCAAACCTACAAAAACCCCCAAAACCAAACCAAGAAACAAAAAAAAAACACCACCAAAAAAGTGAATTAAAACTTGTAGAAGCACAGTGTTCCGATGTGGCTCTTGAACTTTTGCAGATAGTCCTGGAAGTGATAAATTATGCATTTACTTGGAAATCATAAAGTAACTCCCATTGCCTCACACTGTGTTGCTATTAGGAAGATTTTAAAAATGCCTGAAGAATAAACACAGAGACATGTTGGCTTCTAAGCAATATTTTCTCATAATCCAAAACCCCCAATCTAATAAGATAGCAATAAGGAAAGAAAATATGTTAAATGTGATATTCCTTTAGTAGAATGTTATTCAGAATTTCTGCTGAGGTATCAGCAGCACTGGACCAGTCACTGTAAGGAGAGAGTGACGCACTTTTAGACTGTTAGGCTTCTTTTTGTTCTTTAAAAAGTAATTCTGCATTTGCCCCGCAGTTTCTGTTCAAAAAACTGGAACTGAAACTGATTTCTTGGCAGTGTCATCACATCTCTAAAACTTGTCCACGAATTCTGAGAAAGTCTGTGTCAATAACTGAATTTTGTTTATCAGATTGGCTGCCAGACTGAAAGAAAAGAAGGTATTAAGATAACAAACCAGAAATCAACAGGGGTTGCTGTCTTAGTCACTCGCCAAATAGTTACATCTGCGAAGGGAGAACTCTTGTTAGTCCTGGGCTCACCATTTTCCATGGGTCTGATCTAATCACAATTTTGCAGGGTATGTGGGGTGCTCTTCTCTGGTTTAGCTGTTCCACTTTAAGAACATTAAATGTCTATCTGAAAAAGGGATTGAAAGCCTAGGATGCCCCATCTCCCAAGTTCCTGGTTCACATATCAGACTTCAGTCATTCTGACTGAGCAAACACTGACATGAAACGCGGGGGTTTATTCCAAAATCCCTACTAAAAATCTCCTCAAACAGGAGAGGGAACCAGGCACAGGTCTGCTCTGCCCAATGCCTTCTCCCAGGTGAGTGCACTAGTGGATGGACTTCTGGATGAAAGGCAGCAGGACTTCCAGTTTCATTTTCTTGCTTATGGATCTAGCCAGTCATGTCCTAGGGGTTTGCATTCAGATGATTTTGTGAAGTTTAGGAATCAGCAAAACAAAGTGTTGCCCTCTTAAACATTCTACTGATTTCAGGTGACTGCGGTATCTTTGCCTTCCTTTGAACTGCTTTTTTTCCCAGGTTTTATTGAGAACAGTCTCTAGAAAATGAACATTTTCTCTTCAGTTTTAGGAAATTCTCTGATCCAGTGACTGCTATTTATGTAGTCTGAAACTGTCCAACAGGCCTCATATCTGCACAGCTATTTCCTTTTTGCCTCAATATTCAGCAGTTGACTTGTTTATCTTTCCTTCAGGCTCCCTCATGTTGGGCATACAGGAATTATTGCTCTCCTTCAAGAAAAGTGACAAAACAAAATTGTGAGCAGAGTTACAAAGCAAAGTTGGTTTAGAGTTGATACTATCAAGGCTCTTCCTCTTCTCCAGATTCTTGAATATTTGGCCTTTGACTAAGATTTAGCCAGTTTATAGTTCCCTTACCAAATTCCCAAGCAGAATGCATGCTTCCTACCTGGACTACACGCGTCTGATAGCCTAGAGTAGCTTGTGCTTCCATCAAAATCCACCTGAATGCCATGGGCAAGTCCTTGGCGTTAATACTGACCTAGCTCTGAAGCAGGCAAGGCAATCATTTGCTGTGAAACATCCAAGGTGTTCTGAAGAGCTTGACTGAAAATCACACTTTTCATGTAGAAACATGGAGAAGAGGTCAAAAATCCACACAAAGAATAGAATTACTTAGTTGGTCCTTTAGATTTGAACAGTAGTATTAGTAGAACGTTAAATCTGGTAGGAATGTCCGTAAGAAATTATTTTTTAAATGTCATTTCTTAAAGATGAAGCTTTCATTTGGCTTCTTAGAGGTATTTAGCTTAGTTTACTAAGGAAAGGAGATTTTTGCAATCATAGCACATGTGCCCTGTTAGTAGGTTTTGAGCACAGAGGCTGATTTGAGAAAAAACTGATAAAATGGTAGATACTCCTTGAAAGTAATTAAAAGCTTCAAATTCCTGCAAAAGTAACTGCTGGGTAGAGAGTACCCAGGATGAGACTTAGAATGAAAAAGCACTCATTCTATCCAGGAGAGAAATCTGAGAAATGGCACGACTGTGGCTTCCACCAGTTTGCAAGCAAGAGCCAAGTTTCATTTGTTGGGATTCTCAGAGACCTGAGTGAACAAGGGGGAAGCACCATTATTATCCCAGAAACTCCTGAACTTTGAGGGCAAGGATGGCCCACGAGCAATCAGAGTCTGAGTTGTCTCCCAAAGCACAGCAGGAGTCTAAATGATGCCTAGTGTGTCATTCTTTTATGACATTCATTGGCTGTTTTTCACAAACAGAATTATTCTGCCGACTTCTGTATTACTTTTCTGAGTCTTACAAGTATTCTTAAACTAATAATAGTCCTAAGTCTCAAACTAGAACTTACAGTTTTGTTTTGGTTTTGCATTCCACAGCATATGGAAGAGGGAGGGAAGACAATTTCTGTGCTAACCTCACTTCAAGCTGAGTATCTTTGTTCTATTTCCTTTTTCTCAACATGCTGTAATGCTCCATTTCCTCTCAACATGCCCTATTATTATCCCTGTTTCCAGGGTTGCATAAGTACATAAAACTAGTAAAAACATCCTTTAATTTCTCTCTTCAAATTCTGTGTCTGGGCAGTGTTACTTTTCATCCCAGCTACAGTAAAGAGAATAGTTGTGTGTTGTGGACTCACAAAATGGGCTGATGGCAATGGAGACCAACACAGCAACAGAGCCTGGAGCAATAAAGGTTTATAGAGCTAAATCTTAAACAACAGTTATAGGAAAGCCAAGTTTGACAGATGATTTTTTTGGTCTTTGAGTGATGATTTACAGAGAGAAACTGGAATTTCATATGACACTGCACTTAATAGTATTGCTTTGGTACCAGCTGAAAATTCCTGTGGCCTGGGACAACAGAAATGCCTTCTGGTGTTAAAAAAGCTAAAAATTACCTCTTCATTACACGAATAAGCAGTATAAAATCACAAATAACAACATTATGGCAATAAAGGCCATCCTAACAAAAAATACAGGTGAGCAGAGACTGCATGGAATTCTTTCAGGGATCTCGATCATAGCATTCTCCATCCCACATATTTCTAACAACTGGCTTTTTATGTGCCTGCAGCAGACATTTGCAGGGTGATTTTCTTAATTATGCTACTATATTAGTACAAATCTATGTGCAGTAAAAAATATCTTTTCTAGACCTTAAGTATCTATCAACACACTGAAGCCCTAAACAATTTGTGGTTTGCAGTTAATTTCATTGTCACAACCAAAACACATCAGACTAGTAGTTTTCTCTGGTGTCCCACTCCTAGCATACGGTTTCCTGGGGAATCATTAACAATGAAACTGTCAACTGCTCTGCGTCTGTTTTGACAGGTGGAGTACAAATATTAAACTCCTACAGCAAACAAGACACCTATGTGAATTTGACATAATTTTAAAAACTTGTATTTCTGCATGTTTTCTAAACTACTGTGACCATCCTTTACTGCAAGCCAGAGTGACTCTCCAAGTCTGTCAGTCCCCAAAATCAGTGTCTGAAAAGGCCATGTACAAGTCAGTGAAAAACAGCTCATCAGTTTGATGGTTCAAGGCAGGCTAATACTTTACTTTTCAGGAAAGAGGAATATGAAGTGATAAATATGAAGCAATGGTACTGAAAGGCAACCTTGCTGTTCAGAGCTAGGGAAGACTTGCTGGCATTGACAAAGAGCTAATTTTTAAATAAAATAACCTTTTCAGAAGTTGACCAAGTGGAATTGACTTTCAGATTTAACACCACACCTTGCTCCTATCAGTATATGCTGTGTGGACTGGAGCTGCAATTCTCAGTTTGAAAAATCTCAATTAGCTACAAAATGCCAATACCTTGACAAAATATGTAAAAAATGCACCTGTGAAAAATTAGGCATTAATTATAAACAGTCTCTAGTGGCTTAAGCTGTAGGACTGCTCTTGAACTTCGGTAGCAAAGTGCTCACTTGGGAAACTTGTGATATAATTTTAGAGCAGTTTCTCAGATGAGTTTTCTATTTCAACAGCTCATTGAAAACAATTTGCAGGAGCAGCCCCATTCATTCACATTGTTAACCACCTAATGATCTATAGGAGGGGAAGAGATACTCTTCTTGGGGAACCATATAATCACTGAATTCTTTTAGGGTATTTTCAATTTGGTATTATTTTGGAGAGGAATAAAATATACCCACCCGATAAACTTATAGTTTTAAACATCAGAAGCCAGATATTCTTGTGCCCATTAACAGAACAGCTTCCTCAGCACACAGAAATATAATATTCACTGACTTGAAGAAAAAATTATTTTACCCATTTCTACTATACCATATTAAAATTCGATGTATTTAGGTTAGAATGGTTTCTGCAGTGCCTTTACTCAGATATTTATTGTTTTGATCACGTTTCTTACTAAATTTAGAGGATACCAAGAAAAGGACAACAGATGACAAATTAAAATCCTGTTAGGAGTGAAGCAACTAAATTAAGCAACGAGAAATTAAGGCAGATGCAGAACAGCAATAGTTGTGATGATGTCAGTCTTGTTATAATTTTCTTCTGTTCCATATAGATTTAGGGCACAGCATCTTCAGAATTTTTTCACAGTGAAGAAACCCATTTCTTTGATACTCTTTCTAGGTAACTACTCTTTTCATCAGTCCTTAAGAAGTCAATCATCCATATGTAGCATATTGCAACTTAATTCCATTTCCTAATTCCCAGTAGTTGCAATCAATGCTAAGAACACCCTGCACCTTATTTCCATGTTTTTATGAAAAGCAAGGTCTTAATTAGACTTCATGCTCACAGTTTGAAAAACACCTTAATTCTTTTACCATTTTCAAGGAAACCACCTCTCCAGTGTGAACATTACATTTGATTTCTGATTGCTTGTCAGATTTTCTTGTAAGGCATAGTGAGAAAGGGGCTATTATGAAAATTTTAAGGAATACTCTGAAATAAGTCATCTTTTTGACTAGTGCAAGGCTTAGGTGCTACCCTGGCTGTATAGCTGTCACCTAAACACACCCTCAACATGAGGCTGAAGAAGATGGTGAGGAAGAAGGGTCTCAGTGAGGAAAAAAGCTTTAAGAAGCATCTTCGATGTGCTTTGTATCTGCAGTATTCAAGATCCAGAAAAAGAAGAGATGACTTTTTTCATGTATAATAATCTAAGAAGTCTGTACTGAGATCTTGAGAATAACTCATGCAGACCTATGACTGCTTTAGGAATTCAATTCCATCTGTATGCTCTACTAAGGCCTCTTTTCTACAGGTACATCAAATATTTTACAACACCAAAGAGGATAACAATGCAGCACGCAACAAGGGCACACTGCTAATAATCCCATTCCCATTAAATATTTAGGAATCTGTCATATTTCATAATTGGAACATAGAAGTAACAAATTAGAACAACTCCATGCTGATGAAAATGACTAATTAAGTATTAAAAGCTGTGAGAGGAAGCCATTGCTTGAAAACAAAATCCCCAAGGGGAGGGAAAAGCTGCAGTTACAAAAACTTCAACATATGTTTTGCGCTGGATTTCTTGTTTTCCTGTTACAGTATTAGGGCAAGGGCAGAAATTCCTGGATATTAAGGTGTCTGTAATATTGAAATAAATAATTTGATCTCTCCCATCTATAAAATTGAAATATTACTGCTTACACAGGCTCAGGGCAGTTCTTGTAAGAAGTGGAAAAAAAATCTTAGTTTGTAGTGATGCCCCTTAGTTTTGCACCGAGTCAGACCCAGACAGAAATCACAGCAGCTCTAATGCTGCTCCAGTTGAAGCAATGGATACAACTCCTTGGCTCTGTAGCTGTTACCACATCATCAGACTGGAACTAGTCATGAAAAGCTGGAAAGCACTAACAAGGAGAGATAGAGCCCCAGCAGCTCTGACAAAGAAATGGCTTGAGCTTCCCTCAGCTCTCAGACAGTTTGTGAAGGTTTAGGCAGAGATCCTGACAAGCAATACAGAACTACAAGGCTGTTGGGCAGCACCTGCCTGGGAGAAGGACAGCAGTGTATGGATCTCACGGAGCAGCTCCAGGGGACTCTGCATAAAGCCACAGGGATTCCTGTTTGCTCTGGGCAGTCAGACCAGAGCAAAGCAGACAGGCTAAGGCTGGGCACCACAGGGACTGCATAACACTGGTTATGGCTTTGGATGGCAAAACATTGTCCATTCTTGTTTTTATGGAAAAAAATAGATGTAAACCCACTCACAATTACGTGTTATAACTACTTTCTAGTCATCTTTCTACTAGATCATCAGCC
Source organism: Pseudotriccus pelzelni (assembly GCA_035584735.1). Taxonomy (NCBI): domain Eukaryota; kingdom Metazoa; phylum Chordata; class Aves; order Passeriformes; family Tyrannidae; genus Pseudotriccus; species Pseudotriccus pelzelni. Next base: position 14,054,963 of record JAWMRA010000016.1, read on the forward strand.
ATCAGCAATCAAGTTTGAACTATTTCCTTACAAAGCAGTTGCACCAACAATCTGTCACAGCCCATATATGCCTTTGTAGGGATCTACAAAGCAGGTGAAAGTAAAAGATCTCCACATACAGCATAGTAATTTGATATTCTAAAAGTTTAGGAATGTTCTACCATTTATGGTTTAAATCCTCTTACAGGAAATGCATCAGTATTTCCAAAAGGCAACAGAATTTTTATTATCAGATATCCAATGGATATCTGTATTAATAAGTTGGGGACAGTTAACAAAATTATTCTGTACTTCCACTTCAGACTTCAGTCTTCTTCAGTCTGGAATACCAGTATTTTAAGAGCAGTATTTTGTATTTGAACATTAGCAATAGAACTGAAAGTGGTTAAGGTCCTTTAAATTAAATCACAAATCATACCCAGTGATAAGTTGATATAATGCAGCTCAGAGAGGTCTACAGGGAATGACTTACTCAACACTATCCATAACATCTTTTTATCATTTGCTTCCTTAGTCTGCGTATGTAGATGGTGTGGATTTCCCAAAATTTGATGTACACATTAAGACTTATCTACAGAGTAATTTTTAAAATGTTTACTTGCTTTGCTTAATATGAGAGGAAATATTTTTACATTTAAGATTTGCTGAATTAGATTCTAAATCTCTTACACTCTCAATCAAAAATGCTGATAGCTAATCACTCCTGGCATGTAAAACGCCTATTAGGTGATGATCTTCAGGGACAACCTGAGGCATCCCCTCCTTAGCAGTATGTTAATGTCCCAGCAGCTTTTGAGCAGTGTAAAAATTTCAAATAGGGATTCTCAGCATTTGATCTGGTTGTGACTGTGAATGGCATCAGACAGATCGAATATAATGACGGAAGATTTATAAATGGTTGTGTAACACAGCAAAAGGGCTTCCTGAGAAATGGGGAATATCCGGGCCAGCACAGGCAGAGCTCCAGTAACACAGCCAAGAAACTGCCAATTAGTTGTTGTTGCTAATCAACTGCATGGTGTTAGCTGGAGGTGCTAAAACAGAACTCTTGCTAGAAAAATGGAGATGAGAAACAATAATGCAGCACAGAACCTTTTCTTAAAGTAGCTGTTTCAAAAGATCTGCGAGATGTGTGTTGCATCTTCCTTTACCACCTGCTCAGCACAAGAAGGAAATGGAGTATTTCATGCTGGGATTTATAACCTCTGTGGACCATGCTGTGGTGTCACAGATGAAGTCAGCTCCCATCTGCTCCGTTTCATGCAAAATGGACCTGGCCCTTGCACTTCTGGCAATTTTCTGATTCGATCCTCCACGCAGATTTCCAACACTTCTGCTTTACGGGATATCCTATGATTCAGCTCAGACAGTAAATTTTACTGCTCATGGTCAATTGTTTGCTGACCACATGGCCTGTGAGGCAGTGCTGGGGCAGAAAGGTTTCTACTCCTGTCTCCCTTAAAAGCCTCAGGAGAAAGTTCTGAACTAGTATGTACATGTACACTTTTCATTATAATGAAATGAATTCATTATTTACCACCAGGCTTCTGCAAGTGGTACAGGACTCCTTGGTTATAAGGTTTTACTCTTTTAAACTTAGATGAATTTTAACAGCATTTGTGTAACAAAAAAAAAAAAAAGACTAGAGGCTTAAGAAGATGATTAACATTCAAGGATCCTGATGCAAACAAACATTTTAGCAAACTCAGCCATGTCATTGCAGTGAACTAATTTTGATTTTGAAGAGAACTTGCAGAATTTGAGTTCTTTTTCAGGATATCATTCAGCTCGGATAATGTAAAAATATAATTTGTCTGAATTGTCAATACCTCTTCAAAATCTTCATTCAGCAGTTACAGTTTTTACATTTATCCTCAAGACAGCCTTTGATTACATGAGGCTGAGGTAATACTTAGAAGTTACTATTAGAAAGAAACTTGTAATATATATATATTCAGAGATTCCAGATGTTGTGGAAAACTGTGGCTCTCTGTTCAGAATATACTGCAAATTTAAACTGTTCGTTGAAATTTCAAGTAGGTGAACCATGCTGGTAACATTCGACCAATCTAAAAAGTTCACTTGTGCTTGGTTTTGCATTTATTAGAAATGAGCCATAGGTATTCTTCCAAAAGTCACTGCTTTTGTTTGTTTAATTTTAAAATGTGGGAACATGATGTATAACTCCAAAAAGCCACAATTTTTTTTCAAATTATGTTTTTCAGTTTTACTACTTATCACAGGAAAGATAGAAATCAAGACTAGCAAGCATACGAAGGTGAAATTAATTCACCTTTTGAACTCTCAGTGTACAGATACTTCGAATTTGATCCTGGTAGTCCTAAACAGTTTATCAAATCCAGGGACCCATTCATATTCAGATAAAGGCTGTGATAGCAGGGATTTCTTATCTTCAAAGAAGGAGAGAGTTCAGAATCTCAATGCAAAGAAAACCCCCATAATCCTGATAAGAACTGTAACTGCTTCCTTTGAAGATTGACACTACGAAGGATTCCTGTTCAGAGAAGCCAGAGTGATATTTTTAAGTAACAATGTCTGGGCTTGGATGTCATACCCTACAGAATGCAAATATTTTGATGAGGGTGTATGCAAGAAGGTGGGACTTACAGGAACTAAAATGAGTAATGTAGCAGCCTGAACTAGAACAGGAGCATCCTGGAAGTGGCAGCCTAAACAGAACTCCCATGGTTACTGGCATTTTCCATTTGTTGTCATTTCACTCTCATCACAGAGACATTTATGTCACAGTGACTACTGATAAAGGAGCCTGTAACAGTGACTCCAGGTTTGAAGGACTGATGGCTTTTCAGAGACATTTCTAGTTTAGCTCCTCATGATGGATTTCGGCACGATGCCAAGACTAATTTTGCAGTGCATTAAATAAAATCCCAACCAAATAAAAAGAGCAAAGTATTAGCTACGCTACAGATAAGGCCCCTCTTCTCTATGCAATTATTTCTTAGACTGTTTACTTTTCAGATTATTACCTTGACCAATAACAAATTCTAAGCCTCAAGTAGGTCCAGGTGCATATTTAGTGTCATGTCTCTCAGATGCTGTTAGTCTATTGCCCCTTGGTTAAATCTTAGGTCAAGAAGTCTGTAAATGCTATAGGGCATGGAACATGTATAAGTTGTCTGCAGGACAGGGAAGGGACTATGTGCTTCCTTTTCTATATACCTGGTAGATTCTAGAAACTTAAAAGGATGCAAACAGAAAGCATTTGGGAAGGTTCCAAGGAGACTGTATAATTTTCCTCTAATGTTATCCTCACGCTATCTCATTTACTTCCAAGTTGCACAGTTTTGACCTTTAAATTTTTCCCCAACTTCCTTCCAAGGAATGTTTGAGCCCACAGGACAATTTTGAAAATGTTTGTCTTCCAAAGTTACCAACTGAACTTACTTTGAAGGCGAACATGGCTGGCAAACACAACAGAGGAGTTATTTTTCCCCTATAATGATTTAGCCTTTGATGCGTAGACAGATGGTCATGATCTCGTCCTCCTCCACCCATGGATTTTTCTAAAATGACACCCAAGTTTTTCTTGGCAGCAGTTAGAAAGTCTGGCAAACAGCTCACTTCAGCTCCAATTATATTGACCGCATTAATGCAAAAGATCAGCAAATGAAACGTTCCATATTCATTTGGAAGAGATGAATTAGAATTTGCAATAAGATAAACACAAATTAGAAACAAATGCCAGCTACCTACCTCCACCCTCATATCCAAGGATTTCCTGTGGCACCTATTCATTTCACAGAAGCAATGCTTCTTAGGGCAGTAGCACTTAATAGAATTAGGTTTCTGAAAATGTCTTCATGGGCAGAATAATACCCACTTGCTTTGAGAGTTTTAAGGAATACTAGAGAATAACACTTTCCCTCCGTGCTCCAGGGACATCAGCTCTTCAGATGAATGTTATCTCTAGATTTAATATCAAAGCTTTTCACACTTGTCTGTGCTTGTCACAAACTCCCCTGGGCACAGGAAAAGCAACGAGGAATGTGACTAGTTCCCATTCAAGGCCTTCAGCTGAATACTTTTTCCAAGACAGCACCTACCACCCAGGGTACATGCCTTTAACAAGGCAAAAATGAGGAAATCTTGCTGGCAACTCTTTTTCTACCCAGTTACAGGGTAACCTTGTTGCTGTTATTGTGTGCTGTGGCAACTGCCTGTTAGTTCTTGACTGCTTGTAACTGGCAGGCAGGTTAGTGTTTCGCTACCAGTATATGGGCCATCACAAATAGCTTTACCTGTGGCAACTAAATAATGTCCTCTAGGGTAAGGTATATCTTTAGACAGTTATAGTCAAATTATTTACTCACCATCCCTTTAGAAAGGACAGTAGGCGGAATGTGTTTAAACATCTTCTATACATAAATATTTTTATAAATATAAAGGAATGCCATCTAAAAATTCTATTTTTTCTACTAAACTATAAAAGCCAAGAAGTTACATCAGTGAAGATGTCCTGTGATACTTTGTTCTTCCACACAGACCATCTCTGAGTTTGATTCATTAGCATGAGTAATATAAAATTACTTGTATTCAAGGTGTTCACAGTTCCTAATTCTTGGATACTAAAGCTATCAAACCCTTCTGATCATTCTCCTTGGCAGGAGAACTCTGTGCTTGTATAACTGTGTTTGTAACACTGAGACTTGGGCAATTGTTTACTAATTCCTAGCATTGTATTTACACACACACTAAAGTATATTTATAAATCAAATCTCTTCTTTCAGGTCTCCGAATATTTAAAGGAAATTTCCAGCACTGAATCACAGACAAGATTTGAAACAACATCTTAAACCTAAAGCGTGTCCAGTCCTACTTTTTCATCCATTCTTATCTGTGCCATAAATCCCACCCTCCGATGCTGTAAATATTCCTCCCACAGCTGCAGCCCCTCCTTTGAGCTGGCGAACACAGCTGGAGCCGGGCCGTTCGGAGCAGATGGCCGGGCACACTCTGCTTCCTATTGTCTGCAAACACTGCCAGGAGTGCGATGATCTTTGCTCCTGGCCCCTACCTTGTGGGCTTCAACTAACACAGCCATTCTTTCCTCAGTCAAAATCTGGCCTGTATCACACATTCAACACCATCATACCTGCTTAAGGGCTTTTTCTACTCTTTCATTAGCATCCTCAACTCATTTTTCCTCCTTTTTTTTTTTTTATGGTATTGGAAAAGTTTACTCTTAAAACATGATCCATTTCACCTATTTTAGCCCTGCTGGACAATGGAGTTCTGCTGTGCATTAACTCATAAATAATTGGCTACTTCAGCAAAAGGGCAAAAAAGTAAAATGCTTTTTTTTCTTTCCTCTCCACACTTGACACATCATTTCCAGAATAGCATTTACATAATGAAATTATATACTAATACATTAAGAGGAAAATCATGAGGAGTTACAGAGAGCACCAGACTTCCAGCAGAAAACAGGTCTGGCAGTTCCTCTACAGCACTCAGTGGAAGGGTGACCATCACCTTGAGTCACTGAGGGGAACAGTGGACACAGCAGCTGGTAAAAGAAATGGATGGAAAAGTTTGCTGGACCGAAAAGATAAGGAAGGGGGTAATTTTTTTTGGTGGTATAGGGAAACTGGGGTCTTGGTATATTAATGCCTCATGTAACATCTCATGTAATATTATACTGATAGAGCTGGCTAAACGCATGCTCAGCTTTTAGTAAGCCTTTAACATTTGAAATAGATAATACATACAATTAGTGCCAGTGACATGGGAATAATATTTAAAATTACTGAACAATTATTTATCTTTTTTTTGTGCATTTTGTTGTTAGTTTTTTAACTACTGTCACCTGAAAGAGGTTTGAAAAGCACATTTAGAAGTAAAAAAAAAAAATAAAAAAATCAGTCTGTTCACTTTTGGAAGCATAACATCAAAATCTCTAGTTTTCTTCATCTACCTTTTTAAAGTAAGCTATTTGGCTTGCAGATTCTCTGTTAAACAAGTGCACTCCTCCAGGCCAGTACAGCTGAGGCCTCTCCATACAAATATGTCCAACTCAATGATCTGGGCAAGTTTATTGCTAATAATCTAATTGCATTTCAGGAGCCCAACCTGTTACACAATAAACCTCATTTTCATGGCCTTTCTACTGTACCTGTTGTTCCATTTTCACATGTATAAAGTCAGTCCCCCAGTCATTTTAAAGTATCAAACATTTTCAAGTGCAACTGTTGCTACCACTGTGCTCAGCAGTTTTTTGGTTTTTTTTTTTTGTACCCTTCCATTTGAAGGGAAGCCAAACATTTCTGTATGGGTAACTTTTGAAAAGGGGGCAAACATTCAAACATGTCTAAATGGCACTTTAACATTTAGGGGCAAAAATCAGAGCTTAAAGAAGCTGACTTTTAAACTGTTTATTTGGACGGTAAAAAACCCAAATATTTTCAAGCAGAATACTCAGCATCTTCCTCATTCTTTAAAATGCCCTTTCATAAACCAGTAGTGCCTACAAATACTGTGCAGCAAGCAGCAGATAGTGCTTGTCCTCAGAGCATTTGAAAGAGTGAAAACACTTCTAATTCCAAAGAGAATCTTCTCAGCAACCTCTCTCTGCTGTAAAATTCCTACAGCTTTATAGACTTGTTTGAGTCAGCAACACCTGCCTATTTAAGAGCAAAGGGGAGGATGTGCCAGTGAGGAGAGATGCTGGCAGACAGTCCTGCCACTGCAACACATAGTCAGCCTTGTTACTTGAAAATCAGGGAAGATGATCTAATTACAGAATCACAGAACAGTTGAGGTTACACCTGCACTGTGGAGTCCAACACCCCTGCTCAAGCAGGAACACCTACAGCAGGTTGTCCAGGGCCGTATCTCCAAGACTGGAGACTCCACGATTGCTCTCAACAACCTATTCCAGCATTCAGCAACCCTCAATGTGTTTTCTTACATGTAAACGGAACTTCGCATGTTTCAGTTTATCCCCATTGCCTGTTGTCCTGTCGCTGAGCACCACTCAGGAGACTGGCCATTCTCTTCTTGAAAAGAAGGAAAAATACATTCTTGATCCTTTTGAAGTGTAACTGTTTAGTAGCACCTGGAAATACAATCTACCTCCAAAATGGCAAGCACAGGTCTGAAATGTTTCTTGTACGCAATGAAACATCATGAAGAGCTAACGCAGCTGAAGGGGCATCTAGTGATCTTGCTCTGACTAGTCTCATTGAAAATGTTTCTTTTCATCCCAAGGAGGTTTTATGTTGCGACAAAGGTAAATTAAACAGCTGCCAGGTTTAAATGGTGCAAAACCTAGACACTTAATGCCACCCATAGTTCTGATGCTGAAATATGAGCCATTAAACAAAGCTGACAGACTTTGCAATCATAAAGGCACTGCTCAAAGCGCTTGAAAAAGATCTGCAATTTTATATTAACTCTTGCTTGTAGCCAAGTAATTACTAGATTTTTCTAACTGTTAAGAGCCTGGAATTTGGTTTTTTTACATGAAAAGGCCAGATTAGAAATTATGTTTTTTTATTATTTACAGAGGAAAAAAAGAATAGATAATCATAACTTCATGAAAATAGTGATTGCCAACACTTGCTAAAATATTTTTATGGCTTAGACAAAGATGCTCCACATTTAGAATCAAGTCCTCAAGTCCTGTCTTCTAGAAAGCACAACTTCTGTTGATTCTCATGAGTCACAGCTGAGGAGAGCTGCAGAAGGGGGCACGAAAAGGTTGTAGTTGGTTCTCAGTTGTCAAGAACATTCACATAGAGACTCTTGGGATCTTTCAACGTGACCTGGGTACTGTGTAATTTCAAATTAACCTCGAAACAGCAGTGGTTGTATTTCCACTTTCACCAACCCTGCATGATTCAAAGCATGAAGGTCAAACCTAAAGAAATGCCTTATAGTGTTATCATCACTTACATGAGTGAGAGGCTCCTTGTGTTCTTATAAGTACCAGGTCACATTGAAAGATCACGAGAGTCTCTATGTGAATTTATGTTCATGTGTTGCTTATTGAAGCCATTCTCTAGATGAAAGAGTTTGAATTATACAGTAGGATCTGAGTGATACCCAGATCCTCACAGAGCCTTTGGGATTAAAGTAACTGAAACACAACACTGATTAGTCATATTTCTATGTCCATGTAGCTGCTGGGATTTTTTGTCCCCAGTAACACTTCAGTAAGTGACTAATTCTATGCACAACCACGCATGTGTGAGGTAGAGCACTCACTTGCCTAATCAAATATGTACCTGCAATAGGCTACAAATTCCATTAGACATCTAAACCTTTTAGCCCACAGAAGAGAATGGATTTGCTTTAATGGCCAGGAAATGGCCAACTATGCAGCATCATCATTCATCCCTCTGGCATTAGGGATAGAAGTAGCAAAGAAACTTCCCAGTTGCTCCAGGTGTAGCTGTAAATTAACACCACTGGTGTTTGTGGCACAGTTGAGTTCTGACAACATTGCTGCTCGTGGCTGAGAGCTGAGGCAGGGAAATAATTATTTTTCTGCTGTTGACTGCAGCGAAGAAGTTCATTTAACTCAATCTTCAAGCTATATAAGATACAGAAGACATTGTTTTGAAGAAAATGCTTTCAGCAGACTTAATAAATCTTAGTAGCAGTATGTTTGACATATTGTTCCATTTAATATACTACAGAAATACCTCATAAAATTATGACTCATTGCTAACACTTTACTGATCAATGACTCGCTGAGACTGACTTTGTGTGAATGCAAAAGTCTTTAGTAGTACTTAACTCTTTAAAACACATTTCAGAAGTTGAAATGGAGCAATGGATGGGCAGGGTAGGTTGCTACACTGCTTAAAGATCTCCGAAAGGTAGCACAGAGAGCTTTGTGTTTTATAAAACCCACCATGTTTGCTCTGTTCTCTCACAGCATAATAGAAATGCAATGCTCAAGACTTACTTAATTGCCAAGAAGAGTCTCAGCCATAAAACACATTTCTTTTAGTCATCTTTTTTATAGTAACTAACATTCGTCTCACATGTAGAAGTTACACCTCACTATTCAGTAGAACAGTAACTACCTGAGTGGTACCACATACTGGGTGTTTTGCACTGCTCTGGGTGATCTCCAAAGCCAAGTTCCTGAGGAGCTCAGTACAAACTGCAAGCCCAGAAAGGGCCCACCAGTCCAGCTGCAGCTTATCTTTCCAGCATAAGATGGGGGAAAACTTCAGTTAGTTAAACACAAGCTTCCCACATTTCCAACACAACAGGAATTGCTTTCACATTGCTTCCCAAGGGATGCAGTTTGAGCACAGAGTCTTGGCACAGCAACAGCAGGTTCCTCCCCGAGGGAAGCTGAGCTGGCAGCTGAGGGGTGGTCACACAGCACACTGGGCAAGCACCTTACCTACAAGACACAGTCCCACAGCACCAGAGCAGGGTGGCAGCAGGTCCCATCGGTGGGCCAGTGATCCTCAGGCACAAGGTCCATCAAGGAATGCACTACAGGAACAGAGCAGCAGCAGGCATGCCTGAGACAGTGCTTAGGGAAGAGCTGAAACACCCAACCAGAGCTTAAATGGAATTCCTGGTCAAAGGTATGGGGACACCTCAGGTGAGGCTGCTCAGAACAATTAGTGAGAGAGCTTAACACTGCACTCAGGGGCCTGACACAGAACGTGTGGGGTTTGTGCTGTGATTTTTGAGCCAGTTTTATTTTACCAATATATGGTATAAAGTGAAGGAACATGTAGATAAGACAGGAGAATGTTTACATGTTATTTCTATTTTCCAGTTTCACTGTTATTCTAGATTCGTCTTTGGACCCATAAAACTGTTCTTTAAGGTGCCCGGGATCATTCTCTTCCTTCTGTAACATTTGGTGAGTCACTTATGAATTTTACTTCCTTTCTGATATGTGGTTCCCCAAATGCTCATGAGCTTTTGAAGTCCCTTCATAAGTGATAAATTGCCTTATAACAGCCTCCAGAATGTGACAGAATCAATTCTCCTGATTTCTCTTGCTTTTGTGTCCTTGAATGTCTTTAGGAAGCTCCTTAAATCTATAGTAAAGAGACTCTATAGTCAAATAAGTACTTGAGATATCTGCTAAAGCAAATTTTGGTTTAATAAATCATGGTTTTAACAATTATTTTATAATATGTCTTTTCAAGTACCTCGTGCTATAGTTAACGCTTATATGTATAAATACATATGTAAAGAAGCCTGTCACTTGTCTATTATTTAAATACATTCTCATGCATAAAGGGGTCTGGCAGAAAAATTTTTATTTAGCCATGAAGACCAAACATCTCTAAGAACCAGAATTCTACCCTAATCACAACATACTGACAGAGGAAGGGAAAAAACCCTCCAAGGTACAAAAAGATAACAATAGTTATCTGCACATACACAAAATTAAATGAACAAATGGTCTTCAAAAGCAATGATATGAGATATTTTTTATTTAGAAATAGGTATTTGCTTTGTGTTTAAAGTGGCCACGTGGATTATTTTCATCTCCTTTCATGCACAGGACTGAGATCTTCTGTATTGCCTAAAGCTTTCAACAAATTGAAGTTGTGAACTGTGACAGCCCTCCTGCACACAGTGAGAGCTGTTCTGTCCAGCAGAGGCTGGAAGTGTGGGGAGTCCTGTCTCCATCCAAACCAGCACCTGTTAGAAACACATGCACTGCACTGGAAACTTGGGAAGTGCAGTCAGAGCCCAGGCAACCCGTGCAGGCTCTGGAGACCACTCATTAAATGCTTTCTGATGCTGAAACAGCTGGGCCTTGTGCTTCTTGAAGCTTCTGTACTGTGCAGAAAAATACTCTACTGTGATTAATTAGTACAGAAACCTACAGAGTAGCCCTGTATCAAGTGTAGTGTGACTTTCTGAACATATTAGTAGAGAGACGCAAAACCCACTGGAAATAATGTTTCTGAGATAATCATGGTCTTGTTCAGTGTGGAATTCTTCTGGAACTGGTGCCTCTACAGACAACTGACAGACAGGTAACTTTAAAAAAAAGTGAGCAGTGGTGGGAACCACTGTCAGTTCTTGAAGAGCTAACAGATATTATTAAGAAAATTAAAGCCTACAATACAGGAAATATGTTTCTGAATATATTGCTTCAAAATTGGGAAATATTTTTGCTCAGTGCCTCATCTGTTTCATTTCAAACTTCATTGACTTTGTAAAATGTACTCAGCCTTGTGAATTGTTCTGCGATGAATTTTGTAGACAATATTTATTCTGTTCTACTGATTTATGTTCAGTGAGTGGGATCTTCTGTTTTACCACATTAAACTATAACATTATGGTGATTCTTAATGTGGTATCTCTAAAGAAACAACTCCCTTTAATCTTCATGGAATACATACATCATGCCCATAGGAATAATTCATAAAAATAAATCACATTGACACATTCCATGATATCTTGTAAGGCCCTGCAGGGTGGCAGTGGCAGCAGCCACTTTTATTTAGCATGTGTCTATTCCCCCAAAAGCTTTCTGTCCTACTTTTAATTTGGCTTTACATCATGCTAAACAAATGGGTTTGATTTTTTTTCTAAATCTGAGACAATCCAGTATTTCACGGCTACCCTTTCCAAAGGCTGACTGTAGGTCAGAGGCATCATCACTCCGTCCCCTGTGATGGAGCTCTGTGTACCTCTAGCAGTTTCTCCTGTGCAATTCCTCTGGTGTGAGGGCTCAACAGAAGTATTAAACCAACTGATATGAAGAATCAGAGGATCACAGGATCTTAGGATAATTCATGTTGAAAGGGACCTCAGAAGGTCAACAAATCAAACAACATGTGGGGATGACCAGCCATCCAGACACAGCAGAGCTCAGTCCAACCAGGAAGGTGCTGCTGAGCAGGTCACAAGAATATCATGATATAAAGTTATTTTCTTGTGTTATGGCAGGTAGAGTTGCTTCTGTACCAAAGTATCACTGTCTGTCTTTAACTGGTAGTCTGAAAAGCAATAACCACAGGAAACTTCTCTTGTCTCAAGAAAGCTCTTACAGGCTTCTTAAAACTGTTTTCTTATCGATCAAAATTAAGCATCTCCTGATTGCATATTTTTAAACATGATCAGAGAAATTGGTGAGTGGAATTTCAGACAGAAAAACAAAGTTAAATTTATGGTCTCTGCATAAAAAAAAAATAAATTAGGAAATCCTTATTTTCATGGGTAATAGAAACAGGATTTTTTTTAGGTCTTGTAAAGCTGTTAGGAAGTGCAGGTTATATATATATTCTACTAATACATCTACAGGCAGTAATTTTTAAATGTATTTCTCATAAGGTTTGAAAATATATTTAAATAAGTTGTAGGATGGAGTCTCTTTAAATCTTCATGTATCAAATAGCAATAATGAGGGGGTTTTAGATTAGCATTATTAGCTTTTCTAAATAAAGATAGAATATCCCTCATAGTAAGTTGTATAAACTATCCAAGTTTTTTTTATGTACATCTATTCTGTAATCCAAAATTAAAATATAGTCATATAGTTATGCAGAACATTACCTAGTTCTAGTTTTAAATGTTAAATTACTTTAAATATTTTTTATTACATTTTTCATTTGAAGATCTTGTAAGTTTAGTTCTTCTGGCAAGCCTTTAAGTGAGGTTATCTGGTCTGATTTTACATGAGAGACAACTGAGATACAGAAAATTAAAGCGATCTATACAAAGTTAGTCCATTATTGTTTGAGTTGAAAGCCCATGACGAAAATCATAGCTCCATTGAAGACAAATCTAAAACTTTGAGCTGGTTCAGGAGGGCAAGATTCTGCTGCAATGAGTTCCTTAACATTGAAAATAAAAACAGAGGTTGTAGTATTTAAAGCTGTGAAGTAGAAGACAGTATTCAGAATTATTTATACAACAGTAGCCTTTCAGAAACCCTAAACTGAGTCTGACATTGAAAGAAATTTGCAAACTGTACAATCATTCTTGCCTCCCAGAGATGAAAGTATGTTCTGAACTTCAGCTTGGGCTCAGCAACCCTTCAGTTTTCAGTTGTGAGCCAGGCCCCTGATGGCAATGCAGCTGCTCAGGTCTCCAACCATCACTTCAATCACCATCCACGAGGAACGTAAACTTTGGAATTGCCCTGAGCTTTACAACTAATGTAAATTTTTGTGCAGTTTGAAAAAGAGAAGATTAATACAAAACAATGTGAGAAGAAAAAGCTCCCAACTTTGAAAGAACCATTTTTCTTAGAGAACATAATGAAAAATTTCCACATGTAATAGAAATTATTTTGACAGGCTGTGACATTTCTGCTGGAAGTAGTTCTGAAGGGACACTGGATGAGCTCTACTTTGGTCCTCCTTTGAAGCCAATAGCTTCATATCCATCGACTTCAATCAGAGCAATATTATGGCAAGTACCTTTCATAACTGCCTTTATTCTGGTGTTAGTTTATAGAAGATAAGTTTCTGCAATTGCACGAACAATTCATTTGTTTGTCTTTCCAATAACTTTTAAATGTATTTTCCAGGTTTAATTCAGTTTAACGAATGGTACTCGTCTCAAAGATAGTAAATCCCTACAAGTTTTATGAACATAAGAGTCTGGGTAGAAGACCCTGAGTTCTACCAAGATAAATGCAGATACAGTGACCTTTAACCATTCTTGATCTGCCCAACAACCAAGAGGCAACAGCTTGCATATGGCAGCAAACTAACCATGAAACCATGGGTTAACCACGGCATGTTCCATCTCATAAAACCCGAGTCTTACGACTAGAGGTAAGGTGATGTGGGGAATGTAAAGTGACCAATAGCTCATATTTTACCAGACATCAAACCTGGCCCTTGGTGCTTTCAGTGGCAGCGTGTTTATCCTGTACTTGATGGAGAACAAACACAAGTCTTCCCCGTTAAGACTTGCATCTCCTTTACTGCCTTTCAAAGAGTCTCCCTCATGGAGTATATTTACCCCACTGACAGTATTAAAATGTTTCGCTCCTGGATGACTCTTTTGTCACGATCTCTACAAGTACAGCTGCTGAGTAGTTAAAGTAGTTCAATGTGAACCGAAGCAATTCATAAAGGATGAGCCCTCAAGAGCCATTAAGAACAATAATCAAATACAACCTTTTTGCTCAAGAAATTATTAATTTTATTATTGGCAGAAGGGTGACTATGTCAGATGACTCTGCTCATGCCTGGTTCTTACATACTTCCCTGAGTGTCCTGTACTGGCTAATGATTGATCTGTCTCATTAGTCTGGAAATGATGCAATACCAGGAATGGGCACAGGGCCAACCCCATTTCCACTCTCCAGAATCCCACTGAATAGTCACTACATGGAGAACATATGAGAGATTAAACTGAAAAGAACAGACACTATACTGGGCTGTTATTTTGGAAACAGGCTACTGGGACAGATGGACCTTTGCTCCGAGCAGCATGGCCTTTTTTATGTTCTCTGGTCTTATAAGCTGTTGAAACTTGATTTAAGGTCGTATTTCATTCAGAAGCCTCTGTTTGACACAAGCCAGCTCTCCAGAACCTGCAGCTATAGTAGAATTATGGCTCTGTAAGTTATAACTGGTGCTGTATAAGCACAGAAGAACTGAAAACATAAGTATGCTGCTTAGAAAGTAAACCCCTCTTCAAAAAAGGAAGTTAAAACTTAAACCTGAGAAATTCTCTGTCTTTGAAGTGTACTTTAGCTCTAAACTTGAGACCTATATAGAACTATCTTCTATGTGGTATGACATACATATTTTTCTATGTTAGTTTCTATTTTGAGTGCAGAGTCATAAAGTTCCTGTTGGATGTGACCCTGAATGTGATGCTGTGCTGTTCTGTAGCATCTGGAAGCTATGGCTTTGCAATAAGTATCTGTGTGTGACAATGTCAAAACCATGTGGGTGCATAAGACAGCTCATCTACGCATGATAAAAGAGGGGATTGGATGAGATAATGCAAACTAGTTCATCAAAAGCATGGGCACCATTCTTGAAGTCATCTGGCCTTGCATATTTGCATATCTGTCATGGAAGCACTGTATGGTCAAAATAGCAATATAATATATAGATTAATACTGTCACATTATTATTTCTTACACTGTTTGTTGGTTTTTTTTTTCTGAGACAGATTAACAAGGATAGTCAAGTATCTCCAGTAATTGAATCAACTCCCCCAGATTTTCCTATGTTAAGAGACACAGAAGGGCAAATTATGGGGGATGAGATGTATTTTGTGGAGCTTAATCCTAAATGATTCATGTAAAAAGAACATTAAATGTAGTCAGTCAGTAGTTCTATGAACAGAGCACTTGCAAGACTCTCTTATTTCTAACAGAAATATTTATGTTAATTACAGTGAAATTATAAATACATGTGACAAGGAGACTGCCTACAATTGTATTCCCAAATGAAAATTAATCTGATGTGCTCTGCAGTTATTATCGGAGAAAATAATAATGGTAATATATGAGGAGGAAAATACTTTAGTGTTCACCATTGTCTTCATACAAGAGTCCACCTACAACGAGGCTACAACAGTATTCAAAATAGAACTTCAACTCTGATTTTTTTTTAATTCCTAAAACCTTAAAAAACCCTGCATTATCACTACTGATTTCAGAAATGAAACTTTTTTCTGTATAGTTCAAAGTGTAGTTCTATATGTGCCTGGTATAAAGAATTTCTACTATTCTTCAAAGCTGTGATTTTCCTCTGTAAATTCGGTCTTCTCTGTCATCTCAGTTCCCCAAAATGCATCATCGGATGGTCCATTAGCTGTGTGAAGGACAGAACCTGTTCCCTTCAGTGCCGAGCAGGGAATTAGTGTTCAGTAGGAATCTCATGCGTGAGAGGCCCATCTGGGACTGGCTGATGAATGGCTGTAGTCAGACTTCAGTTAAATTCTTTCAAGCAATTTTAGAATGGTAAACATTATGGGTTATATGGCTTTTGATTACATTAAAGCAATTATTTCTTGGCTCCTGTGAAACTTTTGGAGTTGAGGAAATGTTCACAAAGGCCTATATAAAACAGATTGCTGATTTCAGCTTCCGGTGGTGGGCAGAATACCAGAAATTGCCCTGCCAGAAGGGAACTACCTAAAGTTACCTTCCCCTGGCTTTGTGTCCTGTGTCTGGGTTCCTTGGTCGCCGACAAGGACTGGCTTAACTAGTCCTTTCTTCAGTAGGTGCGCTAAAAGTCTCCTCTTTTTCTGCTTAATCCTTGTTTCCATGAAATGCATGAATGGGGTCTCATTTTCCTTGGATGATATTGGCAAATAAGTTTGTGATTCATTAAGAAAAGTCGTCCATCCCCAAGAACACAGTGTTGTTGTCGTGATTTCCCTAGGAAGGCAGGCTAAGAGTGGTGGTGCTCAGGCTTTATTCTTTCGGAAAGTCAACTCTATTCTGACTAGCCAATGTCCTTCAGTGTGAGACCTTTTCTGTGAGAGATGCTTTGCCCTGCTGGCTTTCAGCAATAATGCTTATTCTAGGGATATTTCAAAAGTGCTTGTGATGCAATCAATCGTAAAAACGTGTAGTGGAGGGCGTATAGTTTACATAGGAGACTTAAAACTTTGTGTTATTTCCTCACCGAGAATAAGTCCCTTTTATAGTCTCAGTTACATGATGCTTTGTTGTAGTCCGTGTACTTCTGAGTTTATAAATGAGTTTTCCTCAAATGAAGCAGTTCTGAGTGGTGCGGCCGCACGGCACGGGGACTGTTCCTGCCAGCAGTGTGTCCCTCCGGCTGTGCTGTGCCCGCAGCAAGGCGGGACTGGCTCTGTCCAACACCACCTCGGTCACCTCTCAGGAGCAGCTGGCATGGCCATGCTGAGGACTCCTGAACAAAGGTTGAGATAGACTGGAAAAAAGGAACTTTCTTTCTCCAGGGGATATCAATCTGCTTTTGGTTTAATGAATGCTTTAATTAAACATCTGAACATGCTTCTATTAAGCTTGATATAATACTGATTTTTTTAGCCACCTTTAAAGACAGTATAATTTTAGATTAATTTTATTAAGCTAGTGTAAATCTCCTGTGACTACTTATTTCTACCTTGCAAGGTACTGTGAAAGCTGGAAAACGTGTTGCTTTTAGCATGAACTTGTTAACTGTTTTTAGCTAATTTAAGAAATACTTGTTTAAATGAGCACCCAAACCACCTCCTGTGTGAATTTAAAGCCACTTTTTTATTTAGATTGTTTACTTCGCCGTTGATGCTGTTCAGGTTCATTCCTTGAGCTGGGGAAAGATGAGCAGTGTTCCTTCCAGGCGCACATGGCCACGAGTTCCAGATGTTCAGTTCTGTGTAAGATAACCGCGCTCGTACAGAGCCCTTGTGCTGGTGTGTGAGTCCCTCCGGGAGCGGGGAGCCGCAGGGCTTGGAGCGGCAGCAGGGAATACGGGAAAGAAGACTTTTCCCCCCGAGACGAGCCGTTCGGAGCGCTGCCGCCCTGGCAGCCCCGCCGAGCCGCCGGGACGGGACGGGACAGAACAGAACAGGACGGTTCCCGCACGGGCCCGCGGCCGGCACTCTGTGCCTCAGCCGCACCCGACCGGCCCCCGGGCTGGGCGGGACGGGGCCGGGCTCCCCCGCATTTCGTAACCGGCCCCGGGGAGGGCTCAGCCCTCCCGCCCCGCCCCGGGACCTGCGGCGAGGAGAGGCCCCCGACCCTCCCCCGCCGCCGCCGCTCCCCTCCCCCGGCCGGCGGAAGGAGAAATAGTCCTCCCCGCATTGTTCGGCCCCGCACAACTTGGGGCCGCGCCGGCGGGCGGGTGGCGGACCCGGGGCCGGGGGGCACGGCCAGCGCCGCTTCCCCCGCGGGGCCACCCGGGGGCAGCGGGACCCGGTGCGTCCGGACGGGCTGGGGGCGGGCTGAGCTCGGCCATCCGCGGGGCCGGGCGCGGTTCGCGCAGCCCGAGGGGCCCCGGCGGGGCAGCTCCGGCAGCTCCCGGCGGGCCCGGAGTCTCTGGCCGCGGTTACGGCCCCGCTGTGCCCGGCCCGGTCCTGCTGCGGGGCCATCTCCCTTCAGTCGTCGCCTTTCCCCCCTCCCTGCTTCCCCCAGCCAACTTTTGTAGGAATTCGTCCTGTGAAGAGGTCGAGCTAAAGCTGCTACCCACTCTTTGCTCAGCCACAAGCACTTGGCGAGCACTTTGTCAGCAGCAGGAACAAGTGAAGTGTAGCTGTCAGTGCCCCACAGAAGCAGGTTTTGACTTTGCAGTAGTCACCCTGCATATGCTCTCTGGTCACCTCCTAAGTTCTACTCTTTGGTGACGAGTTTTCACCATTGTAGCCTCCTGCAAATGTTCTAAATCTTCCATATTGTAGAATAAGTTACATAATATATATGTTATATAATTTTAATTACCGTGAGGTAAATATAGCAGGCAGCAAATTCTGTTATCTGTAAGATGGGCTGGACTGATAACAGTGAGCGCTACGCAATCAAGAGGCTTGAGCACAGGAGCACAGCTGTATGTAAGATACTTTTCTGAAGTCTGCTTTGGATGGAAGCAGTATAGGGAGAACACAATGCCTCCCCAAGAGCTTCGTCTGAAAGTTTCATGCATTACAACAAAAATATTTGATTTTTTTGCTGGTCTGAGTCAGATTCCAGGTGACCCTGATGAGAAAATGGAATTGCTTAGCCCACACCAATTGCAGGAAACAAGGTTGTTTTCTCCTTATTGCTGCCTCCAAATGAGCATTGCTGTCTGTACTGGGAAGTCTACTGGAAGCAGTAGAAAGGATTCAGGTGTTTGGGTGAGGGTGGGAATTTGTTGTAAGAAACCAAACAAGAACAACAACAAACTGGAGCAGGAAAGAAGGTTTGCTGACTTTTCTCCAGGGCTATGGATTTGCTGAGCAATAGCATTTATCATGGATAAATTGCTGGCTGTGGATGCAAGCTGAGCACATACATGTTGATTTAAAGGAGCCACTGCAGTAAGAACTCGGTCCTTGGTCAAGTGCTCTGTTGGGGAACACCCCAGGAGTTCATACAGATTGGGTGGTGGTAGTGGATTAATTCAGCGTGTGTAAATTTAAGAATAAATAAACCAAAAGGAGACATGCAAGCTTAATGATTCTATTCACACAGGCATGATACATTAAATAGTAATACAGAATACATTTTCTCACATCCCTGAATGCACAACAGCTGTCTGCTGTATCAAATATTTTTCCTTTAAGGAGTGGGTGGAAAGCAGTTCACTCAGGCTGTGAAAACCGCGTATGAGTGTGATGATTTTCAGGGAGTTGCACTCAAGTGATTTGGGTTTTATATTCCTCTTAATTTTTTTATGTCCTGTACGTAATTCCTCATTTTCATGGTCACGGTGAAGCATGCGGAAGAACGTTGCCATCGCCATCTGGCAGCTAGCAATTCCCTGATTGCTCTGGTTGGTTGCTGACCATATTGATGTTGGTAGATCAGCTGTCAGGGCAGTTACCGTAAAGATTTACAGTTGCATTGTGTGTTCTGTCGGTGTCTGGAGTTCACTGATGACTTTGTGTGCATGGGTTTACCTGCTTATTACTTGCACTACTCTGTGACAGGCTGAAGACTTCTCTCAGGAAAGGGTATTTATCCACAAGACCGATAAATTCATTTATTCTGGTAGATCTCTGTACCATCCATCTGATCTGTTGCTCCCTACAAGGTGAAGACCTTTTATTTTTCAAGAAGTGAAAGAAAGAAAGGTGTAACAGTTGCAGAGGGTGTTTTAGCCTGGTGTGTAAGGCACAGGGAAGGTGCTGCTGTGCCATGGAAAAGTTGGAAGTTTTTAATTTTTGTGGGGTTTGTGTAGTATGTTTGCTGCATTTGCACATGTACAAGGAAATAATCATATCTGGAATTGCAGCAGGAATCAGACTGAAAGTGTTTTATTTGTTGCAAATTGGAAACTGTTGTACCTGTCTGAACCAGGTTTCAGACACTGATTTCTGCAAGTCTTTTAAAACGTTTATAAAGCCTCTAGAGAGCTAAATGCAGAGACTTTGTTTTGGCTTTTTTTTAGGGCAGGGTGTGTGTGTGTTTTGTTGGTGGTTTTTTTTTTGTTTGTTTGATTTTGTTTGGGTTTTTTCCTCTTGAATGTTGACAACACTGGTTTCTGTTTCAGTTTCTGTGGATGACTATGACAGAGTAAGGATGTGAAATGCATTTTTTTTCCAAGCTCCTATCTTTGCAGTGAACAGGAATAATTTATAATAATTTATAGGCAGTGGCAGAGCTGAAAGGATTCTAAGTAACACCTTGAGAAAGGGGTGGAGATTCTGAGAATAGGTGAAAGACAGTATTGTGTAGACAAAGAACATGGTGCCTCGATGTTTTGAGTGTACATGTTAGTCCTAATCAGTGTTAAAACCTGAATAGGTTAAAGATCCCAAACCTCACCAGTGTGGCAGAATATTTTCAGTACCCAGGAAACATTAGGTTAAATCTCTTTAGAGTTTTACTGTAATAGAGGACGTGATAGTTACTGATCTTTCCCGGCAGTTTTAGTTGAGCTACCTGCAGGACTATGTTCTGAGATTTCTGAATGGGCCAACTCGTTACAATTTTGTTTCCCCAGAGCAAACTCCTTTAGGTCAGACTCACGGTGTATTTTGGGCTAAAGCATACTTTCCCTGATGCCTCGTGTGCTTGTTTAAGTTGTCTGGCATAACTTCAGGAAAGTTCATTTATGTTCTGATATTTTTTTATAGGTGCCTGGAAATCAAGATCTTCTAAGAGGGCCAAAAGCCCGTGGAGCTGTAGTGCAGAGGAATGGCTGCTGCAGTGTCACTTCAGCAATGAGCGTGTTTACTCAGCATCTGCACGAGAAAGTGACATGTCATTGTGGAGCAAACGGAACATCTTGTGGTATTTTGTGTCACTTCAAACCCTGTGCCGTGGATTATGTGGGTACATCATCTTCCACTCGAAGTTTCTAGCTGCAAAGAAAGGCCTATAAAGTGTGAACCTTAGAATCTGATGGCAGAAGGCAAATACAAAGTATTCTGTTTGAAATTAAGTTATAATTTTAATGCAATTATACATCAGTACAAGTAATTGTTAGCATTATTGCTTCTGCCTTCTTTATATTTAGTCAGGTTTTTTGATCAATGCTTGTCAGCCTGGCTGCTGTGCTAACTGGCCCTGAGTGCCACTACTGGTTAAAAAGTAACACTTCCAGAGAAACAATATCTTCACAGTATGTAAATGGCGGATCTTCCTTGTAACAAAAATATGTTAAAGAACGTTCCTCACGAAACTATCTCTGACACTGGGTACTTTCCTCTAAAGTGAAGTGTTATTTATACATCAAAGAGAAAAAGTACATACTTACATCCCTCAGGGGCACAGAGAATGGAAGTCATTGTGTTGATATTTTAATACAAATTGCTTCCTGAATTTCTAAGTGGCAAATATATGAATATTCATAGAATCACGAGGCCAAATGATCATCCAGCACACGGCATATATGGGAGAAAAATGGAGGAGAGTCTCCAGTTTGTCTTTGCCTGGGGGTGGTAAGTTTGTTACCACATTCCCCTTCCTCCGGAAGATGTCACAGCCAGGGCCTGGGGTGGGAAGAGTTGATTTGGAAGGGATGGGTGTGTGTCTGGAGAGCCTTGTGTACAGCCTGCTGCCTTCCAGAGCTGGGGGACTGCCAAGCAGCATCCTGTGAGGGATGCACGCTCCTCCACACAGCACGCCTTTCCTCGCTGTGCCTCCTGTCTCCCCGGAGCCTTTTAGGTTCTCCGGGATTTTAAGTATCCTCATTTCATTGTCCTCGTGTTTTGTAAGTCCCCGTCCTCCAAAAGAATAACATGCCAGAAGCTGCATAGGTTATTACTTTATAATTCTCCCTCTCAGCGGGAGGGGTAGGTGGCCCTCAGTAGCCGGGGTCAGAGAAGAGCAGGCCCAGCCCCAGCCCCAGGTGGTGGCAAGTAGGTGCCACCTGGGGGCTCTGCAGGCTCGGGAGTCGGTCGTGGAACGGAGCACGGGCATCGCACCGGCACCGCGCCGCTCGGGGTCGGGGAGAGCCGCCCTCGCCGTAGGCCGGGACGCTGCTGTGCCGGAGTGGCTCAAGCACGAAATAAACTTCCCAGCAGGACAGGCTGGCAGTGCGGTTTGGTGAGAGGGAGACGGAGCACAAAAGAGTGATTTGTTTGTAGCGGTGGCAGGACCCAAATGAGGACGCGGGTTCTTCACCCGCTGGTTCCCATTCCTGCACGGAAGCCGTGGGGCTGGTTCAGCTTTAACATCACCTGTTTCAGAGAACTGCGGAGTTTATTTGAGCGTTTGTTCTTGCACTAACAGCCATGTTCTTGTGCTTTGAAACCTTGTGGCTTTAATGGTATGTATTTAAGAGGAAACTGCTAATGAATGCTTGAAGATTTATGTGGTCTATATGCAGTTTTATTCTGCGCAGTAAGGCTGTATATTGCTACATAAAAAGTATTAAGGCATATTTTAGGGGATGTGGAGTGCGATCGTGTATTTTGGGGCACGTGCGTTGCCGGCAGTGCTGCATGTCGAGCTTTGCTGGCGGGTTCGGCCGAGTTGGGGAGCGGCGAGGAGGGGTCCGTTCCCGTGTGCTGCGTGTTTCTGCGAGCGGCCCGGGGGCGGGTCCCGCTGCTCCCCCGCCGCTGGGGAGTGCCGGTGCCGAGGCGGGACGCGGTGCGGGTCTCGGGTCCCCGCCCGGCCCGGCGGGAGCGGCGCGGCGCGTTAAGGGTTAAAGCGGCGGCGGCGGCGCGGAGGGATACGGAGCCGGAGCCGCGAACGTGGTGCTGAGGCTCTGTAAGCAAAAAAATGTCCGCCTGAGGGAACCCACAAGTTCCTTCCAGCGGGGGGGGAGCGCTCGCCTCGTCGCCTCCCACCCAGCCCGCGGCCCGCCCGCCGCTGCGCGCGCAGCCGCACGGAGCGCCGAGCGCGAGCAGCGGGGCGGCAGAGGCGCGCACGCGCGCGCGAGGCGGGAGGGGCGGGGCCGGGGGCGCGCGGCGCTGCTCCCACGGACCAGGAACCTGGAGTGATAACGCGAAGGAAGGAAGGAAGGAAAAAGTAACGGCGACGAAGAAGTGCTAGCACTTTGGCAGTAAATTGATTGTTTGTTTGGCAGTCGGCTTGCCTGCTGCATTTTTAGAGGCCGGCTGAGCGGGCCAGGAGCAGGAGGGTGGGCTCAGGACAGCTCGTCCCTCTGTCTCAGCGCATAAAAGAGGTGCTTTCTCTAGCCACGGGATTGAAGGTTGTGGCATCAGGCTGTCTATTGCATCCTGCATGCAACTGCTTAAAGGAGGTGACAGAGACACACATGTGTCATCCCAAAAAGCCCACACAAGGATTCCCATGCTCCAGCTGGTACTGCAGGCAAATCTTATGCTTCAGCTACAAATACTCCGTAAGAATGGCATGATTCATCATACTGCGGGTTTCAGCATCAATGTTTAGCCATTGTATGATTCAAACCTCCCTGCAGAGGTTTGCAGTGCCATGGTTACAGTATATCTGCTGAACATTTCGGAGTCCTTCCGGAGCTGCTGATCCTTACAGAGACTGCAGAGAAAGTTCACAGTGTTATAGCATCAACAGCTGTGAAGAATGGCACCTCGGAAGCACTGCTGCACAGTCGGTCTGCATTTTGACCTCCGCACCCTTCTGGTGAAAGTCTCCCTTCGAAGTTCCACTGCGTAGTTCTGCTACTCCTAGTGGGCAAAGTTCACGGCTTTAAAGCCCTTAAAGAACCAGTGGGCTTATTGCAGAAACACTAGCCGATGAAATGCATCCCAGACTCCTGACATTGCAGAGGAAGTTTGCAAACCAGTGTGGCAAGACCCTTATGCAGATGCTACATGTTTTGCCATGCATTTCGAGTGTGTTTGAAGTGCTCAACTACATGTAAACATGGTGACCATCTAAGGTTGTAAAGAAAGGTACGTTGCAGTGGCATCATTCAGAGATGTATGGTTTTCCGGCTGCTGTCAAGAAACTTGGAATAGTCCTCTGGTTCCCATAGACTTCTCTGTAACTACTGTAAAGACGTATCCGTAATATTCACATAGAACTACTGAAAATGTTTAACATTGCTTTTCATGAATATCACAGTACTACCACGTCAGTATCCACACTCTGTTTTTGTTACCACCAAGAAAACAGTTTCTGTCTGGAATGCACTATAGGGATTTTCAGCTGTATGTTCTGCTGCACAGTTACCAATTATTAGGTCTATACAGGTCTACCTTTGTTTTCTGTTTGCCCTTTTTATCTAAACAGTTCTGCTTTTTTTTTTTTTTTTCCTGTCTTAAAGTTGCATTGGGCTAATTCCATCCCACTCCTGATAGCCTAACTTAATTGCCCAACATTTCTGTACAGGCATGTGATTTGATTTTCTTCTTTAGTTTGGCCAAAATAGTCTTTTTATCTTTTCCTTAAAATTTCTTCTTTTCAGTTCAAGGATAGGGCAAGGATCTCCCCACTGTATCATGCACCTTCTCGCAAAACGTATTTTTTGTTTCTACTTTATCATGGTTGAATATTTATTTCCCCATCTTTTTGCCATTTATCACTTATTTCCTTTTTCTGTAGCTGCTTTTTTCCATCTGACCAGTATGCCTGTAAGGAAGTAGCAGGGAGAGAGTGCTCCATATGTAAAGTCTGTAAATTTCACAATACCTAAGCAAAAAAAGCAAAGCAAGTTCACCAACAGCCCAGGCAACAGGTCAGGTTGCTATGCCAGCCTGTAGTGACCGGGCAGCTCAAGCCAGAATTCTAGCCAGTGGTCAGGGATTAGAGAGGGTAGGCACAAGCATATCTGCAATAGAGTTCAGGCAGAAAGGACAAGAGCAGGTATTTTAAAGCAGCAAGGGAAAGAGCAAGGGGCAGGCACCTACTGAGGTTTTTCAGGGCCTGAGAGCTACTTATAAAAGCTGATGCTGAGCTCATCCAGACAAACTCCCAGGTGAGGGGAACGGACATGGGAGAGATGCATTCAGGTCTCTTACAAACACAGGTGTCTTCGGCAGCAGGGATGCCAATAAAGAGCCTTGCCTTCAAGGGAGAGGAGGAGATGAGGTAGGGAAGCTGAAGGAAGGGAAACCCTAGCCATTGTTGTCTGTGTCAGCATGCATGCCAAAGAAGATAAATCTCTAATAAAAACATATTCACTCCTGAGCTGGCATCACTGTATAGTCCTTTTTAAGAACCAGTCAGCCTATGGTGGCATCAGTGACTACTGTGGACATGCTTTGACATGAAGACAGAAAGGTTGTCATGATGCTGAGATTTTGGTGAGGAAGGTGAAACAGTCCACAGCCAATAAATTACAAGTCTAGATGTTCAGCATGAGCCTCCTGCATATATACAATACCCCTTTGTGCAAAGGATTTCCTGGAAGTCCTGATTTTGAAAGGAGCTCTTTCTAGGGAATTGCAGATGCCATTAAGGTTGCGATCCCCGCAGCCAGAAGCAATAACCTAATACAGTACTGTGTACACCTCCGGGAGGCAAGGGAAGAGTGCTGTGGGCACAGTCAGTTGCAGCACACAGCTGTGGTCTGTCTCTTTTGTCCTTTCCTACCTTACATAAAGCCCTCACAGACAAGTAAAAGGAAAAAAGTCCACCAATATGAGCTTTTGTTTCAAAAAAAAAAAAGTCTGTTGCTGGGGACAGCTTTTCAGAAGCATCCTTCCAAAAGCTAAATTTGGGCATAAAATTGAAAATAGAATCCAAACTTCTGACAGATGAAAAGTAAACCACACCATGAGACAGGCTAAAAGGGTTTGAAGAACAACTTACATAAGACATAAAATCTAATAATAAATCCCTTTCAAACACTTCAGGCTCTGGACATCTCCCAGACTGCAACACCAGGAAAATTAAAAGAAATTTAAAGTAGCATACAGAGAAAATAACCAAAAACCTAAACTCATTCTTTACATCTGTGCTCGCCACAGCAGATATGGATGAGATTCCTGAGCCATCACTTCTTTTTTAGAAGGGGACATACCAGGGGTTATGTCCTGAAAGATTCAATATGTAACATACAGGTTATGGAACATTTAGTCAAAATTAATAGTAATAAATCACAAGCTCCAGATGGTATACACCCAGCAATTTAAAAAGAATTCAGGGGTGAACTACAAACGTCCTGAAAAACCTCTAATATAAAACTGCTCTGGTAGGAGAAGACAGGGATGTGTCAGCTACAGCTGACTTTCAAAAGCCGATTTTAAAAGAATGCCATAAGAAATCTAGAAAAATACAGGCCTGATGTCCATAGTGGGCAATATAGTGGAAACTGTAAGATAGATCAGAATTAGTGAGCATATGCATAAAGATGTTGTGATAGAGATGAGTCATAATGGCTTTTATAAAGAACTGCCTCACAGTCCTACTGAAATGTTTATGAATCCCTTGTGGCTAAGGGAGATAGATCCTGGAATCCTGACCAAGGATTTCTGAAAGGTATTTGGAGAGGCCAGTCATCGGCTGTCAAAAGTTATACTGCCAAGAAATAAGTGCAGGAGTAAATAACTGATTGAAAGATAGGAAATAACACAGTAGGAATCAATGGTCCGTTTTCACAGTAAAAGGGGGTCATCAATAGAGTCCCACAGGGAAGTGTTTTGGAACCTAATCTGTGCAACATGTTTCTCAAAGATCTGAAAATGGCAGTGTCAGAGTCTGCTGACAGTACAGTGTTATTTAGGGAAATATAGGCAATGGCAGGCTGAGAAGGAATGCAAGCAGAAGAGTCTTTGGATACTGGGTATATGGGCAAAAAAATGGAAGCAAGGCATGTGGGAATAAACCGTCCTATCTTCACATTTGAAATTAAGAGCCCTGAGCTGTTACAACAGTTACAACAGGCAATTGTATGAAAATATCTTCACTATGTCCAATAGTGTGAAAAAAAGCAAATCAAATTATTAAGCATTGCTAAAAAAGGAGTAAAGAATTAACAGAGATAACACCAAGACAGTGTAAAAATTGATAAATACTGTACACAAATCCAGGTCCTCCATCTCGGAGGACAAAGGAACAGAGAAAGGTTCAGAAAAAGGCAAAGAAAAAGGGATCATAAGCAAGACTGACTTAGATATGTTGCCTAAAAAAAGCACTTAAAAAAACCCTCCATGTTTTAGAAAGAAGGCATTCTTTAATCAGCACTGGGTGAACCGGTCATCACTTTGCCAAAACGCACCCTAAGGTATCTTCACTACAGCTTATATGTCAGCATGACGTGATTATTCATTTTTCATTCCCTGCATTCATTCCTGTTACATATTCATGGCATTTCCCAACACTTATTAGCATATATGCATATCCTTATAAGGTCTCTGAGGGTCTTCATCGGTGGTCTTCGGTGGTCTTCTTTGAAGCCCCCCAAAGTTGTAAGTGACCACCTTGTGAACTTCTTCAAGTCAGTGCACCTGCTTAAAAAGTAACTGGGTGTTGTCTGGCTGACTGCCTCAGTCCCCCCTTCGTTGTTTCTTTAAATCACGTGGCTGAGCTATCTGTAGTTTCCATGTTGTTGCTCTGAAAAATATATATTTTTCTGATATTATGAGCCTCAAAAATGTCCAAGAGACAGAGGAGCTAACTAAAACTTTTATTCGAATAAAAGGGAGAGTTCCCTAGACAATCCTCAATGAGGTCTCTCTACCTGATGGAGGCTGCAACCTCTTTTATCCCTTTGCCTGAAATGCAGGTCTCTCCCCATTTCCCCTTTGACTGAGGTACTCTGGGGTTACAGCCTTCCCAACATGCCTACAATGTGCCCCCATTACATGGTCCCTTTGTTTCTGGGCAAATTGCACCTTTCTGTAACTAAACAACCAATCAACCAATAAATTGTCACTATCCAGCATCAAACGTAACCACGCTACAAATTTTGCAAGAACACCTATTTATTCCTAATATTGTAAATACTAGCAGTTCTTGTTACATTTCTAAACCCCGATATCAGATAAATCTTTTGGAAAAGCGAGTATGTCTAAGGATATGATAGAGGTCTGCAAAATCTGGAACAGCACAGACAGAGGAAACAGACTGAGCATTGACCTTTGAAAGGTGACATAAAATATCATTTAGAGTCCTGGTGAGGCAGCACTGAGAGTAAAATATATATTAAAAAAAAAATGTTGCTTTGCACTTAAACTACCAAGTATGGGTGCCCTGCTGATCCAAACAAGTTTGAAGCTAAAAACCATAATAGTGGGTTATTAATAACGCGGTACTGGTTAACAGAATGGCCAGTGTCAGTCAAAAGACAGTGGCCCAGCAGGGAGTCTGAGAGATTACTTTTCAGATGTTGAAATTCTCTACCAAGTTCTGATTTTTGAGGTGCACTGTCACATCCCGGTAGAATAAAGCATCCAACTACAGACTATGAGAAGTGAAAAGTGATCCTTTATCATAGGAGCACAAGGGTTTATATAAGGTTCTGAGGGAACTTGCCAGAAGGGAAGGCGGAACTAGGGAGGGGCATGCTAAACAGGGACATACAAGGGAAAGAGAGGAAGGTCTTAACCACAAACAGGGAGGAGTAACCGTATAAGGAATGTCTAAACAAGGGAATGCTGTATTGCAGCAACAGGGAACCAATCAGAAACAAGGGGAAAAAGGGGTACAAAATATAGGGATTCTCGTGAAATTGATAAAATAGGGTATATTAAAGGCTAAAAATTACAATGCCATGAAACACAAACTTTAACACAATGTCCACGCAGCTTTGCCAATCACTTGAAGGTGGTAAAAGTGATCTCTTCAGGAATGCCATTAACATCCTCATCTGTCTCCTCTTCCTGCCTCCACATGGCATATCTGTTAAGCTCTTGATTCTCCTCAGTGCATAGCACAAGCTGATCTTGCCTTTTGTCCTGGTGTCCCAGACCCTAACAGTGTTCTTTCTACTTATGGAAGACACGTTCTGAAGTCCCCACCCAGCCCTTTTACCTGGACAAAGATAGGTGGCCTACAGCAACTGTTCCCTTCTACACATTGCTGAGATAGACAGTGGACCAGTCCCGCACCCCACTCACACAGTCAGACCAGGTTTCCTTACCGGTTTGACTCCAGGTTTCCCATAGCAGAGTCTCAGAAGTCTAGTTCATTGACGTAATTTATTCATGGCACAACCGTTATCCAGAAGGTCAGCAGCTCACAGCCTCTTGTCTCAGGCTCCTGCCCAGAGCTCAATCTGCATCTCAATCTGCAGTTTGCCAGCCGAGCTACCTGGACCAGATATATTCCTCAACAGTCTGGAAAACAAATGAGGTATCAATGTGCATCACCAAAAGACAGCAGGTTGTGTTACCAGGAACTAAGCACAGCTCACCAGTCTGCAGGTATAGAGTAGGTATCATTTTAGTATGGCATCCCTAGGGAGGCAAGTAGGACCAAAGGCTTTTAGGCTAAAGGACTCCTGGCAACTAACTTCTGATTTGCTTGCTGCAGGCAACATATTTTTGGGGGAAGAATTCAGCTATAAACTCTATCTTGCTATAAAGTTTCTGACCATCCATTGTTCTGCCTGGCAAATCTTGATGGGTAGTACTACGTGCTCCTGAGATGCCCAGTATGAACACAAAGCGTCTCCAATGTCCATGCAAAACCCAACATATTTGGCTTACCATACATATATTTTTCAGTTAACTACACTTCTAACCATAAGGCACTTGCTCCTTTGCATCTGTCACAGGTACAGCTGGCGTGTAGCACTGAGTAGTCACATCCCTGTGATTGCTAGTCAACTTTTCCTACTTTATGTAATTTCATAAAATCAGGAGGATTCTACCAATGTTGTGGCACACAATTTACTGTGATAAGATTAAGCTTTCTTTAAAAAGGAATGATCTTAAAGTTTAATCATGAGAGATTTTAAGTAGATCATTGCAACCAGTACACTCTCCTTCCTCTACCACTTATCATTCTTTGAGGAAACGAAGTAAAAGAATTCACTGCATGAAGTAAAACTATATAAGAGGACCATGCCAGATAATTTACCAGCTGGATGTTATCCCAGTGCTGAGAAGAGGCACTAAGAATGATACTTCAGAAATTATACAGAAAAAGGCTTTGATGTCATGGTAACAGAATGAAGAACCAAATCCCCTCTCCGAGTTACTTTCATAATCAGAAGAAAGCGTGTCTCTGAATTGATGAGTAGCCTGTGGCAACAGAGCTACTTTCCAACATCTGACAAATCAGAGAGGAAAAGATCTAAAAAAGAGGTATTACAGTATTGAAGAGATATGCACTCAGAAAAGACAGTAAAGTAGGAGAAAGCTTGAGAAGGGAGATAAGAATATATCATTTTCACCCTGAACTAAGACTCCCCCAGATTCTTACACAATGTCCATTAGACTACAGGAAACAGAACCTTTTTGCATCCTGCAGTACACTCACCTGAAAAAACTCCTATATATTTATTATCAGGACTCTGAATGCTATGCAGCAGTGATAACCTAGCAGGCAAGTTGAACTTGTGTGTCTGGGTATGTCTTCCACTAGAGAAAAAACCCAAAAAAGGTGAAAATAGAGAAAGAGCAAAAAATAGCATATCAGTGTCAAATTCCTTTACTGTCAATTTATGTAACAGAAACTCATAATTCTGCAGAATGTATGTGTGTGTATGTCCATATTTGTATAGAGAGTGAGAGAGAGAGAGAAAGAGAGAGAAGTAAAATAGGAAGAGGTTCGGTTATACCAGATAGCCAAGGGTAAACAACTGCTCTGTGACTAATTGCAAGTAATCATCTAACTGTCAGACCAGTTAAACAGAATTTCTTAAGGGTCAACACTGAGGCTGACAGTGTTTAACATTATCATTAATGACCTGGAAAAGGGGACAGAAGGATCCTAAGGAAGTTGGCATATGACACAAAATTGCAGGGAGCACATGAAAGGCAGGCCTGTAATTCACATTGACCTTGACAAGCTGGAGGAATGGGCCACTAAACCCGTAATATATACACAGAGAAGCTAATCTAACTGGGTTTATCCAGCCAAGAGAAGACAAGACTAAATCTTATTACTATCTTCAACTATCTAAGGGGGTTTATAGAGAAAAATGAGCCAAGCTCTTCTCTGAGATGCACAATTAAACAAGAAGCAATGGACTCAAACTAAAACAAAAAAAATCTGACTGGAGAGGATAAAATGATTCTTCAGTCTTATAACAGTTAAGCAGGGTGGCCAGAGAGATGGTAGGATCTACACCCTTTGAGGTTTTAAAAAATCACCTGGACAGGACCCTGTGCAACCCAATCTAGCTTGTAGTTAAACTCACTTCAAGTAGGCTGGACTACAGATCTCCAGAGGTCCCTTGCAAGCTACTTTTTTCTATGGTGCTGTAATGTTATTTATAGTAACAAAATTACAATATGCTTGCCTGCTAATGTCTAAATAAAATAGCCATTTCAAGTCTGTGTTAAATGAGTTGCTTCCCTGCCATTATTGTATGCCAGGGTGCTGCGGATAGGAAGCAAGAAAAAGTGAAGCTTGTACTTCCATCCTGATGTGTTTTCTTTCTAGTGAAAAGAGTGGGATCCTATTTGTCTGTGTTTCCATTCTACAGGTGTGAACTATTTCTAAATTTGTATGTTAGATTGTCAGTAGGGGAACAGCACGAGAATCTGAAATCAGCAAGAGCAGCTTAAACAAGAGAATCCACTGAAAGACTGCATAGAAGATTTTGCATAGGAAGTAGCTCTGCGTATGATAGGTGGAAGTGGCACATCTCCATGGAATAATATTAAAGTATTAAATTGTAGAATCATTTAGGTTGAAAAAGACCTTTAGGATCATCACATTCAGCTGCTAACCTAGCACTTCCAAGTCCACCACTAAACCATATTCCTAAGTGGCTACGTGAGCTTTTAAACACCTCCAGGGATGGTGAATCAAGCACTTAATTAGGCAGCCTGTTCCAATGCTTGATAACTCTTTTTCGGTGAACTAATATCCAATCTAAACATGCTAGATTTCTTTCACACTTACTGTAGTTAATAAACTTTGGTATAAAGCTGAGAGTGCCAGAGATCATGATGCTGTCACCTTGACGTGCTGTGAAAAATGGTTAGCATCTTCATTTCCTCTGCAGTCTTTGTAATTGCAGCTATCATCAGTATTGCCTTCAGTTACTAATGGTGAAAGGATGATACTTTTGTGCTATTATTACCACCTTTTTTGGGAACATCAGCACCCGATTCTTTCTGTTCTTCATTCATGAAAACCAGGAAGGACTATGTTATCTCTATAAGCAACAGTAAAGGAATCACGTTTATGTGCTGCCGGCTATTTCAGTTACGCTAAATAAACACAATAACCCTGCAGTCATAATTTAATTCTTTTAAAATGGCCCCATTCAGCAATGAGAAGATTCACAGCTAAACAAGTTGCCAGTTTTCTGTTTTATCATGAACAAAAGAGACCAGAGTCTCTGTGACTCAGACTTCATGGCTCATTCATCTTAGCCCTGTGTAAGTCTACTGTTGAACTCACAGGGCTTTTTAAATTCCAGATTTATAACCTTTCTCGTTTAGATCCAGTCTGCCCTTCCTTGTGGCTTCTTATCCCTATGCATCTTCTGAACTCTGATGTGCTCATTACTGGAGATATAATGAAGCAGATACAAAGAGCACTTGGTGAATAAAGTCCAACAACATGTGCTGAATAGAAAAAAATCACAAACTAACTCACACTGTGTGCACCTATCTGTTCTGTGTACAAGATACCAAAAGATTGCTATGGAAATAATGTGATGGAATCATACCTCAACAGTAATAGAGAGTGGAACAACACAGCAGTTACTACTTTAACGTCTGTGCCTCTAAGTGATCGAAAGCACAGCCTGAAACACGAGCAATCCGTTCTAGCAGCGGGTGTCCCTGCCGATGGCAGGTGGGTTGGAACTAAATTATCTTTAAAGGTCCCTTTCAACCCAAAACATTCTATGATTCTATAAACTCTTACCGTAGCCCCACTGAGTATAAAAAGATGTTGTGCGAGTGGTAGATGTAGGCAGCCATGGTAAGTGTGCTAAATGTTACCCCTGAAAGCCCCTTTACAAACGCTTGAATGAAATGAAAAGTTTGATCTTTCGTCATCAGTCCCACGCTCCGATAAGATGCTGAGTGGGCTGGACTGGTGCGCTCCCATTTTAAGAACTCGGTGTGTGTGTGTGTGTGTGTGTCAGAGAACAGCAACAGCTAAGTATGCCCATATCTAGACGGCAGCTCTAGTTCGCCAAGGGAGAGGCAGAGAGAGGGTGGCGCGGGCGGTTCGCCTCAGCCTTGCCGAAGATCGCCGGGCCAGCGTTCGGCAACCCCGGCGCCACCACAGCTCGCCCCGGCCCGGCCCCGCCCCAGGCCGGCCCCCGGGCCCCGCCCCGCTGCTCGCGCCACCACAGAGCAGCTGCCCCGCCCCGCGCCTGCACCGGGAGCGCCATGCGGGGGTGCCCGCACCTAAAAGAAGCTGAAATAACGTGCTTGGTCGAAGGCAGCCGCAGGTGCGGGTGCCCTGCAGTGGGCTGAGTCGCTGGCCGCCGGCTGTTTTCAACGTCGGTTTGTGCAGAGAGCACCTTCTGCGGTCTTTTCCGCTGCTCAGGCAGCGATGGAGGCGCAGCCGGGCTGGGTCCTTGCTGAGGCCGTGTCGCGGCTCTGACGCAGGCGGGCGGCGCAGCGGCGCCGCGGCGGGCACGATGATGCCCGGGGAGACGCCGCCGCCGGCTGGGACTGCGGCGGCCGCCGGAGCCTGCGCCAACTGCGGCGTTCTCCAGCAGGTAGGCACGGGCCGCCCTCCCCGCGGCGCTGCAGCGGGGGCAGCGGGGCTGCGCCGGGCCGCTGGGGAGGGGGTGAAAAGTCCCGGGTCCCGCAGTCACCGCTCCCGACGCGGGCGGAACCCGGATAGGGTGTGTGGCGAACGGGCTTTGTAAAAGTAGCGGCAGTGACGGGCTTTAGCCGGGCGAAAGGTGGGAAAGTAGCTCAGGTCTCTGCTGCGTGCCTGGGAATTTTTAGGCGTATCCTTTTGGCTTTGCTTCGGTGCAGTGAAAGGGCTGTTGTGATTCACTTCCTTCCTTCAGGTCTCTTAAGCGAGCGTGTATTTTTATAGTATTACGCTTCGGGCAATGTTTGTTTCCCCTTTAAATAAAGGGAAGGTCCTGTTGAGAGACCATAAGACACGCTTAGAATGAATATGGATTGAGAGTCTGGAAAATCTGTAGACTCAAGTGAGCTGATGTTGTTTATTGCTAATATTCTTTCAAAGCTTAATTGAATTTTGAAGGGAAAATCTTAAGGGGATTTAGTATAGAATCCATCGCACAGGCAACGCTTGAACAGCTTTTGTAATAAGGCCTCATTTAAGTATGCATACTTTGTTGTGCGGCTTGCATTCTCTACGTGTATTTAAACAAATATACCTTTGATGGCTTAGTAATAAAGGACTAAAATAAAGAAGACAGATTATTATTGTATTCTGTACCACATTAGCAATCAATTTGGGGGTATTTACAGTAGATAGTGCTGTTTTTTGGGGTGTAAGTTCTTTACCAACTTGAGACTCTTCCTTACAGAATATAAATGAATATGTAGCGGCATTAATTGCACTGAAGCAAAAAATGATTGACGGAGAGTAAGTACAATTGCACGTGCGTTTTTGTTTGGTGGGTTGGGTTTTATTGCTCTTAAGGACTTAAAACAGTGCAGGCGGGTACAGGACTAATGCTCCAAAATGAAAGTAACTTCTTCACAGGCGGGTCCTAAATCTAAACTGTAAGACTTCTTTCATATAAGCTTTAAAGCATCGGTATGTAACGGCAGTAAATGGGGATAAGTACAGGCAGAAGCAGTTCTTTGAAGAGATTTATTTAATTTTTTTATTTACTAATATATTTATAATATTATTTCATTTGTGTTCATTTATTTCATTCTTCTGAAGCATATGAGAACTAAAATAGAGTACAGATGTGTATGAACCTTTTAAACAGAATTAAGTCTGATCATTAAGGTGTGAAATGCTGTTGGATTAAATATAAGAATATGAAAACTGAAGCTGAACATTTTTAAGGTTCTAAAATACTTCTTATAGTTTGCTTTCTCTTATGTGATTGCTTGCAGTTCTTCTCAAAACCCATCAACATATGCTTTTGTGAAATAAGACATCAAGATATGTTATGTATACCTCCATAATATGGCCTAATATCTATGCTATGTCTCCTAATTGTAATAGTTTGTTTCTTATGTACCCTTTGCCAGATACATCGCAATTTGATTTGAGTGAATCTAAATTCCAGTCCTCCGTTCTGGTTTCCAGACTGTTTAAGAGAGCCCACACTGGGACCCTTTTTTCAAAGCTCCTTTACTCTGTGTTTCCTTTTCTGACCTCCAAACTTTGTATCCCTCTTCCTTCTGCCAATGCACACAATTCTTGATTACTCTAAACTGTTGCAAGAGAAAGTAATTCAAGCCTCTCTGTGCTAGGGTAACGCCTATGGTATTTCTCTGTCTCCTTTCTTCTCACAGTTCTTAAAAACCATAGCATTTAAGGACAGAGTTACTTTCCTCGGTGCTGTTCCTCTTGGATCAGGGCATTACCCTCTTATGGCTGTTGAGAGAATAATGTAAAGATTAAGGCGTTTTAGGGTCTTTAGAAATATTTTTCTGAGGTTTTTGTGTTCTTTTTTAGGAAAACATCCTTTTGGTAGCATGTTATATATATGTATATATATTAACCTTTGCATACATATGTATATACTTGCATGTATATAGATTTTTAGTGTTTTTATACATTTATGTATGTATATAAATTTTTACCTAAACAGTATGTTTATTTTTTCAAAAACTGCAATTAGTTAATGGCTACAGAGTAATGTAATTCAGTGAGTTTTTTCTATTTCAAAGCAGTCTGATTTGAGTGGCTTACTGAAACGAAAGGGTTATATTGACTGCTATCGGAAAATGCAAACTAATCTTACACTTTCTGTATTTATCTATAAAGCAAAAGGAAAGGTATCCTGGGACATAATTGTCAAAATTAGAGGAAAAAATCAGTAATGTCTTTTTTTCTTTACTTGCAGTCGCTTGCTGACAGAATATCAACAGAAATGCACTGATATCCTTTACTTGTCTATTAGTGTCCTTACAGAATTAGTGTACTTATAACATTTCTTAAGAGTACTTGAGACTTTTTAGTTAAGGTTTAAGTTAAAAGGCGATGTCTTCAGTGAAGAACAAACTGGGTAGGTTTTATAAAGAAAATAGGCCTTTGGAATTAAAACTATCCACCTAAGATCTGCCTGTATCTAATATATGGTTCAAGATGGTCTGTTTCAAATCTGTGCTGCTGAGAATTACTCTTCCACATAACAGAGGCAGCTCTGCTTATTCACTTCAAGCGTATTGATATGTATATATTAAACACTTAGTTGTGCAAGTCTCGTGGAGTTTTTTGTGTGAGGAAGTCTTTATTGGATGTTTCTTTGCAAGTGGCAATTGGGTTGAAGTATATTTAAAGACATTTGATGAACTGTTTTTAATTTCTACCTTAACAAGAGATTACAGCTTCAATTTGCTGAACGGTAAGTTCATATATGTTCTTTAATAAAGATGCTCTATTTTCAGTCTCGTTTTGGGAGTCTGATGCTGTAATGGCAGCAGCCCTGGGTCTCAGCTGCGCATTTAATATGGTCCTTTTACTGTGCTTCCTAGGCCGTAGTTAGCAAAGGTACCCTTGATGAGCAGAGAAATCTCTTGTCCTTCTACAGTACCTGTGTGGGATTCTTTCCTGGGCCTGTGTTACGTAAGAGTCTTAAGTGACCAAGTGGAGACGTGGAGCTCATGTTTTGGTGGTGGTTAAATGTAAGCCAATTTGGGGCAGCCATATTTGTACGAAGCATTTTGCCTTAGAGTTGTGGCTGCGTGCCCTTGCTTATTCTACCTGATTATAGAGGAAGAGGCAGCATTTAATCCTGCCTGCTGGAGAATACTGCATTTGGACTCTGTTCTTATTTTACAGCAATATGTAGGCAGAGACACTTATTACCAGCACTTTAGTGTAGGCAGCACAGCTATGTGGCGTGTGCCATCTGCTTGCATCCAGCTTGTGTAATGTTTTATAATTAGATCTTAAATTTTCTTTAAATGTTGGATAGAAAAATGGGAATACTGAGACTCTAAAAGCTTTCAGGTATCTCTCACAGCATTTTTTCCATAGGAAAAAAGCAAAGTACTCAAGACACTTGACTGAAGAATCACAGTATTACCTTTGAAAGCACCTGTGTTTTTGGCAACTTCTTTTTTAATTGCACGTCCCGTTTCAGAGAGATCTCTGCTCTTCGTTGCCAAGTGGAGCAGATGTTACAGAAAATTCTGCCTCTGGAAAAGTGCCAGGAAGAGTTGGGTTCCTTGAAAGCAGAGTTGGAAGAGAAAAAGGTGTGCTTGTGAAGTTTAAATGACTTGCACTTTTTCCATTGAAGGAATGTATATATTTAATGCTCATCTTAATGAAGCTGACTTTAATGAGCCCAGTTGTTATTTCCAGCTCATTGGGACAGGCAGCTCTGGGCTTAGATGAAACTGATTAAATGATAGCAGGTTTCAGAGAGGCAAAAAGTTTAGGCTGTTGTAGTTCGTATGATTTTTGATCAGATTTTTTATTTTTTAATTCCTCACTTAAGGAAGGAAGGAGAAACACTCAGATTCCTTTGGTTTTCTGTTCTGGTCTTATTGGAATACTGAATACTTGTACTGCTGAAAAGGTGCAAAGAGGGTCTATGCAGAATAGGTTATGCTTCTGTTACCATTTTGAACGTATGCTTTGACGTTATTAGCTTCTAGAG
Organism: Pseudotriccus pelzelni; assembly: GCA_035584735.1. Lineage (NCBI taxonomy): Eukaryota > Metazoa > Chordata > Aves > Passeriformes > Tyrannidae > Pseudotriccus > Pseudotriccus pelzelni. The sequence goes on from JAWMRA010000016.1 coordinate 14,092,786, forward strand.
TTTATCCCTAATTTTTCTCCCATTTCTCCTGAGATTTAGTTTACAGGAGAAAAGCTGTTCAAATCAGCTAAATATATGTATTTCCTATATTTTAACTATTATTTCTGCAAAAAATACCCTCCCCCCTTTCTTGTATTTTTTTCATGATGGTACAAGGCAAGATACTAATATTTGTCTTGTTGCTGTACCTAGTTTGTCTTCCATGTTAGAACTGCTTTTAAAATCTTTTCCCTCAGCAGGTGTTAGTAGCTGATGTCCTGATGGCACTTCCAGAAAAAGCAGGACCATACATGTCGTGTATAATAGTTGTGCTCTTGACTTCAACTTTCAGTTTCTATCCAGATAGGTGTTAGAGGCACAGACTCAAAAGATAGATAAACATATAGAGATTTATGTATTTGTGATAGCTTTTGCTGTTAAAGGAGGATAACCTGACTTTTCAACTTGCTTGTTTTCTCATGGGATAGAGAATAGGTGTCTGCCATCTTTTTTTTTTTTTCTCCTCAGTATGGACATATTTTAACTGTTCTTTCCTTCTTCACAGAGTTCTCTCAAGATTTATCGTGAGAGTCAACTGGAATATGTTAAAATTAAAGAAGAAATAGTAAACAGTGATGCTATGTGAGTGATGCTTCTTTTTTTCACAACCTTTCTTTCCCCCTCGTACCTCTTCCAGAACTTGATCTTATACTGTACCTAGTTACACTTTCCATTTATGTTTATGGGTTCTTACAGCAATGAGTTGATGGAAGGGCAGCCTTAAATTTTGTAGCAAACACACCTGAGTGCAGTGTTAGTTTAATTATTATCTTGTCTTGGCTTTTGGTGGTTGTTTAGCAGAAGTTTTTTAAGAACAGGATGAAATTAAGAAAAAGCTTTAGTTTGTCCAGTTTTAAGTGGTTTTTAGTCTCAGCTTTCTGTTATTTCCGTCCGTTTCAGTTGTGCTGATAAGTTGCTGAGGACAGTAGAGAAATTATATTATCAAAGTGGTCTGCACTAAAATCAGTCCTTAAAATAATTGTTTTTAAAGAAACAGCTCAGCAGTTTAGGGTGAACTGTCTGCCATGTTTGGAAATGAGCAGGAGGGATTTGGCACCAAAAGTGCACAAGCTACCACAGTACAGAATATTCTGAAGCTGTGCCTTGATAATTCCCAAAGTTTGTTTTTCCAGTAACCAGTCACTCCAAGGCTTTCTTGCCTGGAGCATATGTGTATACTATCATTTCTTATAGCTCTTGATGAATACTCTAATGAACTTGTCTAATTGCTTTTTAACTCTGTAATCTAAATCACCTGTATCACGGAATTGTGACTTCTCTATATTGTTTGGAAAGGTGCTCATGCTCTCAAAAGAGAACCAGCTAAAATGTAGCTGGGTGTTATGACTTGATAGCTGTGGTTATTTTTCTCCAGATGCATCACTTTGCATTTATCAAAACCAGTAATTACTCTCTAGTAATTTGGAATTCTAAGACCCTTCTGCTGTTTTTTGTAGTCAGCTTTTATTTCTGATGTGTTCCAACACATATCCCGATGGGACTCCCACTGGTGACCCCTTACTTCCATGTTAGCTGGCTATCATTTTTAATTTTGGTATTCTTAAGCTATTTTGGTGCTACCAGCAAGGAAGGGATCAGTTACCTCTGCTCAGCACTGGTGAGGCCAGACCTGGAGTACTGTCCCCAGTTCTGAACTTCTCTGTACAGGAAATACAGATATACTGCAGAGTCTAACAAAGGGCCATGGAGATGAACAAATGATTAAACCTTCTCTCAAATGAGATAGCCTAGTATCTTTACATGACTTGTGAAATATACAGTACTCGCAAGCACAGCAGCACGCCCCTATTGCCCAAAAGACCGTATAAGCAGACTAACATTGTTGTCACTTCTGGCAGACTGCACTTATTTCACATATAGGTGTACTCAATGTTCTGTGAGCTTAATGGAAAATTTAGCACATCATCCTGTCTAAGAGCAGCAAGGGGCAGCTTTACCAACTGCGTCCTAAGAGGGAACTGACCAGCCTAATGTGCTAGCAGTGTACTGTGTCAGTATAGATACATTGCTTGTCTCCTATCTGCCATTTATATGTTCAAGAGGAAGGAGCCAGGGAACTACAGTCATTGGAAATGTGGCGGAGCAGCTTATCCTGGAACTCATTTCCAGGCACATGAAGGACAAGAAGCTCCTTGGGAGTAGACAGCATGGCCCCACCAAGGAGAAGTCATACTTGACTCTCTGGATAAACTGACATGCCTGGTAGATGAGGGGAGGGCAGTGCCTAGTGTCTGCCCAGCCTTCAGTGAGGTCTCTGACATCGTCTCCCGTAAGAGCCTCGCAGTCCCTCAGGCTGGTGCTGTAGGGGCCGCATGGGCAGACAGTGAGGTGGATCGAAAACTGGCTGAATGGCCGGGCCCTGAGAGTGGTAATGAATGGTAAAGTCCTGTTGGAGACCAGTAGGTAGCAGCGTACCCTGGGGGAAGACAGAGCTGCATACTGGATCTAGTCTGTTTAACATCTTTGTTAATGATCTGCACGATAGGACAAAACATACCCTCAGCAAGTTTGCCAGTGACACAAAGTTGGGAGGAGTGGCTGATGGACCAGAGGGGCGTGCTGCCATCCAGCACGAGCCTGCAAAAATGAGCTGACAGAAACCTTGGGAAGTGCAGCAAGGAGAAGTGCCAAGTCCTGCACCTGATGAGAACCAACCCC